>JAOWBP010001760.1:83035358-83052488 GCA_028571105.1 Tragopan temminckii
ATTTTTATTTTTATTTTTATTTTTAATTTTTGAGACATTCACATTACCTTTCTTCTTTTAGCTTGGAAAACTTACCAGAGAAATCTGATTAAAAGTCACGTAATTCAACTGCTCATGTTTGCAGGAGTCTGGTGTCAGGGCAATTTTCTTCATTTGATAACCCTTTCACCTTCAAATTCTTTTTTTCCTTCAGACTGTCATGTCTTCTAGAAGACTAGAAGTGAATGGGTTTAACCTACTAATGCAAGATCAGCTTTAAATCTCTTGAGAAAAAAAAGAAAAAACACCACTTTGCTGTATATTCTGTGTAGTTTTCCAGTTTGTATGGTGCCTATATGCCTCATAACTAAATCTCAAGGCTCTTTATGAAATGATAATAAATTATATGTATCTTGAAAAGAAGTATGCATTTATCTTGCTGTTCAAAACTGAACCCCTCTCAAGTCTCTTTGCCAAGAGTTACAAATCTTATTCTAACAGTGATCCTGTACAAAGACTCTACAGCCCTTTCATATAAATTCATCAAACCTATATACCAGATTCAGGCAAATCTCTTCTCAAACCAGTCCTTTTTGTGTAACATTGTTGGATACAAACGTTCCAAAGATTTTGTATTTTGGATGTTTATGTGATGAAAGAAGATTGTACCTGAAGTATGTCATTTGTGGACTATAAGTGCTGCTAATAATAACGTCCATGAAAGCATCTGATATTGAATAGGGTAAGATTTGGGACCAGACTGCTCAAAATTGCCTTGTTTTGAAATGCTTTCATTTTTATGAATTCCATTTTCCACAACTTATATCATACTTGCTATGGAACATGCAAACATGTACTCTAGATAACGGTTGTGTTTTCTTCCCCTCACTTTTGCCAAAGAAACTAGTCAGTGTACATTCTTTGAATGCAGTTTTTATGATCATGCACCTGTAAAATGAGCTCATCTAGTATTTAATCTCATTTCATGTTATAAATCATTAAATAATATATGTGAGAAAACATCTGATGTAGTGTAGTTGCTGGCCAGTTAGCAGGCATCCAACATCCACCCGGATGTAAGCTTCATTGCAGTACAGGAGCATCATTTAAATCTCTGACCCTAGAGGTATATACAAATAAGTTAGTTCAGCATCTATTGGATTTTCAGAAAATGACCACATACATAAGTGTGTCTAGTAACAAAATGAGATGAATCCCCCGGAGCTTTACAGCAGAGGTCCTGAACCTCAACTATTTCCATTCCAGCAGCTACTGCTCACTTTCCAATAGGAAAAAGGGTGAAACACCTTCCACTTTAGAGGCAGAGAGGACTCCTTTTCAGAGCCAGCTGAAGACATACAGTAAATAACAGTTACTTCCAGTAAAGACAAAAAAGAAACAAAAACAATCCTTGGTAGAAACATTTGGTGAGAGTTAAGCTCCTGCAATCAACAGACAATTCCTATCTGATTTTATCTAAAGGGTCAGCATCAGTGACACACCCTTCTTTGAAGAGTCGAAATTCTTTTAAACTTTACCAAACAATTTAAAAGAAAAATGATCTTTGGAAAGTAGTGAACTATTTTTAGAAGAGCAGGACTTGGAGAAGAATTAAATAAGAGGACAGTGTCAAGGAGACAGTTAAGTCCAGGGGAGTAATTCTAAGAAGAAACTTCAACAACTGTTGCAGTCGTAGCAGATGCAGCTTTAATATGCTGACGTGGTCCTATTACACTGCATTGCTCACTTATATGAACATGTAAAGTTAGATCCAGACAAAATCAGCTTTTTTTCCTCCAAGTTTTTTGCAGATTCATGTATATCCAAACAAAGTCTCAAGTCAGGGCTCTGGCTAAATTATTTTGGTTGGTGGCACTCACACTGTAGTTTGTGGCCCCAAGGTAATCCATGGAGAATAATTCACAGAGAGCATGCCTGTATTAGTACAGCTCTTCATAGAATTGTAGAATGGCTTAGATTGGAGGGGACTTTAAAGATCATTGAGTTCCAAGCTCCTACCATTGGTAGAGCTGCCAACCTCTAGATCAGGCTGCACAGAGCCCATAGAGCCTGGCCTTGAATGCCTCCAGAGATGGGGCACCCACATCTCTAGGCAACCTCACCACCAAATTTATTCCTAACATCTACCCTATATTTCTCCTATTTTAATTTAAAGCTGTTCCCCCATGTCTTATCACCATCAGACTGTGTAAGATGTTGGTCCCCTCTCCTGCTTGTCAGTTCCCTTAAAGTACTGGAAGGCCGCAATGAGGTATCCCTGGAGCTTTCTCTTCTTCAAGCTGAACAAGCCCAACTGCCTCAACCTTTCTTCATAGGAGAGGTGCTCTAGCCCTCTGATCATCTTCCTGGCCCTCCTCTGGACCCACTCCGGTTACTCAGCATCTTTCTTGTGCTGGGGGCCCCAAGCCTGGACACAGTAGTCCCGTATACTCTTCCTTGTTTCCAGGTGTCTCTGCTAGGGTCAGTGCTGTTGTTTTTTCCCATATTATTAATCTTTTTCTTTATAAATTATAAACAAAACTTCTCCAGAACTTGGATTTGAATGTGAATTTTCTTAGAAGAGATCTGAAGAAAAAAAATAGGCTGTTGGAAGGAAAGGAAATGAAAAAAATGGTGTCTGTTGAGAAGCAATGCTAGAAAAAAAAATCTGATTTGAAGAAGCTATGTGGAAAACAGTTGAAAATGAAAGTGGAAACAATGAAGACTGGTACTGTATAATGAGAATACGGGGAATGAGGTGATGTGAGAATTTTGATGGGGTGAATGTGTGAAGTTGATACCTTAGCACCAATATCTTCACAAATTGTTTTTATTTTCAAATATCTGAGCAGAAAATAAAGGAAAAGGAGAAAGGCCAGGAAAAAAAGGAATCTTTAAACTTGGAGCTGGCTGCATAATAACTGAGAAACCTCAAACTATCTTGTCATCTAATTATAACAGGATAAATACTGCCTCTTAAAGTACTTACACTGTTTCTGAATTGGAAACAAAAGATCTGGGAATTTTGTATCACTGAAAAAATATTATCATTTGTCCCTGGAGCTTATTGTCTTCAAAAAAAAAACATTCTTTCTAAGCCTAAAAGAATCGTATTTGCTTTCTGCTGCACATGTTTGACAGTGAGAGTCTTATCATTAGATAAGAGTTAGAGTAGCTACCATCCCACATTCTCCAAACACAGCCAGATGTTTTGAGGACTAAGTGGTGGAAAAGCTCAGCCTTCAATCACACAAAGCAGTCTGCATCTTTATTGTACCATTTGTTTAGTAGGCTGACATGGGACGCCTAACATCCTTAAATATCTGTATTTAGGCAGCTGCTTAATTAAATTCTCAAGGCTGCATTTTGATGGGGGTAATTCATTTTAAATGAACAACAAAACATAAGCCCTTTCTTGCCCTCTTCTCTTAGCAGATTATACTCTGTTATCAGTTGCTTCTGGCTGGCCACAAATAACAGTGACAGCTTGAAACGAGTCGCTGATCTTCACAGCCCCCCCTTCCCTACAAAATGTCTCAAAATCTGATGGAAATTAATGTAGGTGTTTTATAATACCTTTTTTTAAAGCAAAACATTTCTGAGTCCTTTTAATGGCCCTCAAGTGTCGGAATCTGTTCAGTAGAATATCCTGCTTTAGCAGTGGGAAAAGTTTTACTTAACAAGATTTCACCTGCTTATTTTTGCATATTAAAACAATTGCTACCATATAAAAGACTATTTATTCTTAAATAATAAATTAAAAAATTGAAACACATAAAATTAACAATTTAGATCTCTTTTACCTGACTGAAATTAATCTGATTTGCTTTATATCTATATCTATATATATGAATGTGTGTATGCCTGCTCTCATTTTTCCAGGTTGTCCAAATAAAACCGTCAAGCAGAAAACACACACACAAAAAAAAAAAAACCCAAAGAAACAAACAAACATCCCATGATGATAAGGTAGTTAGAACTGATGTAAGTAGGCAGCTTCCTAATTATTAATTCTATAGAAATATATGCATACAAATCTGTTTTATATCCATATAAAATATAACAGATGATATCAAGTCAAATATGGCCCTACAGTTACAAAGAAAGTTTAACAAACTTCAGTCACACGAAACAAATATGCCCATTTTGTTTGTTTGTTTAATAATTTAAGCTATTCAGAGTTGGCATTGCTTTTACTTTTCATTTCATACAGCTTAAAACAGGTTCTTAAGTAATGGTGATGATGATGAGACAGAATTGTTAATCATCAGAGTGATTACAAACCTTTAAAACTGATTTACATTTTCTAATAGGTGAAAATGGCTTGTGAAATATCTACTAAGACTTTTTTTCATTTACTGCTGCAACACTTCCTCTGCTCATATCCCAGACAAAATTAGCTCCTACTGACTGCAGTGGCTTATCCAGGGAGCAACTAATCTTATCTGAATTTCACAAATACCTCAAATGGTAGCTTGTGACCTTGATTACTAGGAGAGTAGGGCTAATCAGATTCCTTTCCTTAAAACAGTGGTTCATTCAGACCTTTCACTCTGAGAGATCAAAGCTGTTTCTTCTCCCTGTCTGCAGGGAAACTCATTAGAAGGAGGTTGTCAGGGTTATAATCATGCAACAGTTTTACTTCTGGGTTATAACGCTTTTCCTTTCTTATCAGTCTGTGAGGTCCAAAGTGAGAAGAACAAAGTAGGTATCACTGACATATGATACTTCTAATACTTTCTGAAACTGCTGTGGTCTGCTATCTATTTTATTCATTTCTTCAATTTTAAAATGTTTTGCATTTATACTTCAGCTATAAAACAAGATTGGAGGGGGGGTTATCTGGCTTCTAACGTTTAAAAATCAGCAAAAACAAGCTATTTTCAAATTAAAACTTCATTGATTTGACTGCATCGGGTGTTTAACATGTTAGATGCTTGCACATTAAATTTACCTTAAGACCTATGTATCATTTAATAATTTCCCCATTGTTTCCATGTACTTTTAGAAAAATATAGGAAAATATATAAGAATATAGAAAAATAAATTGCGTTCCTATGTTAGATCACAAATTAATCTTATACAATGCTTTCAACTGTATGTTTTCCAATTAGAAATTACTCAACTTTTATTCTGATAAGCTCTGTGATGTGATTAGTAGCTTCAAAAACAGAGAGAAATTTACTTTCCTACATCAAACCCCCTGGATTTTAATTCCATGTCATTTTCTGTCTTCCACAGTATTAAATGGTCAGTGTGTCTGAACAGTGAGTTCTGATTAAGAGATCACATTTAATAATAATGCATTAATGATGATACCTGGAGACTATTAGATGTTTAATGACTGAATGGGATATTGGAAAGATAAAACAATATGCATGACTTCAAACCTGTAAATACATTCTTCAGTCTATTGCATTCAGGGCCTCAGTGAATTCAGATGCAGTACTCATTTGAGTGGACCAAAATAAGGATCAAGACTTAAGTTAGAAATAATATAAACAATGGTGGCATGAAATACAAATATATTTTTAACTTTTCTATTGAAAAACAATAACTTAACTACAACTAATAACGAACTTTGGCAAAAATTTGTCCGTGAATCCAAGGCATCAAAACTTAATGTTTTTTACATCTGCAAGATGTGCAGTAAGAAAAACAAACAAACAAACACATTATTAGGATATGCCTACATTGAGTAATCGGTTGCAAAATGGTAGGACTGCAACAGTCATTGAATGAACATGTCATGGAATCAAAAGCTGAATGATCACATCTCTGTGGCACTAGGGCAAGCCAAGCAATCAGAGAATGATGTCATGCCAACAGTTACACAATCTCCAAGAACAGAGCCAGTGCCTACACAGCACCACATTGTATTTCTTTAGCATTCCTGTGTATGGGTCCAAGTCTTTCAGTTCATTCAGAGCTAACTCAAGGATTTTTAATGTATTGTCTTGTACAGTAATAGCATTATATGTTCCTTCATACTCAGGCATTAGGTTTTCCAGCTTACCATTGAGTAAGCTTTATTGTTCTCCATCATTTAATGAGCTGATCCACACAAAATACTGTTGGTACCTCTTGCATCTGCCTCCTGGGTCCTTTCTCTGCTATTTCTCCCTCTGCTGCTGCCCCGTCAGATCTTCCATCTCAGGGCTCACACTATTACCTACCAGCAGCAGCTCTTTCTCATCACCATTTCAGCTGTGTGACAGATGGCAAGTTAGTGGTCTGTTAAGCTCCTTTCTGCATCACAGTTAACTTTTAAGGGTGACATGTCTCACAGGCAACATGTGTTTTCATCTTGTGATCTGTTTTTTTCTGCAGTCAGCTCTTTGGAATCCATTCCCAAAGACATTCTCTGTACTACCGCAATTAAAATCATGCTTCAGCTTAAAATATAACATAATATATTAAAAATATAAAATAATAATATACAAGTATTTATACAGTAAATAGGTGAATAATAGGACTAAACAGAATGTTTAGATATTTTGAGACCATATTCACTGCTCTACCAACCACTGAAAGGTGTCTTACAGATAAGAAAATTTTCTATTTAACAAACAAGAGTTTTCTTCTTCCTCTGACTGAGATCTATGCTCTTCCGTATGATTTCAGTAGTTAGAGATAGTATTTAAAACTGATCTCAATGTAAGAAAAGCTGCACACTACATAAAACCAGCTGGAACCACTCAAAGCTTTGAGCGTTCAGAATCACTCAGGATGGATATGCCTTATCCTTTCCAGTGCCTTATCTTAGATAAATAAAATAGAATACAAACCATGCAGTTATTTTTACTGAGTCCTTCTTTGGCTTTCCACATTCACTTCAGAAACTTCAGAAGTATTTTTCTATCTAATTTGAAAAAGAATAAATAAGCACTGAATTCACTGTAAAAAAAATCTAGGAGTTGAGGGTTTCCTTAACTGAGCTAATAACAGTGGAGAGAGTTCTTCACCAAGCTGTGCGTAAGGGGAACTGACATGCTGTGTGTTCTATATCCATCTTCTGTATCTAATTTACCTGGCCTTTTCAGAAGGTCGTAATGGAAGAGAGAAAAAAAAAAAAGAGGGATTTTGATACCTTTTCCAAATACACTCTTTCGCAGAGCATATAAGGCACTGAACTTATGCAGTTGAAAATACAGGAACGGATAGATCTGAAATTTGCATTTGACAAAATTTAAAGATGTGCATGCAAAATCAAGAGCCTCCATGACATATGAATGACATTAGGAATGAATAGTGCTATGTTAGCAAATTCCACATGGTGAAGTTTGTCATACTGGTCAGTGATATTTGTTAAGCTGAATTTCTCAAAAGTGCCCAGCACTGAACACATGACTGTAGTCCTGTACAAAGCAACAGAGGATATTTGGCCAACTAGGCTGTGTGATTGGCAAAACATTCAGACATTTCATTTTGGAAAAGAAATGTCACTTTATGGAGTGGAACTTCCAACAGACTATTCCACTGCCACTGACAGAAGGGAAAGAATCTCTATTTTTTCCTTTATTTAAAAATAGAATAAATTATTTCAAAATCACGGGCATATGAACACAGTCTTCTGATATGTAAAATATTATCTTGTTTTTAAGTTACCGGAAAAAAAACATAACTGAGGGCTTTTTTTGTGGATCTATGGGGTTTTCCAGTTTGCTCCAATGACATCACCATTGTATTTAGAACAGTTAATTTTATGTCAACAGTCACTGATAATACTCTAAATATTTTTATTGTTTTACCACCTGTAGATTGAAAAATATTTTCACAAATGCCGCCGAGGAAAACAGTTTTCATTTTGTATGAGATGACTTCAAAGCACTGTGTTTAATGCATTTAGGTGGCCATCAATACGGCAAAAAAAAAGCTACAAGATACAACAAATGTAGGCTTGTCTCATTGTTTTTCAAAGTAAACACTGCTAGTAGGTTGGGAGGTATAAAAGGAGCATGAACAGTAGGTGCCTTTTCCAACCCTTTTGTATTGGAGCTCACAAACTGGGGACGGAAGGGAGAACAAACTTTCTTTTCCGAAAAGAGGAACCAGCTGTGATAAGTAGTCCAGGGCTACTGATCTTCTATGTTCCTCTTCTCTGTGACAGCGTTGCCACGTTGTTTAGAGAATTTGTACTGTTTGGCAAATGCCCTTAACAAAAAATTTGACTAAAGAAACCAAACACTGCAACAGGCATCAAAATGAAAGAAGGTTTCTTCAAAGAGACCAGGAAGCCTGAATTTTTTGTCACAAGACCAGCTCCAGTTCTAAGCAAAATACTGTTTTTTTCTCCAGAAATCTGTAAGACAGGACAAGCTCAGTTACAACTTGGCACATTTTAATTAAAAGTAGATAATATTTTACATTTTACATAAAATCAGAACAACAACAACAAGTGAGAAAGATTACTTCCTGAAAAAATACTCAGTTGCTCCAGTCTTGGTCTTCCTTTGGTGGTGCACAAGAGACAGAGGACAGGAAAGTTGGAACTGTGTTCTTCTCTTGAAAGAATGCCCTCCAGGTAGTGAAAAGTTCACCTCAGATCTCAGCTGGATATTGATTTCTCTCTGACAATTCTGTTCTGACCTGCAGCCATCTTGAAATGTATGAGGTGCTTAAGAGGCAACTCTTGGACAAGTGCCAGTATGTTTGTTATGTACTGCAGTCGTCCAGGAGAAGAGCAGAATGGAAAAAACCATTTTGAGAAATGCGAGAAACCTCTTTTCAGCTTATGGCTGGTGCAAGGATGGAGTAGTTCTGGATTTGAGCAAGTAGACAGACTTCTTTAGCTAATTAGTAAATCAGTTAAAAAGAAAGCAGAATGCAACATCAACTCATTAAAATATTGACCATTTTAATTATCCTAATTTTTCACCTGAACTTGCATAAATTATTAACCTATGCACCTTTTGTTCTCACACCTATCTTCAAATTAAGTTTGTCCTATCACTCACAGAATGTCTTGGCAATTGCTGTAAGCCCCATTTGCTTCTTGTAGTGTAGAGATTCAGTAAGATAAGAAATGTTCCTATCATTTCTCCATTAAAATTTCTCATTATTAGCTTTCTAGATTGAGCAAACATGGACCTTAAAGTGACTGACTTACAGTCTCTTTGGTCCGTTTTAGGTTCTTCACCACTGATCCACTCAAAAGCCCTGTGGCTTTACTGTGCGCATACTCTCTGTAGATGTCCTCCAGGCAACAACTCCTGCAATGGAAAAATTTTTACTATTCTCTCTAGGTCTCTATTCCATACCTGTTTTCCCTCATCATCACCTTAAGAACTGTTTTGTTCTCTTTTACTAATAGACTTATCTTCAGATTTTCTCTCTTGTGCGTGTGGAGGAATTTGTATTTATGAACTCAGTGAGGTGTTCCAAAGAATTGTGACTTGACACATTAACGCATCTCGCTACACATTCAAAGGCAGAGCACGTCTCTCTGTCAGTGGCAAAGGAGAACAGAGAACAGTTCATCACTCGGCGTGACACACTGTTCATCACTTATGTGAAGTGGGAAACACTTCATTCTTTGCAAACAGACTAGCTGTATATGAAAATCTCTTTATTCACCTCTGAAATAATGCTTTTTCAATAGCAATGAAGATATGGATAGCAAGAAAAGTAAGTCTTTGATTCCATGTTAATTCAGCCATATCTAATTTTTGGTCCTTTTAATTGCACTAAAATACTTGGTTCATTTATGTCCCCAAGATGCAGCTGGTATGAATATTGCTTATAACTTGTTTTCAACATTAAAATCTGAAATTATCCCATTAGAGATATCAGATGACTAAAAGCTGAATTATAGTATGACAGAAATCTGACTGTAACAAGATATATACCATTGTTTTAATTTTTAAGTGTATAGAATTACCTTATTGTTCCAAATGTTCACTTTTTTTAACTAGAACTTATATTTTTTTAAAGTAGCATAACAAATGTGTAACCATGAACATTTGAGCTACGATTCCGTGCTGTTTTTGCAAAGTTCTGTGTCATGTCCCATTCAACCACCCCTCCGAAGATGTTCTAACAGGAGTACAAGGCACTTTATCAACAGTCCTCATGGATCTTCCATTGAGTACTCGCCCTTAGTCAATGAAATGAACCTAGGAACACAGTTGGAGGTTGTGGACTGTCTGTGTGTGTGAAAGGGGGAAGAAGTATGCAAGCAGAGATTTTGTGGCCAAATGTCTGAACTTGCTACCTGCTTTTCACTACCACAGCTGGAGAGGACAAAACCATGTACTTTTCTCACTTCTTTTATGGTCTGTCATCTATTGTTGTTGAAAACATATAAGGAATTTTGTATTATGATGTAATCTATGTAACTTGTCCAAAACAATATTAGATTTATTCCATTTGCTATATATGAAAGATATCATTAGAATGCAGTCCATTTGGCAAAACTTGTCTCATAGTTCCGGGCAAGGATTCAATCACCTGTTGCTAAGATACTTAAAAAATATTGTCTGTTTTTAAATGTTCCTTTTTAATTGAATAAACTGTTAGTTTGAAATATTGCTGCTGAGGTTAAAAAGGTTTATAAAATCGTATAACTTTTTTTACTGGAAGGCAAGTTTCAGAATCGCTTAAATGCAACAGCTGTGGCTTTTATTTATTCTGTTCTTTAGTTAGACATTAAAAGTTGTATTCAAATAATGACTGCTTGAATATTTTTGAACTGAGTTATTAGAACAATGTCACAGACCAGCTTAAAATGTTGAGTACCAATACATTAGATCCACAGAATGCACGTCAGCTCTATAAAAATTTCCTGGAAATAAAACTGTTCTTATGGGCTCTGATAATGCACAGGAATGTTATACTGACACTGGCACATGTTGCATCCTTGCAATGAAATTGAAAACATAAAGCCATATACTTCCTATCATTATATATTTAGAATGATGTAGCATGGTCATAAAATATATCAAAAATGCTCTTTTTTTCTTTTATTTTTTCCCCCAAAAGTTTAGTATCCTTTAATATCTAACTTGTATATTTATATGTATTTTGTCAGAGGGAGATTCCCAAGAAATGGAATTACACTGACATAATATTTGATTACTAAAGTATGAATCTGTTGTATGTGAAATTCAGTCAATACAGTAGAATTCACTTTCTGACTGGATAAGTTTTTATCTCATTGCAGTAGAATTTACAGGCAGGAGTGTTCTGCTTGCCTAATAAAATTGCACTTAGTATATTAACACTTCTGGGCCCTGGCACTCACAGGTAAATACTCAGGGGGATTTGGGAGTCTTTAAGGGATAAACATCTTTCCTTTGAGTTTATCTTTTGTAGTCTGTAAAGAGCAGAGAGTGTTTTGTACTACCAGTCTGACTGATGAACTAGTTAAATGAGTGACACCCAATTCTTTATAAATCTGATTTTTATATTTCACTGAAGAACTTTGCCACAGAATGAAAGATATCAGTCTATGCTTTTGGGTAGGGAAAATGTAGGCTAGTCGTATTCCCAATATTTGACAAATATAAAACTAATTTGTTTTATTTTATTTCCTTTTTTTTTTTTTTTTTTTTTTTTTTTAAAGGAATTTTATCCTTTGCCTTTTTATTAGCCTCATGAACAGTGTGCTCATTTAGCCTGGAAGACACTAGTCATGAAGTTCATCTCCCTGCATCATAGCAGGATCAAAGATTTTACTTCTGAGCCACTCCCAAACAGATACGTGGCTTAGCCCTGAACACTCAAATGAGGTGATTCCATGACTTCTTTTGGCAGTGTGCACCACTTCCTGAATGTCCTTGGAGTTTTCCTAACATTTAACCTAACTTTCCTCAACTAGATTTCAACTGCACTACGTTGTGTTATTTCATTGATGATGAGCAAGAGCAATTGGTTTTCGTCTCTTTTATCAAACATCTCTGTAAAAATTACCTCTTTATGAACTTAGGAATTCAACTGAGGGTTGATGAAATGTTTAGTAAGATTTACAAAACTTATGTACATTGACAGTGGGCGAGTTGTAGGTATATTTAGTTTTATTACCAACATTTCAAGACAGGTATTTCATTGACTGAAAACCTACAGTTTAGAAATTGCTAAATTACTAAAAGGATGATTCTGAAGTTTTGCGTTCACATGAAATATAGATAGTACAAAAAATCTTAGCAAAAGAAGCACAGGGACTTTGTTAATAAATAAGGGTCACAGTGTACTGTCTAGTATGATGTGTGCCTAAGAAATACCAGTGGACCAAGGCAAGCCAAGACTACAGATCCAGACTTTTCCAAACTGCCATAATGTTTTCTAACTGTTTCCCTAGTCAGTGTGGTAAAAGAAAGGCAGGTAAAAGCCCAGTCAGATGAGCCCAAGTCCTACATCATTGTACAGAATTTTACATTGCTCTTGCTCTATACCTTAACAATTGAACATCAAGACCCAACTGCAATGGTGCTCATTTGGGAACACATTTTGTCATAATTGTTACTTTTCACATGTTAGTTAAAAAAAATAAATTAATTAAAAAGGAGGTTGAGAAGATCACTGTATACTCATGTACACTAAATAATGAGATATGAGATACTGTACTATGCCTAGGAAAAAGGGGAAAAGGAGGTATCTTGGAGTTGCACTCTGCCATTTTACAATGTTAAAAAAAAAACAAGAATAAAGAGGAATATATTGTTTTTTGTTTTGTTTTGTTTTGTTTTTTTAAAGTAATTTATATGCGGATCAGAGTAATCTGAAAATCTCACCTGGACGAACTGATCTGTGAAGTGTGTCTGTTCCTTAACAATTATCAGTCTCATGTATTAAAAAAAATAAAAAATAAAAAAATAAAAAAAATTAGTCTAACAAAACCTGGATATCTTTGTATGAGCTCTTGCCTACACTTACTTTACAATGAATACAGAGCATAACCTCTTCCTTACTGAAATTCATCTCATCTTAAAACAGTCATCTAAGATTGATCACATGAATCATGCCTTCACGTCCTTATTTTTCTTCTTTTACTGTTAAGGAGTCTGGAGTAATCTTATCTGACAACAGACAACTAGGGTTAAATGAGATGAATATCTTCTCCCAGTCACTTTGTCTGGTAAGTACCTGCAAATGCACCTTCTTTCCACCTTTTAGTTTGTGTCCAGTATGCAGTCTGATGAAGCTGATTTCTATGTCTCATCACTGCACAGAAGTGTGTTCCAGAGCCTAGCTGGAAGCTCTCATAAAATCTAATGCTTCTACTCATTTTGAAATTTATTATGTTTCAAATTGAAAACTCTTTTTCTGTCCCCATGTGAAAGCTGTTTAGTGGCTCTTATCAGCTGTGATGAGGACACTCCAACAGCCGGGAACCTGTTTCCAAGCAGTGTCACTAGTCTATGAAGCAGTTAGCTTTCTCTTGATTCCTTGGGATGAGGAGGCTTTAAGCACATTAGTTAAGTTTATTCAGAAGGATTGACTCTGACAAAGCCTGTGGAATGGAGGCTGTGGATGTATTTAAATGTGTTCTCCACCTGCACACATGCACAGCAGCATCGTCAAACTCTGATGCATTTCAAATTGATTGAAACTATAAATAGTGCTGCTGGCAAAGCTGCAAACAGTAACTTCTGGACTAAACTTTAGCCTATGCACAGTAAAGTCAGTCAGATCAGTGAACAGTACAATTTGTTGGGTTTAAGGTATGTTGTCGAGTCCTCTACTTCTCATAACACTGTCAGACTTACTTCTGTTTAATCTCATGCAGTAACAAGCTAGCAGAGTTTAAATAAAAAATTCCCAGTATTAAAAACAAAAGTGATTATCCTGAAATCCCCAAAGGTCTGGCTGTTGCCAGCAGTTAACCGTTGATGCGTGAGAATGACCTGGAAGTCAAAGGAGATTTCTTTAGCTAACGAGCTTGGTTTGTGCATGGCTCAGAGATGTGAATCAACATTTTGTACCTCTGGTAGTGAGGAGAGGTGACACTGGCAAAGGTTTCAGATTAGAAAGAAAGAAAAATGAAGACAACAACAATTTTTGTTGTGTAACCTTTGCCGTGTGCCTAAAATCAGCACTATAGGACTTGACTGCATTACAGTTATCAGAAAATCATCAGAATTATTCTTCACAAGATAAGTCCCTGCGTTTTACAGCCACAGCTGAAGTTTTCATCCTAAATATGATTTTTCAATTAGAAAAACATGACTAAGGCTCATGTTTTCCAACCAGCTGTCCCAAAATTTCTAATCTTACATCAGCCACTGCCCTGCTGTGTGACTGCAGGCAATTTCTCAACTCATTTATTTTCATTTATGATTATTTGTATTGCTGTATATCTAGGAGCCAGAGCCCTCTCTGCCAGGTGCTGTAAAAGGGAACAGAGGACAATTCCTACTGGACAAAGCTGAGAGTCTAAATACAGTTAAGGGACTGGAATGGACACAGCCTGACAGCTGAGGAATGAAAGAAACGAGTGACATATTATGTATTAACACGGTATGCAATTATCTTTACATACAATCACAGAATCGTTTGAGTTGGAAGTGACTTTTAAAGACCCTCTAGTCCAACTCCTCTCTAATCAACAAGAATACCTAAAGCTCTATCAGATGCTCAGAACCTCATCCAGCCTGACCTTGAATGTCTCCAGGGACAGGGCATCCACCACTCCTCTAAACAACATGTTCCAATACCTCACCATCCTTATTGTAAAAACCTTCCTTGTACCCAACCCAAATGCCAACAGTGTGTCATTGGTCATTGTTTTCTATCTCCATCCTCCTAAAAAAGTATCTTACAAAATAGATTTAAAAAAAAAAAAAAAAAAAAAAAAAAAAAAAAAAAAAAAAGGTAATTTTACAGCTTTGAGAATCTCTGAATCTCTTTCAAAAGGTAAGAGGTAGCACATGAGGAAGAGCGAAGTGCTTAGAAGCCCATACGAGTCAGACATGTGCAGACCAGCTGGGAACTGCCTTGCTGGTGAAGGTCCACGGCTGCCCCAGTGATTTATCAAAGTGATGGAAGAAGGACAGAGCTGTACCCAACATGCCAACATGTGATGTAGTGGGAGCTTCCTTGAGTAGTAGGCATGGGGGTTGGAGGGAGAAGTTGTGTTTTAGAAAATTATAGTGAACATTTGAGATGCATCCTGAGTATTAATATCCACAGAGAAATGGCTCAGTGATTGCATTTAAATAGTGAACTTAAATGACAGAGTTATGGCAGCCTGGTGATGCTACTCTTTGACTTGGAAATATTGTAATCTCTTCAGTGATGGCATTCCATTTTCACTAACACTTAGCAGGATGTGTCCCCTCCTGCATTGTGGCAAATAGCTAATAGAAAATTCAGTATGTAAATAGGTCCCTCAGCTCTCTTTAAATTCATTTTATGGATCTAGGCGGTGAAAAGCTCAATTTGAAGACTTAATTAAGAAAATTACATACAAGGGAAAGGACCAAATAAATCCACAACACCTGCACATACTGTGAATTCATTTTGTTAGTGTAATATAGGTAAAAAAAAACACCTCATCTTCACACTTAAACTAACCCAACTGTTGACCATCCAGATTTCACGTGATTAGTTTTTATCACTGCCACATCTGTACTCCACCAGGATTTAATTCAAAATGTGAATCTTTCTTAAATCACAGCACTTAAACTTCTAATCTTGTTTGTTTGTTTTGATTAAACAAAGATGTTCTGCTTTTTTTGTAGAAGTGATGTCACCTAATTGACTGCATGTTGGTTTAGCCTTTAAAGCCATAAAATGTGATTCTATTCTTCGTAGCTTTTAAGCTTGATTAAAGCAAGCTCCTCAAGTTGTTCTGTAATAGCAGTGCTCCCCAGAAATGGGGGAAGATTCTCGAGTGGTTTAATGTTTAGAAAATGAAGAAACATCTCCACCCTCTCATGTAACCACAGGAAACAAAGTATTAAAGTTGGGGAGGGGGAAAGGAGTGGGAGAATGAAAAGTTTGTTCTCTGTCTTTCCCCTAAAATATGAACCACAAAGAATTGTTTTCCTTTCATGTGAAGGGGTTTTCAACGTTTCATTTCCTTAGCTTTCTATATAGTACGAGCAAAACTCTTAAATCACTAGTTAGCGGTTTCGATCTAAATCTCATCATCTAATTATTTTTACAACGCATTCTTGGAAGGGTAGGAATGGTTCTGCCAGAAGATGTTTCACAATAATTAGAAGCCCCAATGGGTCTCTTAAGAATGTTTAAAGGGTTCCATATGCAGACTGCTATGGGGACCCATACTGTACACAGCTCTTCGTTTGAAGCAATAAGTCTTGACAGCCCTTGTTTTATTTTATTATAGCAAACAAAATCCATGCCAACCAATCAGGTTACTGGATGCTTTGCCGTTCTACACTGGGAAAAATAACAATGGAGATCAGTTAGCTAAAAAACGCTGTCATATTCATGCAAGTATGAGCTGCTTGAAAGGTGTTCCTCTCAAGGACTATGTTGTGACATGGAGATGACTCTAAAAGGTGATTTTTAGCAAATTAATCTGCTTTAAAGCTGACACATAAAGTTTTTAGTTTCCGTGTTTGCAATGAATGTACAGAAATGGGTTTTTGAAGTTAAAATGTATGCACCAGAATATGGCTTGATAATGCATATGCAAATGGCCAATAAAAGCAGCACAGCCTTCCTAACATTGTGTGTGTTAGCCAACAAATAACTCCTGTATACTTTTGGCTGAGTATTTCTTGCTTGTGTAGTCTCTTTGTATACAGTAAGTGGTGCCTGAAGATAGTGGGCCATACAAGGAGGCCTATACTTCATACTTTATGAATTTCTTTGTCCATGTTACTTACATGCTAAGCAACGTGTAGCTACTTCAAAGACAGAAAGCTAGAGCTCTTCCACAGTGAAGTGGATTCATAGCACAGTGAACTGATTCATAACAAGCACGTGAGCAAAAATAGGTAATTGAGGCAGACAAGGAAAAAGAAAACTCTCCAAACAATCATTATTACTACAAAGGCCTAGAAAGAAAGTAGAACATTTCAAGAGCATCCTCTTCCTTCTGCGTCTCACATAGCGCTCTGACTTTTCAGTTAGCTTTTGGGAAAACTGAAGTCAACTCTTGGTCCTTGAGAGTAGCAGAACTTTTCTTTTTTTTGTAGATAACTAGAGATGTATGTTTCCAGAAAAGTGATTTTCGTGCAT
>JAOWBP010001760.1:83057364-83069214 GCA_028571105.1 Tragopan temminckii
TTTAGAAAAAATCAATGATGGTGGCATGCATTATATTTCAGCTCATTAGACCTTGTTATTCTAGAAATCTGCCTGTAATCTGCAATTGCTCGGGAACTAAGCAACCTTCTTGCTTCAGTACTGAGCTCTCAATAACCAGTTTAGGACTGCTGCGATCACTTACGTGAGAAGAACCTGTAATATGATCAACTTTTGTCTGCAGGATTCATGGTCTGATTTTATCCCTCATAGAGCTCTTCTCTGCTACCAGGTAGTTTATATTGGCATTTAAAAACAAAAACAAAACCAAAAACAAAGACCAAGGTCTTGCCACAGAGAACAAAAGGATTATAAGATAATTATGATTGAATTGCTAGCAAGTGATAATACTGCTTAGAAGAAACAAGATTTTATTTCCTTTAATTATTTCATAAAAAATGCTTTGATAAATGAGAATACAATTCTTACTCTTTATACAATAGTCTATCATAGTCCGCAGCTTTCCTCAGCTCATCAGTGGAAACGTTCTCTGATTTTTGGGTGCAGCAGAGAGAAAGCAGTACATTAAAAGGTAAAGGTACGTTAAGAGAGCCTTGTACATCAGTAAATCAATTAAAAGTAAGGACTGATGAATCCGTTTTGATGATTTTTGTTTGGGAGCTAAACTAACAAATGTATATAGTAGCTGAAGGGGCTTAGATAGAGTGCTCAAAGTGTTATCCATCACAGTAGTGTGAAAATATGATAACCTCATTGCCTTACAAAGTACTTGATGATTTAATAATAATTTTCTCTGTGACCTTTACATCAAAGAGAATCTTGTTTTCAGTGGTGTGCAGTCTTTCCAGTAAAGATACTGAAAGCCACGTGCTGTTTAATATAAATAAAATTTACATCCAGTTTGGCTCTAGCTGAATAGGGCCAGACTGCATAGATGGAGATTGTCTGAGCGGCTTAGAAAGTCCAAAACAGTGACATCAAGCTCTAGGTGACTATTTAACAAATTATCACCTAAATAGAAATGTATGGTCTGAAATTGCAGAGCCCAGTGACTGCCATATCCCAGCCCGCTCTGTGGCCGATCCTTCAGCTTTCAGTAAAGGAAACAGGATCAGATGATGAAGGCTACCTGTATTTATTAAACACAGTATAAATCTTCATCATTAGCAAAATGCCACTTGGAGCGGCTTCCGTAACCAGTTACTTGGCTTCTTGCCTAAAACCCTCGGGTAACTATTTGCAGATTAGAAGAGGGAACTAAAGACAAATGGTGTCTTGAAAGTAAAAACGTGACCTTTCCCAAACAACATGATACTAACAACTAAGTGGGAGATAGCCCTGCAGTATAACTTGAAAGAAAACCACAAGTTGTGTTTGCTTTTCAGCATCCACAAACTATTATTCTGTAATAACAGAGGGAAAAGTTTTCTCCAGGCAACCCTTCCAGTGGTTGCAAACTGGAAATAACTTCCAACCACTAAATGATGTTTGATTTTTCTTTTATTTTTTTCTTTTATTTTTTACTTTCCTTTTCATTATTTTTTTCCATTTCATGCACAGAAAAGCAAATGCATTCCTAAGGATGTGTCACTCTGAGTGCTATGTATGCTAAGCAAGCTACCTGATGAACAGAAACATGCCATGAACTGCACAAACCCACTGAAGGGAAAAAATTTCAAAATACAATTCCTTTTGACCAGAGGACAGTTAGTCTCTACATGATTTTTCTGTTACTTGTGTTATCACAGGCAAGTCACCTGTAGCATTCTGTATGCCAGCACATTAAAATGTAGTCTGGAAAAGATGATGCGCTGATTTGTCCTTGAGTTTTACTTTCTAATGTCAGCCAACACTGGAACATAAGCAGGACAGCCTGAAGAAGAGGAAATCCATTATGATATTAAAATATTTTTTAAAAGGACGTTTCAATAGTAATGTTTATATCTTTCTTTTATGAACTACATTCTATGTATTTATGTATATATTTTTCCCTGAGACGTTTCTAATGAATTGGCAATTATGAATATCAGTTACTTAATCTTTCCTTCAGCTTCATTACAGTAAAGGAGGTAACTAGGAATAAACTTCAGATTTGAAAAGGAATGACCAGCTCTACTGATGTGCACTGACAACCGAAAATCATCCTTCAATAAAGGGGGGATTAGTTCTATCAGTGTGACAGAAGACCTAGTGAATCAAAGGGCTTAAGGGCAGAAAGGTCTCTGTTATTATCTGACTTGAACTTACATAAAACCTAAGCATTCACATCTCATACATAAAAATTTTGATTTCTTAACAGAATACTTTATTTTTGACTTGAGTATCCAGTCTTGATATCACAAGATGAAAAGAACATGACTTCCCTTATACAGAAATGGAATAATCTAATATTACCCTTCTTTCTATCCCTCTTTACTTTTCCTGCACCCTATGTACATATGTACATATATATGTATGTATGTATGTCAAGGACTGTATTGTATGCATGACTGATAAAAAGTCATGTTAGCTGATTACATTCAAACCCCATTCCCAACAGTAACAGTTGTTGTTAGCTTGTGAAGAACCCAGAAAAAAAGAAAATTAAAAATGCCCCTAATATCTGTCCAGAGTCTAGGCAGGTTAACCATGCTCCTCTCAATAACCTCTATAGATGGAAGATTTGGAAATAGGTAAATATGGGAAAAGGAATGTGGAAAAAAGGAGGATGACATTCAACTGAGTTTTAATGCAAAGTGCGTACCTCTGAGATGTCTTTGAATACAACAACTGAAATGTATGATTATTCCTTCCTGTCTTCTTTTCTGTGTTGTTTCTTATGTATGTCTTTAGGCCATGGCCCCATAATGAGCTACATATGCAGAGACCCATGGATTTGAAGGAGTTAATTGGCTGCTTTAGAGATCCATGTGAAGGTGGGGTCCATCCAACAGAGTAATGTTCAAGCTGAAATGTTGAACAGTAAACTGTTGGCAGCAGAGACCATCTTCATTTTTGTCCTGTACAATACCGGGCGTATTATGGGTTGCTTCGTCTTTTTCTCTCCTTATTCAACAAAATTATACATAGAAACCACATGGGCACAGTGGGGTTCCAAATAAGCTTCTTTACTAAATATAGAGAGCATACTTATACATGGTATTGCTCAAACAAGTCTTTAAAATGCTAAATGTCAGAGCACAAAAAAGTGCTTGGACTACTGAGAGAAACTATACTCTCTCCATTCCAACACATTATATCACTACTTAAAAATAATAATAAAAAAAAAGTAATATTGAAAAAAATGTTAGAAAAAAAATGGAAATTGCTTCTGACTAAATGTAATTAAAAGAAACTGTCACAAAATAGTAAGTGAAGATCATTAAAGCTAGAAATCACATAGTTTTCCAATAATGCCAAACCACTAGCTTTAAATAGAATCTGATTTTCATTAATAATTCTGCTTTCCAGGTTTTTTTTTTTAAATGATTTTTCAGCAGACCTTATGGATCATATGTAACAATAATATGAGACACACCACAAAATATCCATTTTTAGACGAAATTCCAGAATTTTGCTTACTTTTATGAGCACTGGATTCAAACTCAATCTGAATTTGCCAACTTTCTAACCATTCATTAACTCAAGTTATCAACAAACTGGAAGAAAACATCTATTTAAAAAGTTTTATATATATACTTTATATATATATATATTCTCGTACATGCGTATGCCTCTACACAAATATACCCATATGTATATTTGCATATATACTCATGCATATATATGTATATATGTAATTACATCCTTGGAATAAAACGATAAAAAGTCAATATTATATATAAAACTGTAACTCAAAGCAGAGATAAAGGTCTTCTTGAAGTCTCAAGAATTGAAGTCTAACTGTGTGTGGAGCATTCAACTTTCTAAAAATATAAAAATTCCCACTATATGAAATCTCATCTTTGTTTCTAACCACAAGACATGTTCAAAACATAACATAATTTAAATAAATTAGATATCTTGAGTCATACTTTGGAGTCCTTATTAATTTCTTCCTAGACTTATGGCCAATTAGAGGACTTTTGAAGGTTGTTGCCTCTAGGAAATAATAAGCCTCCCTGTCTTCTGAACAATAGATCCACTGTTTTTTAAGGTAACATTTTGGAATATTAAAAGTTATGGATACAACTCAGGCAGTATAAGTCAGATATACTTCCTTTGTGTATCTGAATTGGTCTTCCAAAAGAGTTTAAGTCAGCATAACAGCTCTACACCCAAGTGGAAGGCAAGTGACAAGTGGTGTCCCCCAGGTGTCTGTCTTAGCATCAGTGCCCTTCAACAAGTTTATCAGTGACGCAGAGAGTGGTATTGAGTGCACCCTTAGCAAGTTTTCCATTGACACCAAGATGATTGATGAAGTTGACAGCACCAAGATGAGTGATGAAGTTGATGAATGGATAGAAGGAAGGGATGCTGTCCAAAGGAACCTGAAGAGGCTTGAAAGTGAGCTCGTGAGAACCTAATGAGACTCGACAAGATCAAATGCAAGGGGTTGCACTTGAGTTGGGCAATTGTAGATATATGTACAGACTGAGAAAAGAACACGTTAAGAGCAGCCTTGCAGGAAAGGACTTGGGGGTTCTGGTAGAAGAAAAGCTGGACGTCAGCCAGCAGTGTGGTCTCATGGCCCAGAAGACCAACAGTATCCCAGGCTGCATCAACAGAAGGGTAACCAGCAGGAAAAGAGAAGGGATTGTCCTCCTGTATTCTGCCCTTCTGCCGTATTATGCCCATCTGGAGTACTGCATCCAGGCCTGGGGCCTCCAGCACAGGAAGGACGCAAAGCCATTGGAGCAGATCCAGAGGAGGGCCATGAAGATGACCAAGAGGCTGGAGCTCCTCACTTATGAAGAAAGGTTGAAGAAACTGGGCTTGCTTAGCCTGGAGAAAAGAAGGCTTTAGGGAGATGTCACTGCAGCCTTCCAGTACTTAAGGGGAGCATAAAATCAGGAGGGAGTCTGACTTTTTACACAAATAGAGATAGGACAAGGGGAATGATTTTAATCTAAAGAACCTGTACACTGTCAAAGGAAGTTTTTTCTTCTCAAACTGTTCTGTAATCTCATAGTTAGGACACTAAGGAAGCAGAAGACTCTGGTTCAGTTTTATCTAAAATCAAATTATATTTATCATATTAAACATGAGAACTCCGTATTGTATTTTAGATCCTGGATGAATGGATTTGTTGCATATACGAACACTTCCTTGGAGAGTTCAGACACAACACATTGTGTCCAGGCAAAATTCTACTTTGACTGTTGTCCATGTTTAAGCCCAATACTTACCTTTGTAGACTGTTAGCAGTCTCCATTATTAGACTGTGGATCCTTCTTGCATAGACTGGACAATTATGTTGAGTCGTAGTGATCTTGCTCAGTGCATTATTTAAATAATTATCCTTGTTGACATTATTTACCACAACCTGAAATGATCTGGATGGATTTTAGATTTCAACATTTTCAAAGGCAAAATGCGAGACCAAATTCTGCTTTTATTCTACCAGTAAAAATCTGGAACATTTCCGTTGAGGATTTCATGGCTGTGTTCATGTGATGTACTCTGGACTATCTGTTCATTCTCTCAGTGTAGTGTAGTCATGAGAATGATAGAGCCTCTTTACATACCCTGAAATATTAGCAGAATCAAACAGACTCTGTAAAGCATTTAGACAAATCGGCAGATTTCCATAAAATATTTTTCCTTGGAATTTTTATGACTAGCTTACCCATAGTCTTTTTCACTCATGCGTGAAAAATGCCAAAAAACTATATAAATATTTAGCCTGATTTATGATTGTTTTCTGAGCTTGAGAAAGACTGTGAAACAGCTAAGAAGAGCAGAGAAATCACAGTCCAGGGAGCATATGGCAAGGCATCAATTGCTGTTCCTTATTAATCCCTAAAGTACATCTCAGCAAAATTAAATAAATTGGTTAAGCCTGTTCACCAGGCCTTACCATTGTCCCGAAAATGAATGACTCCTTCTGCCTCAGAATCAACTGAAATGCAGATAATGACATTACTGAATTTGGAAAGATATCATTAACTTCTGCAATTGTTCGATGTGCTTTCATTTCTGCAGCAATCTATACTAATTCCATGCAAAAGATATGAAAATTTAAAAGAAAGGTTCTCTACACAAAATATCCATCCATTTTTACAACCCAAAGTGTTTGGAATTATTTGAACAAAGATCAGAAAAGCTTCCAACCTTTCTGATATTCCTCTTTAAATTACATGGGATGCTGGGGACACATTAAAGGATTTGAAATGATAGGAAATGTACTATATCAGTTTTTGAGTCCATAAGTGTTTTTCTGTTCTTGCCAACTGTACTTTTGAGACTCAAGGGCACAAACAGACAGCCAAAGAGCATTCTTACTGGATTCTTTCACATAAAATATCAACTAGTTCTGCTGCCCTTGCTTATATATTTTTCCCCCAAAATATGCTGTAGTGATCACTTCTTAAGTAAAAGAGAGAAAAAAATGTTTAAGTACCAAGATGTGAGTTTATTTTTAATAATCCCTCATGTTCATTGTGTTATGTATCCAATGGCCTTTTAAGAGTTTGGCAGGCAGCCTACAAGTATAACACTAATACTGTGGGCTCTTTGTGTTACTGGTAAAGCCTTCCTTTCAGGAATTCTAAAAAATATTAATAACACAAGCCGTTTCAGCAATAAGCAGGTAGCTAACATCCTACAGGAAACAATGAGTTTGCTATTAATTTGCTCACTCAGCAGCACATGATAGAGGGAATTTTCAGCTTTGTGTGGAAGAAAGCTGGTGCCTCTTTCTTTCTATGATTTGGGAGAGCTCCATCTCAAACATAATAAATTTCACAACAAATTTCTCTCAGTCCAAAACTGAGCAACTCAATTATTTTTTGAGGAGCTGCGCCTCTGTTGGTTTCAGAAAACTAATTTCTTCAGATTCATGTAATTGTTTTTTGCAAACAAGTGAAATGACTAATGTTTCAGCTATTAACTATTTTAACAATTAACAAAAGAAAAGAAGATGCATAGTCAGGATATTTTCAGTAAGAGAAAGAAATTCAAATGTTTCACGTGAAAGATGACGTGCAAATAGTGACACACTTACTAATCTATACAGTATAATACCAAATGCTCACCTGAATATTTTGCTCTTAAAGTCACGCCAATTTATCTGTCTCTACCTATTAATTCCCCAGCTATGGTTCATTCACATTAGCTTGGAGTAATGTAACACAGGAAAGAGAGGTATAGCTAATCAATTTTAAATAGTGGGTCTCCTTCCTCAGAATTCTTTTCTAGCTAATTTGTTTGTGAAAAACTTCTAGTGGCAGTGTGGCTAAAGACATGCCTTGACCAGATGTTATCACTAAAAGCCAAAAAAACCTCACAGTTGTTTTGTATGTAAAATAAACAAACATGAGCAGGTTGAATTATACAACAGGAAAGAATCCCAGAATCTCAGAATGGTTGTAGATGGAAGGGACTTTTAGAGGTTATCTGGCCCAACCCCTGCTCCAGCAGGGACCCCCAGAGCAGGGCACTAGCACTGTGTCCAGGCAGCTGCCAGAAATCTCCAGGGAGAACCCACAGCCTTGGGGCAGCTTGTGCCAGTGCTTCATCACTCACACAGCACAGAAGTGCTGCTGGTGATCTGATTGGACATCATGCCTCTCCATGTATAATAAATACTCTAGTAACCTAATAATCACTGTGGTCCTACACAGACTCTCCAGTTCTCTCCTTTATTGGGGGAGCAAAAGTAAATATAAGACTACAAGTGGAGCATCAGTAATAAGCAGAGGGGAAGAATCACCTCCCTCAAACTGTTGGCATTACTTTGCCTAATGCAGCCCAGGATACCACTGACCTTCTTAATGGCAAGGACAGGTGACTGGGATATGTCCACCAGGACCTCTACATTCTTTTCAGCCAATATGCTTTCCAACTGAGTGTCTCCAGCATTTTCTGGTACCTGAGGTTGTTCTTCTCTGGGTGCAGGGCTCTGCACTTCCTTCTGAACTTCATAAGGTTCCTATGAGCCCATTTCTCCAGTCTGTTCCCATCATACTGGATGGCAGCAGGGCCATTGTTTTGTGTTTCCAGCAAACTGCAAATTCTAAACATAGAACAGGTACTGTATTTTGAGATAATAACGTAGTCTAATGCATTGCCTTGTTTGTATTCTCAGGTGGATTTTATGAAACATTTTTTCTGGAAAATAACAATTGTAAATATGCGCAACGTAACCTTCTCTTTGATATTAGTGATATTCATGCTGCAACTTACTAAAAAGAGGGATTGTATGGCAAAAAGCAGAAGGCTGGAGAGAGCTGAAATGTAAGAGGTCTACCTGCAGATGTGGGGACAGATGGACCAAAGTTAGTTCATCTGCTCTTTGTCAGTCACCTGCAGACAGAGGAGATCACAAGTGACTCAATTGGACTTACTTTGGGGCTTTCTTCTAGCAAGGAACTGTTTATTCAGGACAAGGTGCAAAAGGAAGACATTAATGGTCCAGTGATGAAATGTGCAGTCATGTTTGTAAGCTGAAACACACCACTGACATGGCTAAGTGCTGTTAACTACCAGAATTAATGTTCATCATTGCTTGGCATAGCTCTCTATTTTCACACAAGCTACTGAATGCTTATGAAGCAATAGGTTCTGTCAGTTAGTTCTTTATTTGATTTAAAATAATAGCCATGATGTGAGAAGTCTGGAGTTTTAATGCCAGTCCTCTGGGTTAGACACAACCCTGCAAAATTCCAATTCACTGTTTTATTTTATTTTATTTTTTTTAAGATTTTTTATTGAATTTACAAGGCTCAAGACTGCTCAACCTAAAGAAAACCAGATCCTATGACTTTATGGCCTTCTTTCTTGTTTATTTTTAGGGAAGTTGGGTGAACCTGTGCATGCTCAGCTTTTCAAAAGGCAGCTCTTTGTTGCATTATGTTAGTAATTGCCATGAACCCTACCAGAAAGGTTGAACAAATCACTGCATGGCAACTGTATCTCCTGCTCCAGATCTAATCAGCAGCGTGCTGTTTCTGGATTCATGACACTATATAAACTTCCTCTGCTTCTCACAGTTTAAATTTCTAGATCACATAGTTGGGAAGATGCTTCTCTCCATCTGCCTCCAGTAGCCACAAAGGTACCATGTTTTTCTAAGAGTACGACAAGCTGAATGTCCTGAAGCTATTCCTATATAAAGAAAGGCAAGCCAATAGTAATATGGAAAGCAAGACCCTTTTTGGATTGAAGAAAAAAATAATATTCTTCACAGTTGAGTTATTCAGAATTTTTCTTTGTCTCCTATTGAACCTGCACTATTACACAACAGATGGGACTGGAAGAGAAATTACAACAAAACAATTCCAAATCTTTGTGTTTTGTTGTTGTTGTTTGTCTGTTTATTTTTGTATTTTTTACCATGTACACTAATAAATGTACATTAATAAATGTACATTACCATGTACATGAATTATGTCAATAAACCAGGGAAATCAGTCACTTCTTGTTCAATTCAGGAACACTGTTCTCTTTATGGTACAACTTCAAACAGAGCAGTAAGCACTGTAACACACCATCACATGTGAGGAGCTGGGGCTTAAAGAAATGCATTAAGAACTTCCTGGGTAAATCCAGGACTATTTTTAAAAGCCAGAGAATGCTTCTTTTTTAAAAAACACAAAACAAAACAAGAACATCAATAATAAAATCTGTTGTAAAAGATAAATATGATTACAGCTTGTGATAGGCTTGATCCTGCTAGAATGCATGAACTGGGCTTCAGACATATTTATGGGATTAAGCCCTTTGAGGAACTTTGGTATCACGCAGCTGAGTTTCTGGATCACATTAAGGCCTGGGTAGATCTGGGCATGCAAACAATGCAGAACTGCAGGTGCCTAGGGAACATCCAGGTCCAAATGTGGTGTGCCTGATGAGTTCAGATGCTTTCACAATTACTCAGTTGTTGGGTGGAGATGGAAATGGGAGGAGGGGAGAGAACTGAATTGCAGATTAGGACTTAGATATCTAAGGAATATATAAAATTCTATTTCAGATGAATACTTTTCTCCTTTTGTTAAGTCTTTCAAATGCAAATGTAAGAGTAGACAAGATGGCACAAATTCTACTTACATGGATGGAAAATATTTTGATTTATGCTGATGCAAATAGTAGAAGTTATTCCAATAACACAAAAAATGAGTGATTCAACACTTTTCCAATGAATAAATTATTCCCTCCTCCTCCATGGAAGGGTTAAGAATAAGCTGAGTAGATACCAAGTTTTGGGACTAAAATTCTTTGTTTGAGAAAGCAAATAAATCAATGAACATCAGAGAATAATGAGAACCAGATATCCCTAAGTTAATTTCTGGGATATATCATGGTTTTGGCTAAAGTCTGGTATAAAATATTCATGATGCAAAAATTCTATCACCCATGGTAAAATGCATTTTGTGAACAAAGAAAAGGAAAAATCCTATTCTGTATATGGGGCCAATTTTTTTTCTGTTACAATGCTGTCAATCTGGAATGTTTCACTTACATTCATATATATATACATGCATGTATATACACCTATATATATACAGACAATCATGAACATCTTTGTTATTGTTGCAATGCTGTTCTTTTTCCCAGAAGGCAGTAAATCAATGCCTTGTAATGAGAGCAAGCATTTATTTTGCCATTCATCTGACTAGATTCCCAAATTAAACGCAAATCTATTGGAAGCTTTTTTGTCCTGTCTAGATGCAGTAAGCCAGGTACAGACTGAGGACTGTGGAGAGGTTTGGAGAGCCGCTAACCAAAACTTCTTCTTGCATTGTAACCAAGACTATAGATATTTAACAGAGAGGTAAGAGGCTACTCCCTGTAGCCTTGGAGCTAGCTGAGATGTGAAAGTAAGAAGATCTGGACGCTTCATTCAGAAACTTTTGCCACTCCTTAGAAAAGTAGGATATGAATATTAAATTTTAGATTCTTGATTGTTACTGATGGAGATGTGTTTCCAGGCAGCTGAGAGGATGCCCACATCTGTCAGTTCAAGCAGACTTGGGCTAATTGCTCAGGTTCTGAGATAGTTCCAGGCTGGATTACACAGGACTGCTTCAGCATGACCCTGTACCTATGCTGATCTGCTTGTTTTATCTCACTGGCCTGAAGCATAGCCAAAGGAATCACTGTAGCATTTCAGTATTTAAAGGTCTATAAACAAGATGGAGACAAAATTTTGCATGATCTAATAGTGATAAGACAAGGAGGAATATCTTTAAACTAAAAGAAGGGAGATTTAGGTTAGATGTTAGAATCACAGAATCACAGAATGGCCAGGGTTGGAAGGGACCTCAAGGATCATGAATCTCCAAACCTCCTGCCACAGGCAGGGCCACCAACCTCCCCATTTAATACTAGGCCAGGTTGCCCAGGGTCCCATCCAACCTGGCCTTAAACACCTCCAGAGACGGGGCATCCAAGCCTCTCTGGGCAGCCTGTTCCTTACCACTCTCATAGTAAAGAACTTCTCCCTGACATCCAACCTAAATCTTCCCTCCCTCAGCTTAAAACCTTTCCCCTTGTCCTGCTGTTACCTACCCTTTCAAAGAGTTGATTCCCCTCCTGTTTATAGGCTCCCCTTAGGTGGAAAACTCCAATGAGGTCACCCCGCAGCCTTCTTTTCTCCAGGCTGAACAAGCCCAGCTCCTTCAGCCTGTCTTCACAGGGGAGGTGTTCCAGTCCTCTGATCATCTTCGTGGCTCTCCTCTGGACCCTCTCCAACAGCTCTCTGTCTTTCTTGTACTGGGGGCTCCAGACCTG
>JAOWBP010001760.1:83072760-83092155 GCA_028571105.1 Tragopan temminckii
TTTGGATTTTGTGTTGAGGGACATGGTTTAGTGAGAACTATTGGTGATAGGTGGATGGTTGGACTGGATGATCTTATAGGTCTTTTCCAACCTTGGTGATTCTGTGTAATTCTGTGATCTTGACATATTACAAATGGGATCAGTTAGAATATTTTTCCTCAAAATTGCTTTTGACCAAAAACTGGAGAGAGGGAGTAATTGACACTTTTTTTTTCATAGCAAAAGATCTGAAAAAAATTTGAATTTTTAAAATTGAAACGGAAAGAAAAATGATTAGATGAAGTTTTTTCATGCTTCTTTTCAGTATAAAATTCCTGGTGGGGGGGAGAGCAGTTCATGTTGCTGTTGTGTTTGGGAGGGTTTGCTAGGCTTTTTCTGTGGGAAATATCCAATATTTCCAATCTATCATAAGTTCTGCCAATAAACTTCATTTTCTCCAAGCCTCTTAGAAGTTCCTTAGTTTCTCCTTACATCTGTTTGGATGAGACACTGTCCATACAACTTCACTGGGAAAAAAATAAATAAATAAATCTGTCCTGGTAGTTGTGGTCTTGAAAAGAAATAATCTAGTTAAAGGCCTCATCTAAGTTCCATAGACATGATTTCAAATACAAATTTATTTTGCTCCAGCTGATTGGAGGAGACCTCAGCTGAAGAACTTGGCTTATAGCATGTCATGGAAGAGGGGAGAACTAGCAGGACGTGAAGGAAAATAGAATTTGGAATTTCTACAGTTTCCTTATTTTCCTCTGATGCAGCATGTACATGTGGCTATACGTGTGTCTACCTCTATGTGTGGGGCAGTCATTTAAAAGATGGTGAGCTGTAAGAAGGGGTGGCCATACCCTCCACCTCTGGGGTTTATCCAACAAATGCCTAAGTAGAGGAATGCGGGGAAGCGTATCTGGGGTTTAACGCAACCCATTTGCCCTCTCTATCCTACAGCCTGTCAATGGGAAAGCTGTACATGAGCTGAGGTAAGCTCTTTGAGGAAAAATTTACGATGACATTTAAAATCAGTAAAGCTTGCTGTAGCCCTAAATGTTGAAGCGTACATGCACACTTCATATAATCTGATTTCAAGCACCCACCAAATTGGAGGTTAAAAGTATTGTATACATTGCTACCAGTTACCACATCAACATTTCAGATATGTACATGTGATTTAAGTGCAGATGACCTGGAGCTTGCTGATGCCATAACTTAAAAAGCAATTGGGCTGTGTGCTGGCTAGAACAACAATGTGGGCATTATAACAATCTCAGTTGAACAGCCATTAAGACATCTCCAGCACACTGTTGTACCACTAAAATGTAATTCCCAGTAGACAATAATCCTAGACCCCTAGACTGTGAATCATGGGCAGTAAACGGCTGACGGGCAGGTTAACAATGGGCTCTGTGGGCAGCCTGACATTGTACAGGTGTGCATCATCACAGTGAAGTAATTAACAGGTACTTAAAGAAATGTACATTTAAGCTCAAAAAACCTGTTAAGAGACTTCCTAAGTGGACTGCTATTTTTTCTTTTTGTAAACGCCACTTATATTTTATGACTGGGTAAAAGGACTACAGAGCACAAAATCCAATCTAAAAGCAGATCTGCAATCATTAGCTCTCCTATCAATGCTAGGCTGCTCCATCAACAGTACCACGTTATAGCTGTGACATGCTCCTGACTAAGGATTTGAAGTCATTCAACAACTCAATTAGACTCCTATAAAGAAATTAGACATTCATCATTTTATCCAAGAAAAGTCTATAAAAATATTTTTTTCAGAAAAAAAGAAGTGTGGATATTTATAGGAATACTCATTTATGTATATATGCAAATATGCACTTATATACATGAGTGTGCATGTTTACTCACGTATATATGCAAACCAGGACTCCACCTGATACATATCTGCATTTTTTTTTTTTTTTAATAATATTGGACTTATTTAGGCAGTGAAAAAAGACAATATGTGAGTCAAGAACAGGGGGCTGCAGGAGGGACTGCAATTTTATGTGCTGAAGTAACGAGTAGTAATGGGAGCGGCTAGAGTTCTCTCTGCATTTCCTCTTCTATTTCTTCCCTCTCCCCTCTAGTAAATCCAAGTCTGGCAAATATAGCAGATAAAGAGTTTTAAATGTACAACTTTATCCAAGGATCTTTATGGAAGTAACAAGATCATCTGGTTAATAAATGCTTGATTCAATCCTCTGCCTACAAAACTTTGGCCAAATACTTTCCAGGCATTAAGGGATTATCCCCAAAGCATTGGTTTCCTGCCTGCTTGGGTTGGCCATTGCAGGTTAACAGTGCTTTTCCTGGTAGGCAGGTTTGGACCTGGTGGGAAAGTTTTGATGATTGAACTGGTAGCAAATCAAGAAGTGAGTCTATTGATCAAAAACATTTCTCCAGAAAATGGCATTTGCATAATCATTTTAATATGTGGAGAATCAAAATAAGCTACAGTGACATCATCACTCTGTGGATGGTTTTAGGTCTTCACATTTCTGAGTGGTAGGGTGGGGTCAATCTTACCTGAAACTGTGTAGGTCCCTGGAAGGGACTGTGCTTTCACTTGTTGCTCCACTGTGCCTGCTGGTAAATGTTTTGCTCCTTTTACTGAAGGTGATGCTTATTGATTCAACACAGTGACTGTACACTGCAAAGTTTCTGCTGTTTAGAGAGCCACAGAGTGGCTGAGATTGGCAGGGACCCCTGGGTCCCTCTGGCTCAACCCCAGCTCCACAGGGACATCCAGAGCAGGGCACCCAGCACCACGTGCAGGTGGCTCCAAGAAGACCCCACAGCTGCTGGGCAGTTTGTGCCAGTGCTCCATCACACACACAGCACAGAAGTGCTCAGAGGTCAGAATTTGTCAGAGGGAACCTCCTGTGTTCTGGTTTCTGTCCACTGTCCCTTGTCATGGCACCATACAGCACTGAAAGAGCCTGGCTCCATGCTCAACAGTGCCAGCTCTCAGCCTCTACTTACAGGGGAGGTGTTCCCAATATCTCCATCGTCTTTGTGACCTCACACTGAACACTTTTCATCATTCCCGTGTCCGTCTTACTGGGATACCTGGAACTGAACGTAGGTAGAGAGGTTTAGACTCTCTCTTGCTCCCTTCGCATGGGGGATTTTCATGATCTCTGCATCCCTGACACTGCTAATGCCTTTCTATACAACAAAACCACCCTTGTTTCCTTACATCTGGTATCCAAGGAGAAGGAGATTCTTCCCCCTTCGGGACACAAAAATACTTTTGCAATATGTATGCTGCGGAGGCTTGTGCATTGCCACAACTGCACAGCACTTCTGCTTTAAATTTTGGCATGGTAAATACACTCCTATGGAAAGTGTTTCAAACACTCTGGACTACTTCTTTTGCTGCTGTGGGAGTTAAACCCTGAGGAAATCTGGCACACTTGTTTGGACATTTTTGCATTAATACATTTACTTCAAAACAGTATTAGCATGAGCATATGTTTGTTTTATAAAGTCTTAATATCATCCAAAGGAAAATGCTTTGGAACCATTACACAGATACATGTCACAGATGTACTTTCCAAGATCTCCATGCATATTTCATGCTAAACCTATGTATTCTATATAAGACCTTATTTTTGCCATCCATCTTGTACTATCTGATCTTTTCCCAAGTGAGATTTTTATTTCGTTTAATTTCATCTATCTCAGGACATTTTTCACTGAAGGGGGAGTAGTCTTTCTGCGCATAAAAAAACTAAACACTAATTAACTCTATTGCATCCTCCTTAAGGAACTGAAAAACATTATTTGAAGCCATTAAAATGTATCACTATTTATATTCAAAGTAGATACACTGACTATATTAAAGGCCCAGGTCTCTATCTGGAGTGGATTTCGCTTTGCCTACCCAGAGCTACCTGTAAGAAATATGTCTAAATTAAATCACAGAAACCTGGATTGTTTTCAGATAAAAAGAAAGTGTCTTACACTTCTTAGGATCCCAGCTGAACATAAGTTTCAAAGATAAATGCGTGAATCATTCTGCAGAGGTGCCTAATTCCCTATAATAATAAAGTTGCTCCACAGGTAACGCCTCCTATTTATTTTCATGGAAACTACATCAGATACAAACAACACAATAATACTGTTTGATAGAGCAAATTCTCAGACACAAAATGCTATTTTTCAACATATTCACCAGTATTAGCTGATTCTCACAGATGAGCTGATTTACATGCTCTTCATTTTGTGGGGTGACAGCTATGAATGTCCACCCAGAACACAGCTTATCTTTCATGTCACTGCCACCACTGCTGAGACACATCACCCCCTGCCTCACTGTGCTCACATCCACTGATTGGTCTCCATAAAAATTGAGCCAGCATCGCTGAATGTCAATGGGTTCAATTTTTTCCTGTATGGAGGAATTTAATGGCACACCTTTGCTTCAAATGCACTTCCGTGTCAGATACTATTTTGTTAAACTACCCCCCTGCTACCATCTGTCACACAGCAACAGAATGTAATGGAATACTAGTGGAAAAGTTTCTGTTTCTGCTGCCATAGCACCAACATCTGACTCTGATGTTGTGGGCCAACATAATAAAATAGGAGGCATTACTTTCAGAGCACCCCTCAGATAATAATAATTAGTTTATACAAGCTATTTTAAATGCCTAAAATCATATTTTTAAAATTTCTCCTCTAGTGTAAAGAGTTCCACTGAAGGGATTAATACAGATGCTCTGTATCAACTAAGAACATGGTTCTAGGAAGACTGTTTTTTTTTTTCCTTTTATTTTAAATACATGTATGTGAGTAAACAGTTCTACGGACTTATGACTGATCTTATGAGATATGCTGAAACACCATATATGGTATAGTTTGGTATTCATAGTTTAAATTACCTTTCCATTATATTTTTTTCCATTACAGGAATAGTACAAGTAGTGAGTGAAAATATTTCCAAAATGTTTTGATATATATCTGGTCCAGATTGAGCCTTAGAGTTTGATGAGTGCAGTCCTTAGAGTCTTAAATTTTCTGCAAATCAGGTTATTGATAGTACTTGCAATGTTCTTGGACAAAAAAAAAAAAAAAAAAAAAAAAAAGAGGAAAAAAAGAAAAAAGAAAACGAAAGACTGTGGAGGATGTTAGTCACCACTGGTTCATTCGGAAGCAAAAAAGGCTCAGAAAGATGAAATCTGATCAAAATAAATAAATACTTGCAAACTTTCAGGTTATAACTTTCAGACAAAAATGTTTCTAATGTTAATAAGGGATGTAGTCCAAAGGCTTTAGAAGTTGCTATTCTTAAAAAAAAAAAAACAAAAAAAAAAAACAAAAAAAAAAAAACATGATTTATTTGATTTTTTTCCAGCTAGAATGTCATGAACCAGACATACATAATTATATTATTTGTCTTATGCAAGCGAACAAGAATAAATTAAAACTGGACATGTTGCAACAGGGCTGTTGACATTATATACAAAGTCTGCTTATTGTCATAAGATACTCTTAACCTTTAAGCCAAAATCTTTCAAAACTATTAGTGTTAAATCTAGCAGCTGTTGTCAAATTTTTCCCTTTCTCTGCTTTATGCATTGTGTTTTATTTGAAATGTTTGTTATATTTGTGTATATAACTTTCTGCAAGCTGTCCCTTGAAAGCTCAAGGGATTAAATGAGTAGGTTGAGCCAGTTCAAAAGAACAAAAGTTAACAAATTAAAAGAAAACTTTCTAAAATGGATGTGTAAACCATTAAAATATTTAGCTGTATTTGCATTGGATAGTTTCCCCTATATAAAACAATATGGATTGTTTAAATAAATGGGGTTAAGGGAAACTTATTTCTACTGTAAAGTTTATTAAAGCTTTAGGAATGATGGCTTCGATCCTTCAAACGCTTACGTGTTTAATTTAGGCATGGAATAATCTCATCCTGGCAGTGCTAGCCAATCCTCACAGCTTTCTCTTCCAGAAAGACAAAGGCAAGGAGGATATCCAAAGACTGAAAAACCAGGTAAGGATTTTCTTGTTCTGTCTAGCCCTTGCATGGGCACTTAAGCCGCAGTTGAGAGATAATATATTCTTGCTATTTGTGAATAGCTCGTGAGCCTGTGTAGATGCTATTCCAAACATAGGCTCAAGGGGCAAAAAAAATCAACCCTCAGAGATTATACATGAAGCAGAAGGACAGACTAGTAGTTTTGAAATTATTGCAGCTTTTGATATTTATGAAGTTATTCTGCAAGAAGCTGATAAGGGATGGCAAGTGTTGTTTCACGACACGTCCTACGCTGTCCTATGATGTGATGTGAAGTGGGTTTAGAAGACTCTCTTTGTAGTGGACGTTAAAAATACAAAGACAAGCTTCTCTTAACGTGGTGCTCTGCCTGGGGAATTAGGCCTTGTTATTAATTGAGGCTCTGTGCCTATGACATCCTGAGGACTCATACATCATCTCTCTACTTAAATCACTACAGTGCCATGTGAGTGTATTGGCCACTCAGGGATGACTCCCACAGACCTTTGGGTACTGTCCACGCATAGTCTAGACAAGTGATCCAAAGAAATCTCATTTCTAACTGGATTTCATGTGTATTCATGATCAGAGTGAGGGATGACCTGCAGTAAGATGAAACAAGGGGTTGAAGCATCCTTTCTCATTTTAAGCTGGTTTAATTCTCACTGGAGAGTCTAACAGCTGCTTTTTGTTTATTCTGAGTTTATAAGGCCATCAGATCCCCTTTTAAAAAGGTTTATCTGAGGCTATAGGTTCCTCACCTGGAGGAAGCCACATTCAAATTTGTAGTTAGAATTGTATTAATTACCCAAGGGAGGTATGCTCTTCTAAACTCAGAGTTGAGATTCAGTTACATTGACACAAATTAATTTGTGAAAATTTAAGGAGGAAAAGAAACAACAACAAAACAATAAAATCACGGAGAAGTAAAAAACAAAACAAAACAAAAACAAACAAACAAACAAACAAAACTAAGAAAAAAACAGAAAAGGGAAGAAAAGAAATGAAGTCCCATTTTGCTAAGTATTCCTGAGCTAGGGGATGCAGTGTGCTATATCTTGTTTGCAAACAAGCAGTGCCACATCAAAGAAAAACACCTGTATCTGTTTTAAGAATTAAAAATGTTCCACGGTGCCAAATTTTGCCTTGCCAAATTCCATTTCCGTATTAGAAAAGACTGAATTTTCCAAGGTAGAGTTATTCAGTAAAATCAGAGGGAAAGTGGTACCTATTGTTTTTACAGATTGGTTAAATATTTCCAGCCAAATTAAATAGCATTCTCTCCTAATGTTATTCCTTTATAGGTAGAAGCAGAACTTGAAGTCCAAACAGCCTTTCAGATTTACACAGGGTTTGAAGTGAATATCTCAGACCCTCAGACCAGTCCTTACTATTGCATGCACAGGTTTTAAAATACATTTCCAGACTTGAATTGACATCTAGAATATTTTTCTCTAATGACATTTTTTGTCTCCCAGGAATGAAAGAAAAGAAAAAAGACGAGAAAAAGAATGTATGAAAGATTTTGATTTCCTATGCAAGTCTGACAAAGATTATAACTTGATTTAATCAGTCTAACTTGATGAGTACACAACATTTAATCTAGAGTAGGTTTGCTACTCTTTCTCTTCATCATTCTTGTACTGCTTGTCTTACTATTTCTCATATAGCTGTTAAAGAATTAACTCAGGTTCTGTTGTGATAGGACAAAAGGAAATGGTTTCAGTCTGAAAGAGGGGAGACTTAGGTTGGATGTAAGGAAAAGTCTTTTACAGTGGGAGTGGTGAGGCACTGGAATAGGTTGCCAAGAGATGTGGTTGATACTCCAACCCTGCAGACTGTCAGGGCGAGTCTTGACTAGGCTATGAGCAACCTGGTCTAGCTGTAGATGTCCTTTTCATTGCAGGGAAGTTGGTCTAGATGACCTTTAAAGGTCCCTTCCAAGTCCAAGGATTCTACGATTCTATGAACTCTTGCCTTGTGTCTTAGATACAAAACCAAAGAATGAGAACTTTTAATAGTTAGTCAAGTTTTTCAGTTTTCTTAGTAGTCCTAGTCACTGACATGTAATTACCTGGAGAGACAAGACAATTATTGTTTAGTTTATGCAAAAATCTTAATTTAGATAATAATGATCTGACGTACACAAAAATGCTCCACTTCTGAACAATGAAATTAACATTAAAATATTCAAATTTAATAATGTCTCAGTGCTAAGTGGCTATAAATATTGGAAATGATGTGGAAAAACAAAAGTGAAACTAATAAATGTTAGGCATCACAGGCTGGCACTCAGCACACAGGGTGGATTCCCACCCAACTCATTGCTATCTGAAAGCCAAATGTAAACCCAAGCTGGTTCTCTAGACTCCATCTCTAATCAAAGTTGGAAATTCAACACTTTATTTTTCTTAAAAATTTTCACCTCATTTGCTCCTGAATTTTATTGTCAGGGTAGAGGAAACACAGCCAGGCAAGCTGGTGCACCAGAGTCAGTGTAAGGCCCCATCTGGAGCGCTGCTTCCTGGCCTGGTGCCCCAGTGCAGGAAGGATGTGGAGCTCTTGGAGTGGGTCCAGAGGAGGGCCAGGAAGATGATCAAAGGGCTGGAGCACCTCTCCTATGAGGAAAGGTTGAGGGAACTGGGCTTCTTTAGCCTGGAGAAGAGAAGGCTCCAGTGAGACCTTGTTGTGGCCTTCCAGTACTTGAGAGCAGGAGGGGAACTGAATTTTCACATGATCTGTTAGTGATAGGACAAGGGGGAATGCCTTTAAACTAAAAGAGGGGAGATTTAGGTTAGATGTTAGGAAGAAATTTTTTTCTCAGATGGTGGTGAGGCATTGGAACAGGTTTCTCAGAGAAGCTGTAGGTGCTCCATCCCTTGAGGCATTCAAGGCCAGGTTGTGTGGGTCCTGGTCAGCCTGAACTGGTAGATGGCAGCCAGCCCACGGCAGGGGAGTTGGAACTGGATGGTCTTTAAGGTCCCCTCCAACCTAAGCCATTCTACGATTCTATGACTCTAACTGGACCAGCATGGCATGTCAGGGCCAATTCAGGCCAATTCAGGCCAATTAATGCAATATGCCACCTGGGAATTAAGCCCTGCTTCTCAGCAAAGCGCCTCAGTATGCATTACAGTGGTGCAATGACTAAAGTTGTCGCAACAGGCACTATGCTCTAGTAAAAACTTTCTCTTATGATGGAGCAGGACAACATGCCCCAGCCAATCAGAAAAAGAAAGAAGAGTGAAAAGAGTTGCTGAAAATGACACACAGCACAGAGGGAGCAAATGCTATGCTAGAATTAAAATTCTGTGAAGTTTTTATTTTTCCTTGGAAATTGTCTCGCTCACAATATGAAGTAGCCAGAAAGAATCACACAGACCAGGATGAGGAGATGAGAAGGTGGATTTTGAAAGCCAGGTGAGACTAGGGCAGATGTCCATCCATCCAGCACAGAGGTGAGATGCAATGAAAGACCTATCTATCCCTCCAGAGTGAAGATGAAAATACATACAACCTGAATGTGCACAGCATCCTGAGATTGCTCAGAAACCTGCAGTGTCCTCTGCAGCTGCCAAAGCCGCACACCAATTATTCCCTTCATACTTCACCCACAGGTTGCTTCTCCTTGCTTCTCTGAAGAGAGCACACAGTCCCTGCATTGTTGCAATGGTCCACGTACACCAAAGTGTGGACACAGTTCAGAAACCATTCGGGCAAATTTTCAGTGACTCTGTCCCACTAGCTGGGCTGTGCTCTCCTACATCACAGATCCAACACGTAGAGGACCTTAGCCCATGGATAATCACAGGAAGCTAATGCCTTGTATTTTATTGTAATGATTTCTGTAGCTTTTGGATGGCCTCCTAATTAGAGAATGTGATATACACAGAGCAACTTCCGCTTACCAGTGGAGGCTGGTGTAGGAGGAGGCTGGGGAGCCCAACCAGTAGAATTTCGTAACATTTATTTGTTCAGATAATTTACAAAGGGTTTACTAGAATAATCCCATGGAAAGATTCACTGTTCTTTGTCATAACATGGACTGGAAGCTTAAATTTGTTTGTAAAGCTCTACAATCACTGTGGCCAGATGGAAGATATGTTATTTAACAAGCTTGCTGGTTAAAAGGAAGAGCTTGTTTAGCAGCAATGAACACTATCACTTTGTATTAACTGAAGTTCAAGTTCAGCTGTCTGGACACAGGCAAGATGCCTGCTCTCTGGTGTTTGTGAGGCAAAGCTGGGGGATGAAATGCAGATCTGAACAGGAGATATAAGGAAATTGTTTACCTGGGTCAGAAAACAAGAAAGATATATCACAGAAAACATATGGTTGCTATTTAATTTATGCTTTATCATTTTTCATTCTGACATTAACATTGTTATGAGTGGGGTGAGAGCACTGTACTTTGTACGATGTAATATAAAATGAGGGTTACCACTCCTTGCCAGAGGAAACGTGATTCAGAAACAATTTGGGGGCAATTGCAAGGTGATGTGGCACAGAGAACCAGAAGCTATTGAAACTTTAAACATCATTTCTGGACAATATAAGACTTGCTGCAAAATGACTTGTAAAAACACGAAAACGTTACTTTCCTGACCCCAGAGAATTAGAAATTTTTAAATATCAGTTCCAACAATGCCTCTTAAAGGGCACCACTCTTTTTCATTGCCAGCTACCATTATTTTTAACAGTTTGTTTAATATACCGCAATAAAGAAAGATTAATGGCTGAGATATAACCCAAAAATGCAGTGGGCCACGAAGAGATCTGTTACATGCAGGCAACTCAGTGGTAAGACATAAAGGGTATTTAAGTAAAAAACTTAGCCCCAAAACATTCACTTTTGAAGAAAAAAAAAGAAAAAGTGATTAAAATGGAAATTAAATGTTCAGAGAAAACAGACTAAAAAGCATGAAGAATGGAGAGATAAACAGTGCTTTATTAAAGAGTACAAAAATAATATAATGATAAAACCTTATTTTAAGGATTAACAATTTGAATTAATTTATTATTTATGTTTATATAAGAATTGATAAGATCCCCCTTCAGTCTTCTCCAGACTGAACAGTTCCAGGTCTCTCAGATAAGATTTCAAGAGTTTCTACTCTAAACTGGATTAAAACCAAAACCTGGGTTATATTTTCCCAGAAAATGAAAAAAATTCATCAGAATACATAGTGGTATAACGTCAGTAAACTTCCTATATCCTAAGTTAATATCCTAAATAATATCCTTAATATCCAGATACCTAAATGTAAGGTATTTTGGTGTTAAACTTTGGTTCTGGCCATAACACCCTGGAAAAAATTATTTTAAAACCTATTCATGAGAAAAGTCCAGACATTTTGTGAAAAAAAGTCAACACTTTCTGATGGCAGAAGTATGAAAAGAAATGCCAGTAGGCACTTCAGGATATCTTTCTGAGCTTTGCTTCACATCTTATAGACCTTTCACTAAGAATGCTAAGAATCTCACAAAATAAGATGACACAAAGAACAGGAACTTCAAGAAAAGCAAAATAAATAGTATTAGATTCATATTAGGATTATGAAAATATTAAAAAGCAAGTAAGATTCCTGATTATATTTCAGTAACCAAACAAAACTTTGTTTAATACAGTTGGCAATTTTTGTTTTCATTAATAGGACCCTCACAATTAAAAGTTAAAACTATTCTATTTTTAAAGGGAATTATTGTATTATTTTATATTTGTAAACAAAAAATATTAGAAGTTGTCTGAGTGATAGTGTTTCTATGTATGTATGTGCATATGTAATCTACATATGTAATAAACACACAAACACTTGAAGTTGCTTACTGACATGGATAGAAATTCTACTATGTTTTTCTCATATTTCCTGGACTCTAGGCTGCCAGAGTATTTTTTTGTTTTTGGAATTTCTGTGTACTATGAAAATTCTAGAAGCTGAATGCTAGAGATGTGCTTCGGTACTACTGAAGCATGCTGGACATTTGTGGGTTGTTATCTTGATGCTCACACTGACCATGACCAGCTAGATCCACCATACACATCCTAGAGGGAACAAAGCTGGTGTAAAAAATACAAAACCAGCTGCTTTGTTGGTGGGTCATTGTGCTTTTATTTCATTGCAGATCAAGCTAGCAATATTAATCACTGTCTGAGTTAGTTGTGACTTAAAAGAAATAGCTTAACAATGAACATTGAAATTCTATTCTAGTCGATTTCAGCATCTTTGAATATTGGTATCTTTATTGTTGTTATTTTTATCTTCACATGGACGTTATAAATTCAGATGATTAAAAAGACTTTAAATGTTTAGTTACAAATGAACTAACATGCTGATCTCAGTAAACTCAATGGCAGAAATAACTAAAGTATTGGTTTAGTAAACCTGATACAGTCACCAACCTTAACATTATGGAACAGCTGTAAATAATGTCTGAAGAGTTTATACATGAGTAACAACTCTTTGTAAATTGTAAATCATTTCATACTGGTTATTATAGAATGAATAGATCAATAACACCTATTAATGTGCTTGTAACCATCCATAACTAAACTACTAAAGTATATAATAAGCTCCTAATATCTAGTATTCAATTACTAACCTCTGTACAAATCATTTATATTGATGCCTTAATGTAACGTTTTATTACTATATTAAAGTAGTGATTTACTTTGTCATACTTACACGGTTAATTTACTATATAAATCTTTTGTCTGATCCTACAACCTACATTATGGAATAATGCTCTGAAAAGTCATAAAAGAAGCTAGCTGGAGAAACAATTGTTGGGTTGGGTGTCCTACTTTCTTAACTGAAATGTTTCATGCAAAATTACTATCTTTGTCCATAGATTGATATTTTAAAGAGATTTATTAGGAAAGTGTCCTGAAAGTTATGACTTGCGCTTCAGAAAGAGACCGACTAACCCAATGTTGGTTTCCTTGTTGTTGTTGTTGTTTGTTTATCCATTTGTTTGCTTTGTGTAGTGGTTTGTTATTTTTGTTTTTGTTTTGTTTTATTTGCGCTTTGGTTAGTTTGTTGTATTTTTTTTTATGCTCCTTGCACACTAGAGAAGTCATGGCCCTTGTTTTGATTCATCGCCACTTTGAACAGCCATAAAGTCAATAGTACACAACAGACTTAATATGTATTTTGAGGATAATACGATCGTTTTCAAGTTAGGACGTCTGCAGACTTGCAAAATCAAGTGAAAGTGATGAATAAAAACATAATGGAAACAGGATGGCAAATTCAAATTCAATAAGAAAACCTTAATATATTCATAGCCCTAAACTGGGGTTCTGGAAAGAGGCTAGAAAAATAAGAAATTCTGTCCATGACAGAAATGAAAATGTGCTTCTGGACAAAAAATTGGTGCCCATTTTTCTTTACATATTTGACTATTTCTTTTACATTAATATTCGTGTTTTATGCTCTCCTGATGTATCGCAGTTTAGTAAACCAGACATTCTTGCAAAACAATTGTAAAGTGGACCACCTATTAACTCTTTTCCTCTCCTCCATGAAAACAACAAAACTGAAGGTTACAAAACTATCTGTGATGTAAGTCACTCTAAGTCAGCTTTCCTCTGAACTATTTTGGAGCAAATCCGTAGTCATCTATATCAACAGAAGCAGGGGCTGGAACCTCAGCCTCTTCAGGCAGCCCTGTAACCTCAGAGAACTGAGTTGTTCTCGCCCTTTCCCTGTGACCCAGAGATTGATTAAAGTCTTTGCATAGCAGGGAAATGCCACTTCAGAGGGATCTATAACCCCTTGACTGAGGCACCTCCACATGAGATGAAGAAAACATACAGCTCAAATCCCATTAGAACTCTAGAGAATGTCTGATTTTGGCTCAAATCCAAATAATTCCCCTTAGGTCTAGGAAGAAGCTGGGAAAAGAAATGAAAGAAAGGGAAAGCTGAGATTTATAATTTTAAAATTGACTCAGAAAGAACAATTGTGAAGCATTTTTATGATTTGGAAATGAATGCTGTTTAGAACTGTAGGACGTGTCCGCTATCTTATTTGTTTGATTTTTGCAATTGATTAAATGCCATCCTGGGAAAATGGCAACCAGAAGTACAGTAGCAAATAATAATGATATGATAAATTAAACACAATTTTCAGAAACTTAAAAAATAAAACCAAAGTTTATTTTCACTGTTGCGTAAATCTGATTTACCAAATTGTCAGTTTCTACTTATTTTTCTTCTTGAAGACCAATAAGAACCCAACTGGTCTAAACTAGGTTATTAAACATTTGTATAGTTTTGGATTTGAATACATTAACATAATAGAATAATGGATTGTAAGTAGTTCATCAGTAAATAATCCACAATTATGGAGTTTGCAGACTGATTGAAAATAAATAGCAGCATATTGTATAATTAAGCCATAATCAAATGTCTTTCTATATACAAATGATAAAGTGTCCCCTTGGGCCACGGCCATGTGCTGAGGGTTTTATTTAGTTCAATAGCAAAAGCCTTTCTGTGCCAAGTTTACACAAAAGAAAAGTTAGTGAATTGCTAGGAATAAAGTTGACTGATCTCTCCACACAGTGTAATAATTAGAGCCAGCATTACTCTGTGCACATTTTGGATGCAGGCTTTTACAGCAGCTAACAAGATTAACCCTCACTTGTATTCAGAAGTAGTGTTTCTTAGCTGAAGAAATATTATATTTCAGTTAGTATGTAAAGCCAGTAACATTTCAATTTAATTTCAATGTATATTCCATTATTAGTACAATTTGACTTCAGCTTAAAAAAAGCTGAATTTGCTGTAGTTTAATATATCAAAAACAATAGACTTGAGGTTTTGAGCAAAACTCCGTGTGTGCAGGTCCCAAGTTTTGTCTGAGCCACTTGTTATGGGCATGCATATAGATGTATAACTTTAGGCTAGAAGCAGTACAGTAATACTTTTAAACAAGTATCATTGCTTTTCCAATACAATCGCCAATTAGAAAGTCATATAATGGAAGGAAAGAATTGAGTACCTTTCAAAATGAAGGAACAACAGAACATTTCAAAAAGCTAGCAGATCTTGAAGTAGAGAAAAATATACTACCATGCAGGATATGAGTCTGAAAATGTCTTATTTCAAAAGGGCTATGGGTGCAATTAGGTGAATATCATTTAATGAAAGCACAAATTCTGCAATACCTGGTCTTTTATTTGAAAAGAGATAAACAGGGAGCTCATAATTTCTGTTGTTGGAGGCAGCACCACTGCATGATATTGGATTTATGTGGCATCCTTTGGTTACCATTTCCCACGGCTTATGTTCAGATACCAGCAATGCTGCTCAGAATTCAACACTACTTTCTAACAAACTAAATTGTAACCAGTCTATAGCCCTAAAAAAAGTAGTCTTAGGAATAATGCAGGAAGGTAGTTTAGCAAGGATCTGACACAATGGATAATTTACAGCATTCAAGGGGTTCTATGGGATTAAGAACTCAAAGAGTGGATTGAGTCTGATAAAGTCTTGACAAGGGCTGTGAGCCTCTAGGGTTAGCTTTGAGAGAGAGCCAACATCTCAAGACAGACAAGCTCAAGACAGACTCTTAGGATCTTCAGTTGTACTCTTAATGTAGCACTACATTATACTGCTTTACAGTCACTTGTCTGCTTTGATGCTGCTGCCTGTGATCTCAACTTTTACAAATCACAGGACAATTCTGGAACTTGTTTCCGTAAGGGAGAGGAGCCAAACTTGTTCTCCCAAACTGACCCCTTTTAACAACAACATGGTCCTGGCTTTTAATTCAACTCTTCTGCTTTGTGCTCTGATACTTTACACGCTCCTTGATTCATTAATGTAAAATGTTGAACCCCATGCTCCTTATTGACTTCTTGAAGTTCATCTACGTTTTCAGTTTTCAGTACCTTAAAACTCACACCTGGGATTTCAACTCTAGTTTTGGACCAGAAGGAGCTGTACCAAAATTTTGGTTCTTATAGTTCTCTTTTGGCTCTCTATGGAGACCTATATAAGGATGTTTCTTTATCAGATAAATGGTTTCAAAACAATTAACTTTTTTTTACTGGGGTGAACAAGGCCTGTTTTTATCTTCTTTGTATAAATTGCTGTAAAAATTAAACATATTGAGCCCTTCTGTTAAACTCAAATCTTTGAAACAGGTAGCATCTCATCCTATGTGCTCTCTTAATTGTCAAGTAATGTTTATGACCAGATGAATAAGTAAGTTACTTGGAGGGAAGCCAGATCAGAGCTAGAAAATTAGGCATAGGTTACTCTGAGGTAAGTGACTATGTGGATTTTGTTTTGCTGCAGTAAATGTGATCTCACTTGTCCCCTACTAAAAGTTCATGAGAGGTTGAAATATAAATATTACAGAGCAGCTGCTGTGAGTTTAATCCACGTTCCATTAATGAAGATATTTTGCTCACGCTGCTGGATCAGAATCTGACGTATTGTTTTCTTGCATTTCATGCTGTACACCTGCAAGACTTAGTGATATGCATTAGATAAACTGTTTTCTAAAACTAATTTTGGAATATTTATACATTTGTGAAATAAGGGGGAATGTAGAAAAACAAACTACTGGATTCTGCTCTGACTGTAGACTGGGAAGGGAAGGCTTTGCAAGCAGAATATAAATATACTACCATCCTAAAAGAAACAAAGCATAAGACATGAGACAGGAAGGCACACAATCCAAGAAGCAACAACTTAGTCAAGACCTTCTTTCATCTCCTTTAAATGTTGCAAACGAATATCATTCCAACTCAACTATTTATTTCCTAAGGTGATGAGAAAGACTTAGTTTTATTTTAATGAGTGCTTGTGAGGCCACCACAGAAATCTTTCTCTTAATAGAAATCCAAAAATAAAATAAAATGTTCCTCTTAATATTATGTTCCTCTTAACATTGGAAGAGTGAATCCAGAAAGGGGGAATTGGTTATCATAGCTTAATTTGAAAAACAAGCCAAAAAAGAAAAAAAAAATCTCTGATAAATGAGAAATAGTCCCATTATGTTATTATTCTGTTACCTAAGAAACTATCTTCAAAACAGAAGCCCTCATAAATACTCTGGAGATGCATCAGACACTTTTCCCTGCTGTATGACATTGTGTATATGGTTTGGCAGGAGTTCATTTTGTAGAAGATAAACTAGCACATAGTGCCAGGATTCTATTACTCTTGACCCTGACCTTTGGCTGCATGCTGTTTCCAGTTGCACTCCATCTTTAAAAAAAAAGACAGTGCCCATTTTTTTTACCCTTTCTGTTTTAACTTCTGTTTTTAAACTTCTCCACAATCTACCCTTCTTCAGATACGTACTTGAAAAACAAGTTTTCTGATCTCTTTCTTCTCTCCTTTTTTTTTAACTTCTGTTTTTCATTCCTTTAAACCAGCAGTAGTGCTCCTGCCAAAGTTGGCTTTCTCATTTAGATGTCTCTTTTTTTCATCTCCAAGCACTAAATAGCTCAATAATGTGGAATAGTATAATATATTTTAACCATAGAGAAAATACATTCTTGGAAATTGCTTGTTTTTCTATGCTATATTTACTATTCTCTGAACCCGAGATATCCAGTTATTGTTACCAACCGAAGATGTTAGTACTAAAGGCATGTGAAAGTAGGTGCTATATTCATTAATACAGAATCAATGTCCAGAACTGTTAACTCTGTACAGAGGAATGTAGAACCACCCAGGACACGTGGTGGATTTTAATATGTTCAATTCCCAGAGAATTGCAAGTTCTAAAAAAAACCCAAAAGCACTGAATATGAATGTGATAATTTGAAAAGCATTTCAATACACTGTTACAATATAAGTACTTGGTAAACTACAGAGATTAGATTAGTCCACAGGAAAGCAGGGGGATATTCTTGAGATTTTACAGGGCCTTCTCTGTGCCTTTTTCAGGCAAAACTCCCATTGGAGACACTGGGAATTCTATTTGTATTAATCAGGACAAAACTGGGTCTCTGTTTTTCCAGTAGGGATCAGGCTGACTGCCATGGATGAAAATCTTTTCAAATAGAAAGCAAAATGAGCTTTTTTTTTTTTTTTTTTTTTTTTTTTTAAGCTATCTCTGACTGTCTGGAGTGGACTAAATCCTAGTATATCCAATGACTTTTCACTCTGTGAATACTGCAGAAATCTGAGCATGCTCACATGTTTGTGTAGAATAGAAACAAAACAGAATAAATACAACAAACTCTAAGATCTGAAATTTTTAGAAGAGAGGTAAGGTAGAACTTCACAGACATGCTTTACTTAGAAGAACAGAGCTATTTAGAAACCAAGTGTATCATAGCCAGATAAAAATCTCTGATTCATTATAGTCAAGAAACATGTGATGCAATACAACTTTACTAAATGTTTAGCTTACTTTACAAACAGAAAATGTTAACACTGTAATTATAAACTTCCAATACTGATTTGTATTTGAGGCCAGGAATGAAAATGATATAAACAAAGTGTTGTTGCGACAAATGTCTTCTTTAACAGACTCCTTCATTCTACCTGTAATTACTAGAGAGTGTAGTGCAATACAAATGAAGAGCTTGAAAAGATGAAAGAAGTAAAACCCCCTAAAACTGACATTCACCAGAAGTCCTTAATATATTTCACTGACCAATTATTACTTAAGTGGTAGGATTTCTAAACACTGTGCTTTGTTACTGCAGGACCCGTGCTCATCTGAAATATTTTCCTCTCCATAAAATGGAGAATAAAAATTATCACTAAGCTTTTAATGAACCACAACTGAAATACAGAAAATATGTAGAAAATAGTAGATATGAAGAACTACACAAGCAGCTCTTTACAAAGAACATTAATATTATCTGCCTTATATACTTGATGGTAGATTGCATTGGAATCTAAATTAAAATTTGATTTTAATAAAAAGTTAACAGAAGGTTTAATAATCTATGTTAAATGTGAATTTCCACTGAAAAAGTAAGAAGCCATTACTGAAGAAATGTTGCCACAATTTTAATATTGACAGGAAGTGTAGTTAACAAATATTTGTGTTTAAACCTTGTATTTCTGAAGCTTATTCCATAGGAAATTGTTTTAGGGAATCTAAAATTATGATAAAGACTAACAAATATTAGAGGAAATAATTTTTTGAAACTACTCGATACCTTTAACCTGGTGTCTCACGTTTATATGAATAGAATGCATGTAAAAAGTATCTAGGACCATTTCTTGGCCTAGAAGCCAGATGACATAGTCTGGCCTCATATACACTAATAAATAGTTTTACAGAGCAAGATGGCTGAATTCAAGCCATTGCTTGGGGCTGGTTTTTGCTGTGTTCTTTTTACTAGGCAGGTAGAGCTGTTGAACCCAGTGATGTTTATTGGTTTCTTCCACCTGGAACTATTCAATT
>JAOWBP010001760.1:83112471-83122971 GCA_028571105.1 Tragopan temminckii
GAGCCTGAGCTTGGAAGAAGACAATCTGTGCAGTTCCTTTCAATGGATTTTCCAAATACGAAAGACTGGAGATGATCAAGTTGAACCTCTCTGAAGAGAAGCGAGCAATAGATGAATGGTGTTGAGAGCTCCCATTTCTTACTATCCTGATTATCTCTGTTCCAACATTTTGTGTGCTCATCGTATTTGTTGCCTGTACATATTTGATCCATGCATATGCAGTTGCCATCTGTTCAGAGTGGATTATTTGATTCCTAATGGAGTGAAGATAGTGGTCCAAAGTCCTTGTTCCTACTTATCAATCTAAAACAAACATCGCAATAATCTATAAATATTCATCAAATCTTACAGGGTACTTACAGAGTACTCTGTTCTGGATAACTAACAGATTAGTTGATAATATTTTTTTTTCATAGTTTTGGAAACCACATTCTTGATGTAATATTCATCGCTATGGATATTCTGCCCAATTAGCTTTAGTCATTTTCAGGAGACATCTAAATTAGATATCAACAGAAATAAACAAGAACCTGTGAAGGTTGAATCAGAACAACTAAAGCTGGGAAATCTTTTGGATAAGTCCATCCTTTGCCATTTGAGAAAAAACAAGCCTTGCTTCTCATTTGAGTCATAAAGCCAAAATTGAAATGGAATGAATCTATTATCTGTACTTCACTTAAGACTGAAAAAAGTCTGGTTTCTACAAACTAGTAACATTTAGGAGCAAGTGAAGAGTTTGAAAGGTCACTGCTGATTTTCACAATATACGGATATTAGGAAACTTTCTTTACCGTGAAGGTGGTAAAATACTGGAACAGGCTCCCTGGTATGGGTTGATCCCCCATGACTGTCATTGTTCAAGAGTCTTTTTGATAATGCCCATAATAATACGTTTCAACTTTTTGTTAGTCCTGAAGTAGTCAGGCAGTTGGATGACAATCTTTGTAAATTCATTTTCTTGTTTTCTCACATAATCCTTTACTGAGAATAACTATTGACTGTCTACTGATACATAGTAATTATGAGGTAGGATTGCTGGAAAATGGTTTCATTTGTATTCTAAAAAAAGTAACTGATATAAACATTTTTCAAGTTTCATGGTTATAATTATTTTAAAAGAAAATCTGATTATTATTATTATTATTATTATTACTATTTTGTGAAGTACCAGCTTTTATAGGAATTGAGTATTATGAAACTACTATGGACAACGTGATTGAAATACAATCTTTTGTTCTACTCTGCAGTTCCAGACCACTCGTTATCTAAATATCCCAGAAATTAGTACATACCTTGTTGAAGGCAGGGCATGTTTCTGACACACCTGGACGTGTTTTCTGGAAGATTTCAGAGAAATTCTACTAAAGAACAAGAACAACTTCAGACACCCAGGAACGCCATTTTCAAGAGACAAAGTAGTTCCTTTGAAAGAATATTTCAGTTTTCAAACATCTACTTTTAGGATTTTGTGTAAATTTTTTAAATTAAAAAAAAAAAAAAGTTCTTAGGACATAAAAAAAATACACCAAGTTCCCCGCAGAAAAATGTAGAAGCCTTTCTAACAGACAGCATTTTTCACTCGTATTTGTCACTTTTCCTCCCCTCTTTTTCTACTGTTAGTTATGTATGATGATTTTATCATATCTAAAATACATCATTGTTCAGAAAATATTGCTTGTCAGCAATAGACTTAATGCCTTGACCAGGACCACAACCACTCTTTCAGTTAAAAAAAATTTAACTAGATTTTTCTTTTCTTTTGTTCTGTCATTTTTTTGTCGTTCATTTCTGTTTGTTGTTATTAATGGAAAACCTATCGCAAATTACTGAAAAGCCCCAATAAAGTGGATAAATGCAATAAAAACAAGGTAATGGATCACAAATTGTACTTTGCGTATTTATTTGGACAACTGTAGTTTATTTTAAATTTTTAATGATGTTCTATTGTATCCAGTAAATGGTCCTAAGATCAGTTTTGTAAGAGATAATAAAACGTTGGTAGCACCAGTTCTCAGAGCATTCCTTTCTAATAGGAGAAGACAGATGGATCATATTTTTTGTCATGACTGATATGTTTTATTTTGTGTAGTGCAACCAACTTTGAAAGCTTTGAAAGAAAATACAGAATCAATTGGATGATTTTCATTTACTCTTAGGTCCACTTATACAATTCCAGCAGTGTAAAATGTCCCTATAAAGTAAATGCAAAGAGGCCATAATGTAATTGGCAGTTAGGCCTAGTGTAATTAGTATGAGGTACCTATGAATTACCCCAAAATGCTGGATGCAAGTGTAAAATGCAGCTAAAATGGAATTGCCTTTGGGTTGGTTGTTAACAGGTGAAGCAGCTCCTACGCAACATCCAAGATGACAGGAGAAGGGAAAAGAAAATTCTCATCAGTGCTATGGAGAAGGCATGTTCTCAGGTCAGTTCCTACCATGTTTAATTCCTGAGGCAAAGCAGACTGTGGTTAAGGAGTGCATGGCTGGCTCCCTTTTGATGAGCACCATGAAATTTTTAATGTTCACAGATTGCTGTCCTTAGCCACAGGAGAAAAACTCTGAAAAAAGGGGGCCAGGAAACTCGACAGTTCCTTTGAGGTCATCCTGTTCAAGGTGTGGGGTTTCCTGCCAGTGAGCCTTCCACAATCATCACAGAAATCCCCATAAGAAAGAATTTCACGGATCTGAGAATACCCATGGGGGCTCAGCCTTTTAATCTAAACTGATTTCCTTTTAGTATTTTCCTGTTTTTTCCTGACAACTGGAGTATTAAAGAAAGTGCAGTAAGCATACAGGAATGTAAAGTTACGCTTCCCATATGAATGTAATAAAAACATCAACGTTTCTTATTAAAATCTTCTGATATCATTTGAATGCTGTATGTAAAACACATAGTGCTGGAAAAAATGTGATTAAAAAGTACTTACTGCAGAGTTCTAATAAGATAGTGCACAGTTTGTTGTTCGTCCAAATGCGATGTGCATAATTATATTACTTACTTAGGCTACCATGTTCTGCTTAATCATTATACCTACTTACATACATATATGCATATATATGCATGAAAATATTCGTATGTGTTCATGAATTAAAAGCATGTAGTTTCAAAGTATTTAGAACTCTGCCAAGAGGCCAGTACCTTGCTTCATTCCCCAAGTATGTATGAATCCATGCAGCATTATGAAGTGGAGTTATCTTGTTGACTTATTTCATGTAAAGGCATTCTTAAATGCAATCGCAGGAAGGAGTGAGAGAGCCAGAGAGGAACACAACATGGTTTTCTTTCAGTTTATCACATTTGTGATATAATGGGAGCATATACAAAAATATTTTGAGCTTTACAATCAAAAAGTTACTTCTTTATTTAAAAGGCAGAATCACAATACTTGTATTTCTAAAGAATCAATTGTTGTTAATGAGGAATTTTTTTTTCCAGCATTTTTTTCAGCAAAAGATGTAAACAGGCAAATTTTTTTTCTTCCATGGGGAACACAAATGAAAGAAGAATTGTCTGTTTTTTGTATCTCAGTCTTGGCAGTGAGCAGTACTTAATCCATTCAGTATAAGAGGTGAGAGCAGCTCACCTCAGCAGCATACCCAGAAACCTGCTGGGAAGTAAGATGAGGTGAAAATTTTCCAGTGATGTACTCAATACACTTGCATGTTATGGCAGGAGTTCTAATTAATTGATTATTAAGAGAGATAATCATGACATACAAGGAAGCTCACCTACCTGCCCAGACTGAATCTGGGGAACTGCACCTGAAACATGCTTCATGCTCTGGGCTAAGAACCACAGTAGCCCCTAACACTACAGCTGCAACTGGCATGAAACTGGTCTGCTCACTTTCAAACAATGTGGAACACCTACTGTCCAAACAGAAGGCCAAGAACATGATTTCTGTCTATTAAATTACTTCCTCTTGCTCAAATACGCCAAATCTTTGGTAAACATCAAGGAGAAAATGAAACTCAAAGAGAAAAAAAAAAAAAAAGAAGCCAAATGAAATGATAGATATGCTTCTTCACTAAGAAAATTCGAGAAACATGGTGAACAAATAACTGATGGAAACGTTCACAAGCCACCATATTACAGAACATCTTTCTCTTTAGCAGATGGAATAGCCACATCAACAGGGCCACGGGGTATGGAAACACATATAAATGGGGCTCACAAGGGTAGCATAAAACAATTAGTCATTTAAGAAACCAGCAACACTACAATTTGAAGGAATTTATATGAAAATAAACATGATCTGAAAGAGAGTGGGATTAGACATTTATGAGACTGGATGATGAAAGCTATTGCACCATCTTGGATTGCTCTCTTTTTTTATCTTTACTGCCATATTTTTGCAACATGTCTGAAGTAGTAAACTGCTCTTGTAAATGTTCCTTTTGATTTCATGTTGGTGCAGTAAACTCACACACACAATTTTTGCATTAAAAAAAAAGAAAGGCATCATGTCCCAGTTGATATAAACCTGTGATCTTCTGACCTATTTCTGACATGTCTTGTTTTCTAACCTTGCCACTGATACAAGCTGGGTGAAACCTAGGAGCTTACTGATGATAACATGACAGCAAGAACCTCAGAATTGGCCCACAGGCAATAAATAACATATCTGAGCAGTTCATTCAGTGGAGGGTTGGGGTTGGAAAAAAAAAATGAACCAAGAAGAAACTGGAGTGCATAGATCAAATACTCCCTGAACTTAGAGGATTTCACAGGAAATACTACCCACTAGCAAAATGATTTTTAAAAGTTAGTCAACCTACATTGAACTACCCTAAATTACAATGCCAATTTCTTTAAACTAATCAAAAATAGACCCCAAATTGACTGTCCGTAACAGTTGCATATAAGAAGCTTGAGCTGGATGCTTGAAGTTAGGCAGAATGAGTAACACTCTTCTCCATCTCTCAGTCTCTTCTTCCCTCTTTCAATCTCATTCTTTCTCAGATGCTCTACTTGATTCTTTAGTATGGAGAAGCTTATCAAAGCTGGTTTTTTGTTGTTTTTTTTTTTTTTTCTTTTTCCTGTGGTTTAGTCTTCAATTAGTCCTTTGAATAAGGAGTTTATCTGCCCCTTTGAGATGAACACTGTCTCCTCTCTGAAAGAAATGGGAGGGGGTCTAGTTCATAAGTGATCAGCATGCAGCATTCTCCTGCAAAACGTGATGTTTTGTTTAACTATCACTGCTGGACCTTGCACAGCTTGCAAATATTTCCTGCTGTCTCTGCAGCTCAGATTTCATTGTTGTCTTCGGGACTGTTCTTCACACTGAACCTAATGGAAGCATTTAGACTAGTAGGCGAAAGGAAGCACATGCATTAAATATCTCCAGATACACACCAGTGGATAGTCTTCCTTTGAATTCACAGGTAGGAAACGTAGATCAGATTTCAAAACTATTCAACATGTGAAGGATGTATTTTGAGATGTATATGTGAGACTGTCATTGTAGCCTGGAATAGGTACAGCTAGCTGGGTAGACTGACTTTTTCTAAGCTGTAGAGATTAGTCTTGCTATAGAGGCAAACTCTGAAACTGAATTATTGGAATCTGCAAACCCAACATTGTGTGAACCATGAGATTGCTTATCCCACAGCCAGCTCTCCTTAGGAAATGGTTTGGTCAAACCTGAATGCTATAGTACATACATATGAACATGTGTCTGTAAGTTTGTATGCGTAAATACAATGACCGTAGAGAGGTCTCAAATAAAATAGGAATTCCATGAGTATCTCCACACCAAAACCACAGGAGCAGGAAGGCATCTAGACATATCAAAGTGGCTTCACATGAATTGTGACAGCAGAGGCAATTGCTATCTTTCTTGGCCCTCTTAGTCCTGACAAGTTAGATTAGATATCAGAAGTAAGTCAGTGTACACATTACAAGATGTTCTGGTGACTTGAAGATAGACGTGGTTTGAAATCCTGTACAAAATGGAACAAGTAAGGCAGCTTCCACTAGCGGGTTAACAGTTTCCAGGTTTCCTCTTAAATAGCTTTCACGGGTCTCTAACATAGAGAACAAGTCACAAAAGATGTTAAATTCTGGCATTGGAATGGATGATTTAGTAAAGATTAATTTTAAATAAATGTTATTCTTAGTACAAATAAAAATTTCAACCTAAGATACAAAGCATTAAAATATGTGAATATACACAGAGAAAGACTTGCTCTAGAGAATTTAAGGGAACAGATAAATGGTGAGAAAATGGAAAAAATACAGCATAGACAGATAGTAGCTTGCCAGGAATTTCAGAAGAAGCCTTCTGGAGGGGGAAAACATTCAGAGAGCTGGGAACTAACCTTGAATTCTTTGAGTTTTAGCCCAGTGCTAAAACTAGCAGCATTGTGTACACAGAGGTAAAGGCCATGCACACCTATGGCTTTTGGCGGTTAAAAAATGTGCAGTTAAAATATGGTCATTAGAAGTTGGAGAGAACTTTACCATTGGGAGCAACGAGGGCAGAGTCCCTCTGACACAAGAGTCTGAGGTGTTAAAGTTTGCTGTTGGTGGCCAACAGTTTCTGCTGACAGACTGTTCACATGCTTTTGAAAGCCTGAGGAATCATCCTGTGTTAATAGCCCAATGGCTTCATTGAGTAAATTACAGAAAAAACAGAGCCAAATGACGTTTCCTTATTTTTAATCTTTTCTAAGATATGTGAGAGAATTGGAGGCCTTACAGAAAGCACATTTCAGCTGCTGAGTAGGAGTGTATCAGGCTGTTCAGGGAAAACAGAAACATTCATGACTTTTGCTTTTGGCAGTTTTTGCACAGAACTGCAGTTCAGGAACATGTGCACAGATGTGAGTAGTCACCAAGGAAGTTAGAAAGGCCATTTCAGATTATTCCTTAGTCTTGGTTGCATGAACTCATGGCTCTTGTCTCCCAAGAGAAGACATGAGACTAGGTAAGCTAAAAAAGGAGTGAAATAGGCATATGGGGCAAGAGAGTTCTCTCAACTTTTCTTTCTCAGGTTTTTCACACAAAGGATCATTTGATCAGAAAGTGACTGTAGAGTGATGTGCAATGCCATCATTTAATGGTTTGAGTACCTGATTACCAGACCTGATTCGTGTCAAGTCTGTGTCTATATTCAATTCAATGTCTCTTTAATGTAAAAAAAATATTGCTTAAAGCAAAGACTATTATGATCTCCCCTTACTATCTGAGAGCCTTAATCAGTCATGCTTACACTGTGCCATGCTCTCTGAAACCTGAATTATCTTGAAGTATCAGAAGTACCCTACACTAGAGATGATTGAGAATAATCATTGAGGATGTTCTGGAATCCCCCAAGCATACTACTTTTCACAAGAAAAAGCCCGGTAAGCAGCTTCAAAAGTTGTTTAGAGAAAGAAGCTCATGTCAACACAGAGCTCATGATTCACTTTTTAAGCTTATTCTGATCTACTAAACATTTATCTGATGAAGTCAATGGCTCACAGTATGCGCAACACATGCTGCTAGCCTTCAAAGCTGTGGTCAGTTGGCAAGTTAATTTGATCCCTGCAGGATAACCTCATTCTCGCATCAAAGGAGGAATTATTTTTTTTTAGAACTTTCCCAAGTCTTCTGCAGAAAACCTGACATGCCTAAAAATAAATAAATATGTTTATTAAATACTGAATTAGAATACAGTTACTGATAACAGACTGAAATTGCTGACCCATGTGGAGGATTTTCATAATCATTTACTTAAAAAGATCACATATGACAATGTGAACCTGAGAATACAGACAGGTCAGAACTTTTATATATACAGTGGTAAATGTGTGCCTCTGTGCTATTTCAAACATTAACTCTTGGGTTTTCAGGTGTTCACTGCAAAATGAATGCTTGTCTTGCTTCTGAGTTTGAAGATCTTCATTATCCTTTTTTTAACCGCACCATGGAAAGGCTTCTATTAACAAACAACTTCTAAAATACAAGATTGATAAAGTAGTTGGGAACGGGATACTGCCTGCAAGAATCACTCATACATTAGTTCTGCAGCAGATGTTATGTAACCGGGACAGTCTGTTGGGAAATACACCTGCGTTCTTAGTGATTGGATGTTAACCCATATAAATAACGAGTACCAGTGTAACATAATGGGGAAAAATAGAAAAAAAAGAAATAGTGAAAATTGAGCTCTACATAAAAGAAGTGGATCTGGTGTCACAAGAATCACATGGAGCTTGGATTCAGCTTTAATTTATCTGAACTCCACAGCCAGTGAGCTTAATTTTGAAAGAAATGGTTTGAAAATAACAGTAGGATAAAAACAAATGCAGCCACATACACAAAATCCCACTTCTAATGTCTTCTTTGTTTACCGTACATAGAGATGGCATCTGCATTTAGATGGTCACCTAATCACTGCCTGCTGTTTTGACTAACATTTTATACGGATCATAGAGAAAAATACATGTCAAAAATCAGGAATGAAATTCTAGGCAATCATCAGATTAAAACCTGTAAAATCTGATGATACTGACCTAACGATTTGCTTACTTGAGGAAAATAATATCACTTTTTGAATTGTTAGACTGAATATTGAAGTGCATGATTTCCCATATTTGCTATAGTCACACTAATCTGATTCAGTTTGTAGAGCCTGAAATGGTATCATTCCATAAAATTAGATTTTTTGTCTTTATCACCCAGGAAATTAGTTTCACTAACAACAAGAAGGGAAAGAACATATACGTATGTATATTCAATGAACATACAAACTGAATCTATTTTTAGTCTTATGTTTCCCTGAAACCTACAATACTGTAACATCTGAAAGCTTAGCATTTATTGTTGCAAATGCTCAAGTGGATCAAATTGGAAACCATCACTGAGTATCGAACTCCAAGTAAGTATAACTTGACTGCCAAATCTAATGACCTTACACCAACTAGCAGCTAAGATCATAAAGTTTTATTTTATCCTGTATTTTGGCCACAGTCTTCATTAGCGAAGGCATGGGAATAAAAATGTGGTTGTAAAACCTTGGAATGAACCATGAAATTTAAGTTTAAAAACAAAAATAAAAGCAGTAAGTGCTGCTGCAAAGGATGCCAGTGTTCTTGATTACCTAATCTTGTGTAGTATATTAATAGCCAAACAATTAGACATGAGAGCTTAGGGAGGAGAAAAGTATGGAGTTAGCAGAGAAATGTAAATCTCCCATCACATATCAGGTATAAAAGATGGATAAATATGTGCAGCTGTGCACACGTCAAAGGCATATCAGCTGCATACTTACTCAGTGAACAAGCGGCCCACAAAGCAGCATTTCCATAGTTTTACAGAGAGATGACCCAGCTCTACCAGCTTACAGTTACTGATCTCTGGCCCCCACAAGAGCAGTTACAAATGGAACATAGAATCATAGAATCATAGAATGGCTTGGGTAAAAGGGGACTCCAAGGATTATCAAGTTCCAACCCCCCTACCACAGGCAGGGCCATCAACCTCCAGACCTACTACTAGATCAGGCTGCCCAGGACTCCATCCAACCTGGTCTTGAACACATTCAGAGATGAAGCATTCACAACCTCTCTGGGCAGCCTGTTCCATCACCTCACCATTCTCTCTGTAAAGAACTTCCCCCCGATATATAATCTAAACCTTTCCTCTTTGCACTTAAAACTATTCCCCTTTGTTCCATCACTATCTAGCTGAGTAAAAAGTTGATTGCCCTCTTTTTTACAATCCCTTATTAAATACTGGAAGGCTGCAGTGAGGTCTCCTCACAGCCTTCTCTTCTTCAGGCTGAACAAGCACAGCTCCCTCAGCCTGTCTTTGTAGGGGAGGTGCTCCAGCCCTCTGATCATCTTCATGGCCCTTCTCTGGACCCCCTGTAACAGCTCCTCATCTTTCCTGTACTGGGGGCTCCAGACCTGGACATAGTACTCCAGATAGAGCCTCATTAGGGCAGAGCAGAAAGGGACAATCATCTCCCTGTCCCTGCTGAGCAGCCCTCTTCTGATGGAGCCCAGGGCACCATTGGCCTTCCGAGCTGCAAGAGTACACTGCTGGCTCATGTTCAGCTTTTCATCCACCAGGACCCCCAGGCCCTTCTCTGCAGTTCTTTCTTCAAGTTCTTTTTCTCCCAGTCTGTATACATATCTGGGATTACTCCAAAACAAGTGTCAACTCTTCCAATGATAAAGCCATGCTGGCTGTCTTGGAACACCTGCTCATCCCTCATATGCCTTAACACGTCTTCTAGGAGAACCTAAGAACTTGTTCTGTGATCTTCCCAAGCACAAAAGTGAGGATCACCAGCCTGTAGCTCCCTGGATCCTCCTTCCTCCCTTTCTTGTAAATGGGAGTGACATTAACAGGTCTGTCCCTGGCCCTGGGTGCATCTGTGCTTGATTTTCCACGGAGTTTCCTCTCTTATCTGTAAGAAAAGGATGGGCATGTCTGTGCCTTTGACATGTTTTGTGGCAATGTGAGTTTCATACTTGTGTTGTAGCAGTTTCATGTATGAAATGATA
>JAOWBP010001760.1:83123071-83141169 GCA_028571105.1 Tragopan temminckii
TGTCTGTGCCTTTGACATGTTTTGTGGCAATGTGAGTTTCATACTTGTGTTGTAGCAGTTTCATGTATGAAATGATATATGACCAAGCCAATTGTTATTTCATCCTTAACCATTGTCCTGCAAATAGAAGTGTGGGAGGAAATTTGAGTTCCTCTATGCAGAACCACTGGGTGGGGTTCAGCTAACTAGATTTAGACATCTGCATTTCAGATACGTACCTCTTGAAGAGTCATTCAAGAGAAAAGTGGCAACTACCGGCAGTCTGTCAGTTTGAACACCAGATTTAGGATGAGATGAACTCTTCCATGTAAAGGCTTATTTTTCTCCTCTCCTCCAAATAATTTCTCCTTTCAAAAATCCACACAAACTGAACAAGAAACAAAACTAACAAAGAAGTATCATGAATTAAATTTTATGTCAAATTTTCCTTCGGTGTAACCCTGCATTAATAATGCAATGTATAGGAATGTGAGAGCCTGAAACTAATTGACAAAAACCTCTTGTGCATTATGTAAAGAACATTACATATTTTTGTAAAGAATTAAAATAAATCAAAGACAAAACTTCTTAGTTACATAGGTAGATAGACAGGTAAGAAAGAAGGCAGAAAATAAGGAAGCCATGAAGAAAGGAAAAGATGTGTGATTTTTTTTTTAAATTAAGGAATTTGAAGTATCTCCTCAATAGTATACACCTATATAGGCTTTTCTTATAAATTGGTTTGAAGGCAGGCATCTGGCATAAACTTAATTCTTTCTCACTCCCTATAGAAGTTTCTGTACATACATAAATGTGTACGCATGGGTGTGAATGTAAAACCAACTGTAGAGCACTGGTAGATTTACAGTACATTTATAATTAAGTCCATGATCCCGCATGCTAAGAAATCACCCTATTAAACCATGCCATACAAGCTGTAGGTGGGCTTAGAGTTTATATTTTCTTCCTTATTTAAAATGTATATATTAATGTTTGAAAATTCCCATTTGATGTACGTAGTGCATTGAGACCAAAGCCAGGAGCACAAAACCACTGCCAACAAAAACTGAATATGTAAAACAGGTTCAGTTAATTCTACATCAAAGTTTTCTATTGCTTTGTAAAAGAAACCTACAACAATAGCAGGAAATTGTAGCAAATATGTAATGGGGGAGGGTATAGCTTGTAAATTTAACCTCATTCCTGGTTAAATTAATATATATTGTAATAACCCATGGGCACTTACATGCAATTATAGTCATATGTTTCAGAAAAGAGCAGCCTTACTCCCAAAGACAGGAGAAAGAGAAAGTACTCAGGGCCACCCACAGGCGAGCAAGAAGGGCTGCTTGTCCCAGCTACCTCCTCAGATAGAAGGATGGGCCACCACAGAACATGGGAATTCCCCATCTGACAGCAGCTTTTGCCATATATAGGTGAAGTCCAACAATTCATGAAAGAATTAGATTTACCGAGAAAATGTACTAAGTCTGAGTTTGTTTGGATAACACTGGCTGTCCTATGACTGAGTTGCATGGTGCAAATGGTCAAATTCAAGATTTCCAGGAATTTATCAGTCTTTGAGGATAAGTCCCAAAGTAGTGTTCCCATTCATGATTCTTACACAGCAGCGTCAAAACCTTTCATTAATAAAAGGCATGTTATGCATTTAGAAATATTGGGCAAACCAAGCTTTTTTTCAAAAACTGCCCACACACTATTTCTAGACTTATTCTTTGGAGTAAAAAAAAATAAAATTAAATTAACAAAAAACACGTTCAAACAGAAGCAGGCTAGAACTAAGGCAGCATTTGATATTTACAGCCAGCAGAGAGAAAGACACAGAAAAGAAACTTTGAGGAAGTGTGGACCTGACCCTTAGTCCAAGTTCATGCTCGGTGGTACTGCCTGAATCTTTCATGATGCCAATGCCAAAGAAGCAAAAGCAATATCTCAGAGTATGAGTATTGCTAGTAAATGTTTGGACAAGAGATTTTGTGTGGCAGGGATCCTTAAAATAAACACTCCTTTTCCATTTCCACTTATGGGATGGGAACCTTACGGTAGCCCTCTCCCTTACTGAACTTGCAGATATTTACAGATCACTAGTAAATTAAATGATGCTCAGCAATATTCTCAGGCACTGGAACATAATCATCTATTCTGCTACATTTTTAAGAGTCCTTAGCATGTGTTGGGTTCTTTTCAACCAACATTCTCTCTAACAGTACTCAAACATGGTTCAGAAGTTAGCTGTTGGGTCGGAGCAATCTGAAGTATTTATACAAACTGCGGGAAGATCTCCTGGAGAGCAGGAGAAGGACTTGGGGGTCCTGGTGGACGAGAAGCTGGACATGAGTCAGCAGTGTGCACTTGCAGGCCGGAAGGCCAACTGTTTTCTGGGCTGCATTAAAAAAGGAGTGGCCAGCAGGGAGAGGGAGGTGATTGTCCCCCTCTACTCGGCTCTTGTGAGGCCCCATCTGCAGTACTGTGTCCACGTCTGGGGCCCCCAGTGCAGGAAGGATGTGAAGCTCTTGGAGAGGTCCAGAGGAGGGCCACTGAAATGATCAGAGGGCTGGAGCACCTGTCCTATGAGGAAACGTTGAGGGAACTGGGTTGTTTAGCTTGGAGAAAAGAAGGCTCCAGGGAGACATCTTTGTGGCCTTCCTGTACTTGAAGGGAACATATAAGCAGGAGGGAGAAGGGCTGTTTACGAGGGTGGATAGTGATAGGACAAGGGGGAATGGTCTTAACTGAGACAGGAGAGGTTTAGGTTAGATCTTAGGAGGAAGTTTTTCACACAGAGGGTGGTGATGCACTGGAACAGGTTGCCCAAGGAGGCTGTGGATGCCCCATCCCTGGAGGCATTCAGGGCCAGGCTGGATGTGGCTCTGCGCAGCTTGGTCTGGTGGTTGGCAACCCTGCACATAGCAGGGGGGTTGAAAACAGGTGATCATTGTGGTCCTTTTCAACCCAGGCCATTCTGTGATTCTGTGATTCTATGATTCTATGAGCTGAGGACCATTCCCAGTAGGGAATGAACACATGAGCACTATCAGGTCCTGTTCAATCTGCTGTCCCTCACAACACCTAGACCCTATTCTGAAAATCCATTTTTTATCCAATTAAATTCCAACCTGCACTGTTACATGATAATCTAGGAAGGAATTCCTAGATTCTGGATTTTTTTGAACTTCTTGGGGATCTAGTCGACTCATTTCTCCAACATGTTGAGCTTCTTCTAACTAGCAGCCCTACCTTCTAATGTATTGATTGTTCATCTCAGTCTGGTGTGTATTAAACCTAAAATTGCACTCCATTCCAGCATTCACCCCAGTAATAAAGGGATTAAGCATTTCTTGTTTTAATATTGATCTCTAAGGGGCACAAATAGTAGATACCACCACATACTGGCATTTATTCAACTGATCTAACATGGTGGTTTAACCAGATTTTCACCCACTTTACCATCCATTTATATGGTCCATATTTTACTAATTTGGCTGTCAGGATGCTCTAGAAATTTACATCAAAGATGTTGCCAAATTCAGGCTAAACAACATCCATTTCTCTGCTCTTGTTGATCAAGTCACAGAAGGGAATCAGAGTGGTGAGATGTGATTTTCCTTGATAAAGTCATGCTATTGCCCTTCTTTTGTGCTGTTGCAACCAAAATGTCATCAGGTAGTACTGTCCCAGCTAGAAACATAAGGGAAGGAAAAGAGTGGAAGAGCAACAATATGTACAGACAGCAAAAGAGAGAAAGACTTGGGGGGTGGGGGGGGGGAAGGAAGTACACTCTATAGAAATGTAATGTCAAGAGAAGCACGAGTGAACCATAACTGCCATATCTTTTCATACAGTGTATAAGTGAAAGCTACAGCACTACACTGATGTGACTGTATCTGCCGTCACTAGTTCAGAAACGCAACATCACAGCATCTTGGACATTCATTGTAAACTCTGCTTAACCCAGGCAGCAGTCCTTTTCACTGACTGTCTGTATATTTAAATTCAGATCTTGCACAAAGAATCTCATGAACACAATAAATACCATTAATCATAATTCAATGAATTTTCATGGCAACAAGGGATTTGGCCATGGGGGTCATCGTGGAACGAAACAAGCAAAAGGGAACTGCTGAGATAAATGCTCTATAGTGGAATTTGAGTGTCACAGTGAGTATGAAAACTTCACATGTATGAGCATGACTTGGAAGAACAAATCTGATGTATCCACAGAATTTAGGCATACAGGAGTCCAAGTCATACTGTTTTTCTCTGAGTGCATCAGTTAACAGAATGGCTTAATACAGTTACTTTTGTATGCCAGGGAGACGAATCTTTGATGAAGTTACTCTTTCAAAACAGGTGCCAAAGAGGAAAAGATACAGGAAGAAAAGAAAATTTCTAAGAAATTCAGAAAACAAATTTTCAGCCTACACCTTCATGCAGTAAACTGAAAGAAGGAAAATAATCTAATAGTGTACTAAAAAGGGGCTCATCTTTCCAAAAAGAAGCTGCTTTTTGTAACATGACCTTTGAGTGACCCATAATATCCCAGTCTGTGGTCTCCATAATAAAATAAAAAGATAGGGAATTCTACATAAAGCTGTGACATATTCCTGCTGGCTCAGAGACGCTACAGTGTGCAGATTATGTTGATGCTTCCTTCATATTGCTGTACTTGGCGCAGGATCACAATGAAAGACTGAAGCACTATTTTTTGCTGGCATAGAGCCACAGCAATAGTAAGGAATAGGACAGAGAAGTGCTCTGAGTTATCTCTATTCCTTTCAAAGAAGAAAAGAACAGAACAATGCCTAAATATTGCAAATTCCTCACTTGCAGCCCAAGAGAATTAATCTCACGAAGACTGCAAGGTCATCAGTGCAAGTATCCCACATCAAGCACTGGCACCAGCAAAATGAGCATGTACAAAGAACCATGCCTGAAAGATGGTGGGTAACCCTCAACACAATTAGAGCAATATGTCCTTGCTCCTGCAAGTTTTTGCCTGGAGGGCAGAAGGATTTTGTCCCCCTCCTACACACTCAGCACTGCATATTTCAAGCCCTGTTACAAGCAAGTTTTAGAGCACAGTTTTAAAACCCTGCTCCTGGCTGGACTAGTAGTTTCTATTATTTTCTGTTTCTTTGCTTTTTAAGAAGCAGAGCTAAATTTCAGAAGATGGCATGTGCTCCTCTAGATTCTCTCAGAGCGACTACCAGTGGATTGTCCCAGAAATATGTTATATATTCAGGTTCCCTTTGACAGCTCACAGATGCCCAAGGGGTCCCTTGCAGCTTGATGTCCTGATTAATTAGGGTTTACTTTGGAATCACTTTTTCTGCAGTGTGAAAAGGATTTTCCCTAGTTAAAAGCCACCAATGAGAATATCTGCTAATACAATACATTCTCTTAGCTGCAGTCCAATTAAAATTAGTATAAAAGAGGTAAGATTTTACATTAGTGTCTTTGTGAAACTTGGACCATGCCAGTACTAAATAGTACAGTCAGTACAAAGAATGCTAAGTGTTTAATGCATGCTGCTCAGAAACTTGTTCATTCAAAATGCTTTTTCCATTTACACTAAAGCAAAACCAAGTCTGCAAGAGATTATATTTTTTCCTAGGTCCATACAGAATATGGAGCAAAGAGATCATGGATTTTGGAAAACACCATGTTATAAACAAACTGTAGTCATAAGGAGAAAACGTATTTGAGCAATTGCTCTCCAAGCTAATATTTACTATTTACTTGTTGATAAGCATTAAAAGTCTGCTAATTTTCCCTCTTCATTCTTTTGGGTGATTTACTACTACTATTATCACTGAACGGTGCAATTTTTCCACAGGTCTTGTTAGTAAATGATTTTCATACTTATTAGCATATCTTTTGCATATGGATACTTAGTGTTATGGTTTATGTTGGCTGGTTAGAACAGTTATAGATTTGGAGAGGGGCTGAACTGGACTGTTGATTACAACTTCCAATTTAGTGAAAAATCTTGTTTATAATTTGTGGCAGAAAAAGAGGAGAAACTACCAACTTGACAAACAGCTTTGAGTACAAAACGTGTTTACACCAAAATGAAAGCAAGACGTCATCCCATCTCCCTGCATGGTTTGGCAGTTTATGAAACAACCACAAGGAAACTGCGTGTGGCCTAAGCCAGGCTACTCTAAAGGAAGTTCTCTATAAGCAGGCCGTTCTGGTTGGTTTCAGCATGAGGAGTCAAATGGCTATTCCTAGGATTAGGCTTCCTGTTTGTTTTTTAATAAAAAAAAAAATCAAATGAAAACGTCCCAGTTATTAACATTGAGAGAGTTGGCTACTGTATGCATACAGTATATTTCCATTATATTTTAAAATCAATTCATAGAGCTGCAGGCCAGCATTCCATAGATGTACTGCTGGCCACGAATGACGTCTTTATAGTGAAATGGGGCGGAAAATGCTCTCCTAAATGCACAGTGGACGCATTTTGCTAAATGCTAACTACTGAAGCATTTTCATTTGTTTTTGCTTATTACAAAAATAAACAAAGTAAACAAAAGGCATGAATGCAAAGTAAGGGAGTTATTAAAAAGAGCCTTTCACTTAAGTCCTTCTGACTCAGCCATGTTCTGTACATTTTAATTTCTAGTGGGTATTCTCTCAGCTGGTTCCATTTAGTTTTGACTACCAGATGTGAGCATGGGTCCAATCCTTGGCTTAAAGGAGAGCAATGTAGGCAATTACAGCACTCTGAAATCCTTAAAACATTGTTTTTCTGCTTTAAGAAACCTCCTTTTTTTTTTTTACTTCCTTTTCCTTGTTGTGTTATTTTTTTTTAAATTGGGACAGTTCTGGGAACACACTACCTAGTGAAGAGCAAGATTCATGGTTGAAGCAGTCACCTCTCATAGGTGTGAGACAGGCATTTCCCTTCATAAATACTCAGCTTGGGCAGTCAGTTTAAATGCAGTAACCTGCAGGGTTTGACTTCATGAGAGTTGCTAGCTCTACGGGTGTAGAACAGTCTGGGGGCTGGAAGGCAGAGAACATCTGCAATGTATGCTCTGTCCTACGGGGAATACCAGAGGGAGGAGCAACTTCCTCCCATCATTTGTAATTACACACAGCAGTCTGGCCCTCAGATTGAGCAGGGCTACGATTCAGAGATTTTGAAGGTACAAATTACAATAATTTACAAGGAGACCCGTGTCTATTGTGCAGCTAGCTGTATGGAAGATAGGAATTCAGAGTAGCAGAAGTTTTCCAGATTTCATAATTTGTCCTCGTTCACATTTGGAAAGAAACCTTGTTGTTTCAAAGGACTCCATGAAAGACAATGAAAATGGTTTGAGGTCAGTCAAAGCATTGTACTGCAGTTCTGAGTTTTGCATTATATATTATACTATATATTGAAAATAAATCAAGTAAAGAGCCAATCTAAAATCAAAACAGCTTGTTCTGGAAAGCTGGAGCTTTAGCTGCATCCACATAAGCAAGTTGTTCAGCCCAGGAATGGGTCTATAGTGAGAAAATGGTGGTGTTGAGGGCCTGACATCTGTACCATACATGCTTTTGGGAGGTTTGCTTCACACTAGCTGTAGTCTGTTCCCATGGTTTATACATTTGTAGCTGTTTAGAGTGCATTAGCTGTGCTTCTGGAGCACATCTTCCAGTTGAATTTAATCTGAAAGGAATCCAGTTCTCTCACTCAGAGACTACTCCGTGATGTGAACTGGAGTGTGGTAAGTGGGAACAACATGGGGATTCATTTCGGCAGTGTGCTCCACAGCCCAGTGAGCATGCTAAAGCAAGCACTCCCTTTTTTACCTTTCTAAGGCCAAATTTTGGACAAGAGGACACTTTTTCCTTCTGTTTTTCAAGTCTAACAGATGCATGCTTTCTGACAGAAAGCTGTTCGAAGTTCTTTTTCACCAGCTTTATTTATGTTTTTCTTTTCAACAGGAAATCAAACAAGAAGCAGGCACCCATTTCAATACCCAGCCCCACCCCAACTCTATCGAATGCAGAAAGACTTCTTTGGGCCTTGAACTGCTCTACAGAAATGTCACCAGATCCTGCAGTATCTGGCAAATGCCCAGGGGAAACATATGGGAAGCATGTGTTGTGACTTGGGGTGGGGGTTATTATTTTTTTAATCATTGCCATAACAGAGCTTTATGTTTTTTTGTTGTTGTTGTCTTTTTTTTTTTTCTTTCTTTCTTTTTCTTTTTCTTTTTTCTTTCTTTTTTTTTTTTTTTTCCCCAGAAATATCACTGGAATCAATTGAACACAAGTGTTATTCTTCCTTGCCCCTCTGCTTCTTGCATTGTAAACTTCCACACAAAGGCTCTGCCTCACTGAAATCACATAAAAGAAGACAAACTCGCTGAGAGATTGCACTGTGTAGGAAGCTAAACTGTTTGGCACTGTCTGTTCTTCATTTGTCTTTTTCCATTAAAAAACAATTTAAAAAGCTTCTCCCCCTCCCCAGTAATCTTTTAGAGCTTGTACATTAGCTAATTACAAGCTCACTACCATTGCTTCTCCTGACACTGCTTTTTCAGGTACTGCAAACAACCAAGTGTACAGCTGATGCCAAAAGTGCAAAAAGTAAAATTTCCCAACATCAAGTTTATTGAACCGTATTTTTGTTTCAGCTCCATTACTTTACATTCCCAATTAAAATAATTGCTTTTTATGCAAGTGATAGCAGGGTTCTGACAGATATTTTTATTGTATGAATAAAATGACAGATTTTTTCTGCAGTACTTCTGAGACCCAAACAACAAAGGGATCCTAATAGAAATTCAGGAACAAATCTTTTGCTCAGATTTGAAAATGCTAAATTGAAATTAGGGTTTAGCTACTTAGCTTAGTTTAGAATTAACATTAATAAAAATCCTCTCTAGAAATTTATCTGTTTTTAAACCAAACTAAAAACTTCATCCCACGTGTTTGTTCAAGCAACAAGCTATTACTGTAACAGAACACAGACAGTGGATTTTGATGCCAGGCACAAAGCATGACACAAGTCATGGCAGAATTGGAAACCTGTCTACATGTATTTATATATGTCCTTTGTTTCATGGTTTCGATTTGTGACTGTCTTCCAGAGTGTATTAAACATTCACTTTGTCAAAATTGAACAAACAGAATACAAAGCAGTGACAGAGAAATGAAGCAGCTGCATCAATAATTTTCAAGAATATTCTCCTGTCTGACGCAGGACATCTGAGTACGAGGAAGAAGTTTTTTTACCGTTACGGTGGTGAGGCATTGGCAGAGGTTGCCCACAGAGGTGGTGGATGCCCCATCCTTTGAGACACTCAAGGTCAGGCTGGACAGGGCTCTGAGCACTGATGGAGCTGTAAATGTCCCTTTTCATTGCAGGGCAGTTAGACTAGATGGCCTTTAAGGGTCCCTTCCAACTCAAACGATTCTATGATTCTGCAATTCCACCTAAGCAAAGCTACATACTTTGTTTAACATCCTACTGAAAATTAAGACTAAGAGAGCAGGATCCAAAATAAAGCCAAAGAAACCCTGGAATGAAGGGTTAGAATCTTTTTAATAGGATAACCATCCTCTGCAAGGGAATGTGCTGTCACCAGGCGAAAATGAGAAGAAAGAGTAATGTACCTCCGGAACATCTTTTCTAATGGACTTGAAGACATTTTTCTTATAATATTTCTGCCTACTTGTGCAGCCCACAAGTGCTTCTATTAACAAAACACTTAAGACATTTGCTGTACCATAACTTCTTGGCACAGTTTCATAAGGTAAGTACTCAAACTGTGGTGCAAATACTCAAACCTGGAGGAAGAGCACTGAAGTTGTTGGCCAAATCTGGAAAAGAGTTCTGGAAAGCCAGAACAGCTCAACTGCAGATTTCCACATTTCAAGGAGTGACAAAGATGTGAAGAGCCTGAATGCAGGGAGCACATGTGGAACAACAGGATCCATCATTCTGGAACATCAGAAGGAAGGAAAAAGTACTGATACCTGAAGAACACTGTCCAGCTGCAGGGCAACCCAGACAAGAATATAGAATTACTATTAAATATTGTTGTGTCTTTTGATCATTTTTGTGTGTGTATGCATTTTTCCTAGATGACCTTACTGTTTAAATAAGGGCATTCACTTGGCTAAGGTCTTGACCTGAGATAATCCTTCTGGCTATGGACATTAGGACAGAAATAACCATAGCAACTGTAGAGAATTTCATATAACATTTGTTTGCTTCTGTATAGCTAGAAAAGTCCAAATAAAAAATGTCATATATATCTGCTGTGTGTTATACATTGTGCCATAAATGTCATTTGTTAGATGTTTCTCTTTTTGTGGTTTGGGAGGAAATTCCAAATGTAGCTGAGGGAATCTGGCTTTAAGCATACAGAGAGCCCTCATTCAGTATTGAAATGCATTCTGGGAGGACTGCAAGATGTTTTGTGCAAGCAAAATTTGCCTGTGCATGATAAGAAATATTCAGGAAAGCATAGCGGAGTAGTCACAATGAATCAGAAGAACTGAGAGAGCTTAAAGACACTTTCACAGACAGGCACACTGATCACAGTCCAAAAAGAAGATGTAGTTTCATCAGTGTGTTCACAATCGGAAAAATCCCTGGCATCTGAGAAAGACATAGAGAGCAAAGCTTTTTCTCTGGGATTCGTGTTTTATAAGCTTTGTCCCCACAAATGCTTTGTCTAAAGGGATATTCCCCAGAGGATTACCCAAGAGACCTATTGATGGTATCATGTTCCAAACACTGTTCAAGGCTACATTTTATCGTTTGATTTTTGACATGAAGCATAAAACAAACATATCAGCACAGAATAATCCTAGTTTGAGACTGTTTTAATTTACTCCATACCAAAAAGGAATGTAATTGTCCAGACTGAAATTTTCCTCAAGAAGTGACATGGCTGTGCTAATGACCATAGCTGGTAAAAATGTGATTTTTCATTTACAGTAGGTTACTGTGGTACTGTGATGGAGTGCTGGGATAAAGGAAAGATCTACTTAGTGAGTAATCCTGAAGTTTTGAAAAACACTGATTTTCCTACTAACTTCTGGGCTTTGGTCCTACAATATTTGTCCAGAGGGGAAAACAGTCAATGTTACAGTGAACTACATGTCTAAATAAAGCATTCTGCCCTTACTTCATCATGCACTGTGTTTCAATACAAGTCCAGGGAGGAACTAAATTCTGTTATTTTCAAAACTAATCTTGATAAATTTAATAATAGATATATTTGTTGTAGTGACTGATTACAGATGGATAATCCAGGAAGACATTTTGCTTTCTGTTCTGTGTTAACATGCAAAAATTTGATGCATTATGGCAGTGATGGGCTAAGGTTTTAGATCCACTCACTTGGGAATGTTTTAGACAGAAGAGAGGGAGAGGGTCTTCTTAACTGAGATCCAGAGACCTAGGCTGGATGAGACAATTAGGCAGGATGTCAAAGGGAAGATCTCTTGAGTACACAGGTCGAAAGGACATCTTTAACCCAATCAGTTTCCGGAATTCTCTTTAAACTGCTGGTGTAACCTAAACTTTCATTAAGATCCATATAGTTAACTTTATTTTTACATTTTATCTCAGTAGCTAGATAATCCAGTAAAAATCATCTGACCACAAAGCCCTTGTCCTACTGCTTTTTACTGCTTGCTGAAGGTGCAAGTTTCTGTGTAGAAGTACAGAGACTGGCCTAGGTACTGGTATCTGATAGGGCAAACTACAGTCAGAAAAGAATCAGGAGTTAATTTCATTCTGGAGATAAGCCAAGAACTGCTAAATCAGAAGCTGTGTCGAAGGAACTGAGGACAGATTGACATCTTGATTCAAGTAGGAAGAAGGTAGAAGGTAGCTTGAGGCAAAATCCACTGGCTGCACACATTGGAGTACCATCAAAGAAATCATTGCAGTAACCCAGTCAGCACAAAGAAAAAAATCTCAAGTTCATCTGCACTTCAGGGCTTACTATTAATCACGTTTATTTTCAAAATGGATGGTTCCTCACACTGTGCATAGCCTGATCATTTTTGTTATGCCTTCTATGGCTGTGAAGTTGTGTCACACCTCAGTGCCCTTTTTCTGGAAATACTTGTTGCAAGACTGTAAGGGATGTGAGTCCAGGATGATCACAAGAGCAGTGGAGACCAGCTGAAAGGCCCTGAAAGTGTTCTGGGGCTCGGGTTTTGACAGACATGTCCCCTTTCTAACAGTGATGGATAATACCTGCTTATTAGGGACAGAAATCATCTTTTATTGTTTCTTCTACGAGGGTCATTGGTAAACCACAGGTATCTGAGTGATTATAACATGAGCTTCAGAAGTGCAAGAAAAGTGTAATATGATCAACAATTAATTAGTTTAGGATTGAATAAAATTAAAACAAAGCACAGTAAAGAAATTTAAGCCATGCTAAATGGATGATGGAGTCATATAATCCAATTAAGAACAATAATATTATTAGGTGAATAAAATATTCACATGCAGATTGCAAAATAGTAATGTTTACAGCATAAAGCAAAAAAAAAAAAACATAAGTCACTTTATGTTGTAAAGCTAGGTCTGTGCACTCTAAGTTGAAAAAAGAAACTTAGTGCTCTATAGCTATACTAGCCTTCTTTCAACAGCAGTATGAGCTGTTTTTTTGTTTTGTTTTGCTGTTTTATCAGTTGTAACAATATAACTAAACCACTGTAATCTTGTCAAAGCAGCATGTAGTGAAGACATTTGTTTTCATTTGTATAAATGTCATTAACTGATACAACAATGTAACTGCATTCTTTACATGCTGCTAATAGAAGCAGGAATACCTTGCCTGTACATTTTCCACCACTTTACAAGTCAATACCAGCAAAGCATTTATCAGCTATCACTTGTAAACTTTTGTATCTCTGAACTGCCTTTTATTGGATTCTAAACCCACACAAAAATATCAACTGATTTTTGTATAGTCATGAAAGGTGTGGAAAATTCTCAGTACCTCAAACATGGGCAAGTTTGAGGTAAAATGTGACTTAGAAAGATGTTTCACATTATCCACAGATATCTGAAAATATTAGATTCATAGAATCCTCAGATTTGGAAGGGACCTTTAAAGGTCACCTAGTCCAACTCCCCTGCAGTGAACAGGGACATCCACAGCTAGATTAGGGTGCTCAGAGCCCTGCCCAGCCTGACCTTGAGTGTCTCCAGGGACTTGCAAGCCTCCAGTCACCACACCTCTGGGCAATCTGGGCAACTTCACCACACTCACTGTAAAAGATTGTTTCCGTATATCCAATCTAAATCTACAGTCTTAAAGTTTAAAACCATTTCCCCTTGTCCTATCACCACAGACTCTGCTAAAAAGTCTGCCCCTTTCTTTCCTGAGGCTCCCCAGAGCCTTCTCTTCTCCAGGCTGAACGGCCCCAGCTGTCTCAGTCTGTGCTCACAGCATCCCTTGGATCATTTCTGTGGTTCTCATCTTGATGCATTCCAGCAGGTCCATATCTCTCCTGTGCTGAATACTCCACATGTGGTTGCAGTATTCCAGGTGAGGCCTCACCAGCGCTGAGCAGAGGGGCAGGATCACCTCCCTTGACCTACTGGCTGCGCTGCTTTTGATGCAGCCCAAATTCTAGTGGTGCATTATGGGATAAACAAATACATTTGGAATTGAATGCACTAGTCTATATAGTTGTACAAAGGGAAAAGATGTGCCATGTATCCCATGCCACAGATTTTTGAAATATATACCTCTAAATCTGAATATTCCTTGAAAATTCATATACTCAAATGAACATAAAGACCAGATAATAAATGAATACCAGCATCATCTTGGCTACTGTAGTATTCAGATCATACAGGCCTTTTACTTATAAAAGCAAACCTGTGATTTCTGCTGTTACGAGATAACCTGGTTCAAGTTCTACAAATCATGGGATAAGAAATACTTGCAGTTGAAAAATCCATTGTCAGACTCAAATAAATAAACAATTCCTTTAACAGTTCATATTTCTGTTTTACTGTTCTTTAGAAAGGACTGAATATCTTAAATGATCCATAAAGAGCAATGTTTTTCTTCAAGGGGTGGCATTCACTCTACGCTAACTTCAAGCACCTAAGTTATTACTATGAATCCTCCCGGGGTGTATCCTGCCTACTCTTTTGACCAGACAATGATTTTACCCTCATAAATTTTGGTTATGGAACTCAAGTTAAGTGGACTCTGCGAGTACCCTTCTAAGCCAATATCTTAGTCTTTGAGCTAGCAACATCAGGAGACTGTGACCTCCATTCCGGCACTGCCTAAAATCAAGTTCTGTTTGTTTATATTCAAAATTTATATATATCACTATTTATATATATCAGTATGTCTGTTTATTTATAAAATAAATATGATCATCTCCAGTCTCATGAGATTGTGACTAGTCTCAACAGACAGCTGAATGGCTTTCTCTGTGGAGAAATGAGATTGCTTTTCTCATTCATATACCATGGCCTCTTTGTACACTTGAAAAGAAAGCCCAACTCAGTCAGTGATAGTTGCTACCTATGGACAGTAGCAACTATGGCAAGTTTCTCTGGCTGAATTACAGCTGAGGTGGTACATTGAAGGCATTTTTCTATATTTTTTATTTTTTTGTGATGGTGGAGTTGATGTGTTTTAAAAAAAGAACTCAGTATCTAATTTTTCTCTTTTCATATGCATTTGTTCTTGAGCAGTACAAAACATTTTTTTCCCAAATCAAAGTCTATACTTATATATTTATGAGTACTGCATAAGCAGAAAAGCAGAATAGATCTCACTGGAGCAAAGTCTCTGCTCAGGTAGGGAAGATAAGAGGCAGAAGAGGAAAAAACATATTATTTTTCAAGTTTTATGCTGAAGTAACTGAATAAAGTTCAGTCTAGAAATTATTCACTACATGTTTTTTCAGTATTTACTATTTTGTGATCTTAGATTTCATATAACTACCATTTTTGTTTGAAATATTGAAAAGTATTTTCAAAGAAAACATATAATTCTTCTATTTTTTTTTGGCCTTTCTTTGTTATTAAGATGAAAGAATGACGTATGAATTTGAGAAGGAGAATTAGTTCCAACATTTGGGTAAAGTTTTTCACCGGGGTAAATAAGTTTGCTTTCAGTTGATATAATTTTATTTTCACTGGTGGAAGAGATGGACTTATCTCTTGTGTTGTTTTGAACAAATGTGGTTGATCTCCTCTTTCTCAAGATTTTAAATGTTGCAGCTGCACATTTTCTGTTCCATCTACCTCAAGGTTAAAGTGATAAGTTTGCTATATCCTGCTGTCATCATCAAAACTGTAGCCAGAAGGGTAAATTTAGGAAAAAGTTTTACCAGTAGAACCAATCCTCCTGTATATCAGAATAAATGACATAGAAATCTGGAGTTATTTCATGCCAAGGAAAGGAAAATATTGTTTAGATGGAAGGAGGAGCTCAAAAGCAAGGCTGTGGGGAAGTAGGCCTGTCAAGTTGCTTTGAATGGGCTGAGGGCCTGTGTACAACTCAATCTTTACTCTTGAGGGCAAGTTTATTCCTTTCTTTATCATCTTCCTTTAAAAAGTTAGATGGCTTTCCTTCCACATTTTTAATATGTCAAAAGCAAACTGACAGTCCTGTAACATGAAACAGATTTATTCAAACTGAATGCTTCATCTTGTGAGAACCAGAATATCCTCAACTCCCTTCACCCAATCCACTAAAAGATCATGCTATGTAATATATCTCATGTCATTCCTCTCATTGCAGTGTTTTGCAGCACACTGAGCTCACTTGTACATGAATTAAGACCACTGGAGTAATCAAGAAAAAAATGTGTTACCAGGCAAAGACTCTACATACACACCAGGATTCTTTTTGCAAGCATATCATCTTTGCTACACATCAGTAATAACAAACAGTGATAATGTAAACATTTGAATGGACTGGAGCAAATTAAGATGTTGGAGCAGGGGATATACTTCTGAGTGACAGGGGAGAGTCAGGGAACATTCTTATTTCAGGAAGCAGCAGGGAAAAACCTGAGGTTTGTCCTAGAGGAATTCAGGAGGACTTCTCCAAGAATGTAACATGGCTGGGACATCTTTCAAAAATGTAACAGCCCACCTGAACTTCCTCTACATCAATGCACACAGCAAGGGAAACAGCAGAAGGAAGTCACCGTGTAATTAGAAAACTATAATTTAATTGCTATCACAGAAACATAGAATCATTAAGGTTGGAAAAGACCTTTAAGATCATCTAGCCATCCACCTACCACCATTCTATCCTTTCTTTAAACACCTCCAGAGACAATGACTCCATCACTGCCCTGGAGAACCTGCTACAGTGCCAGACCACTCTTTCTAAGAAATGTTTCCTAATATACAACCTGAACCTCCTCTGGCACAACTTGAAGTGGGTGTCTCTAGTTCTATCACCACAAAACAAGGGACCTCAGCCACTCCTCACACCTTGCTCTCCAGATCCTTCCCCATCTTTTTAGCCCAAGTTTTCTTTTTGATTGCTCCCCAATATATAACATTGCACATACATAAACCTAAAACTTCAAGGAAAGATGTGTCAAAAGAAAAACAGTTTATTTTCAAGAACAAAACCCTGAAACAGACCAAAATTATATTTCTCTCAAAATTCTAATTCTGTCTAAATTTTCTCTAACACAATCTATTGCCTTTATTTATATGTTTCTAGTTTGGAACTCTATTGCTCTTTTCCCTCACATTTCTACATATTTCGAAAACCACACATTTCACTAGTTATTTAAAGTGATTATGCATCCATATTTCTATATATTCTTTTTACGTACCTGGGATTTAAATCCCAGCTTTGGCAGGTAACAGCCCTGATGTCTTTCTTGTGGTGAGGAGTACAAAACTGAATGTAGTACTTGATGTGCAGTCTCACCAGAGCTGAATACAGGGGGATGATCACTTCTCTCGTCTAGCTGACTACACTACTTCTGATGCAAAACAGGATGCCATTGACCTTCCTGGACACCTGAGCACACTGCCGACTCATCTAAGCATTGATGGGCAACATCCCCAGATCGTTTTACTCCAAACAGTTTTCCAGCCACTTTGCCCAAAACCTGTAGCGTTGCCTGGGGTTATGATCAAAGCACAGGACCCAACATTTAGTCTTGTTGAACCTCATCCCATTTGCCTCAGCCCACTGATCCAGCCTTTCAGATCTCTCTTGAAGGGCCTTGCTACCCACAGGCAGATCGACACTTTCTCCCAACATGGTGCCATCTGCAAACACTCAATGCCCCTCATCCAGGTCATCAATAAAGATATTAAACAGGACAAGCTTCAATATTGACCCCTGTGGAACACCACTTGTGACTGGTGGCCAGCTGGATTGAATTCCATTCACCACCACCCTCTGGGCCTGGTCATGCAGCCAGTTGTTTACCCAGAAAAGAGTGTACCTGTCCAAGCCATGGGCTGCCAGCTTCTCCAGGAGAATACTGTGGGAGACAGTGTCAAAGGCTTTGCTGAAATTCAGGCAGACTACATCAGTAGCCTTTCCCTCATCCACAAACCAGATCACCTGGTCATAGAAGATGATTGGTCAGGCAGGATCTGCCTTTCATGAACCTACGTCGGCTGGACCTGATTCCCTGGCTGTCCCACACATGCCATTTGATCTCATTCAAGATGATCTGCTCCATAAATTTCCCTGGCATTAAGATCAGGTTGACAGGCCTGTAGTTCACTGTATTCTCCTTATGACCCTTCTTATAGATGGATCTGCATTCCTGGGACCTCTCTGGTTGATTAGGAACACTGATAGATGGTGGAGAGCAACTTGGCAGTCACCTCTGCCAGCTCTCTCAGCACCCTCGAGTGGATCCAACCCCATGGACCTGCGACAGTCCAGATGGAGTAGCAGGTCTCTAACTGTTTCCACCTGAACCATGGAAAGTCTGCTCTGCTCCCCACCCCAGACTTCCAGGTCATGGTCATCTTCCTGCATGGTGGGACAAATAGCACAGTGGGAATACTATGATTGAGATCTGCAAATTTTTAGAAGAGATAAGCAGGGCAGGAGGAGTGGAGGAGTTAGTAAGTGGATAGATTATGAAGAGAT
>JAOWBP010001760.1:83142065-83176415 GCA_028571105.1 Tragopan temminckii
TCATGAATCTCCAACCCCCCTGCCACATGCAGGGCCACCAACCTCCACATTTAACACTAGACCAGGCTGCCCAGGGCTCCATCCAGTCTGGCCTTGAACACCTCCAGGGATGGGGCATCCACAACCTCTCTGGGCAGCCTGTTCCAGCATCTCACCACTCTCTGTAAAGAATTTCCCCCTGACATCCAAACAGATGAGATCTTATAATGGATTATGGAAGTTAAAAAAAAAAACAACACAAGAATTCCTGCCTTGTGGTGGAAACTTTTAGAAATACTGATTAAGTCCATCATGTGCAATAAAGGGTGAAGGAACCTGTCTAGTGTTATAAAGCTAATGGATTGAACTGGTACTCCCTTCAACCAATATCAGCTTTTTATTCCCCCAAACAAGATCATGTAATTTCCATATACCTCAACTATCGTTTTTTTCACCTGTACAGGCCTTTCTCCAAAATATTGGTGGACATATCACAGATTTAAATTTCTGTTAAAATTAGATTTTTCTTGGATATCATTTAGATTTTGAAATATTTGCCATATATGACATCTGATGTGGTTGCTGCTGATTCTGTTTTTGCTGTTTCTCCTTCATCACAAGCTTTTACAAGATAATATTGGGTCTTTTAAATTTAAATAAAACATTATTTATTTTCTCTGTGATCTGGATTTGCTAATCATGGCCTGAATCTTTTTCAGTTCTCCATACTCAGTAAAAATATTATTAGATAGCTTTTTTTGTGATATTTCACAGTCTGAAAGGCATGCTTCTCAACTGAAAATATTATACAAAACACTTCAGCACAGTATTTCATAGAGAATATTTACCATAACTGGACTGTGGAAATTAATCTTTCTTATTCTGAATGATATGTTTTAAGAACATATATTAATACTGCACTTATACAGAATCAGTTCAGTGAATTTCTACTCACAGTTAGCTAAATTGCTTTACAGACTTTAACCAAGATAATGCTATGAATAAGAGGGGAAAGTCTGTTTCAGTGAATTACCTGTGTACAAGTAAACTAAGGGATAGGATGCCATCTTGAACACTGGTATACTACTATACACGTTAAGAAATCCTTAGTATGGTCCTTGGCACTGCTTTGACGTGTTCCAGCTAGCACTGTACCAGGTAATAGAGAATAGAGAACAGCATGAATTAGAGACTCTTCCCAAAAGATAACATGGATGAAGCACAAGGGGCAGGGAAGCAAGAGTTTAGGTATTTAGATACAAGCTATGATGCGGGTCCATTCAGTAGCCCTGACCCATACAAGTCTTAAAGCAATGTTGCTATTTTCTGTCTTATCAAATACAGTATTAAGACTGATTTTCACATTTTATTTGTAAGTTGCCACATTCTACTTTTTCTGAATTTCAACAAATTAACCTAAGAAAACTGTGTTCACTTGGAGTTAGATCTTGTCTTAAGTATGGAAGATGATGCTCCATGATACTTACCTAGAATACATAATAATAAACAGATGAATCTCAAGAAGGCTTAGATACAGAGTTGGACAGGAAATATGTTTTTCTTGTGAAAATGTTTAATCAAAAACAACCCTAATATATTTTGGTTGTAATTTTAAATGCTGCAGTCTTAAAGTGCTAAATCATTGCCCTGTATTCATGTTTTCACATTTAGATTGGGTTCCCTTCCTGGATGGTGTATACTATTGTATTCAGTGGAACTACTCGCATTATTATGGGGTTTTGTGGCTTGTAAAAGCTTGCAAAACCCCACAGAGAGTGGAAGCTTGTGAAAAAAAAAGCCCTATAGTGCGCCAGTATTGAAAACTGTTTTCAACAATTGCTATTATTAGGAAAACAGCTGTTTTTCAAAAAGAGTGCCTACAGGGAAAATCTGATTTCTTTATACAAAAACATTTGACAGAAGAACTTGTGAGCAGTGCTTGCCATGTTCCAATTTCTAATCTGCTTGCCTGACAGATTCTTATTTTGACACAAGGGATTTATTAATGGAATTTGTATATTGTTTGTTCCGTGGTAAAATTTAACTTCAGAAGATAGTCTTATATCTAGAAAAACGCCTAAGCCACCAATACCAGTACTGTTTCAAATTCATTTATTTAAGAAATTTTCATTTTCAACTGCAAAAGACAGAACTGCAAAGAAGAATTGCAGGGGTTTACAAATACAGTGATCTCCACTAAAGAAGAATATGTGTTCTGTCAGAGATGATCTCTGCCCCAAAGATATGCAAGTCTAAAAAATGTATGGGTTGGAGTAAGAAAGCACTGGCATGATCATTTCACAATGCTGTTGCCTGTGAGGACAGATAAATCTTTATCAGTCAGGAACTGCATGTAACCGTCTACTGCACTACTGCTTTACCTCACAAAGAGCAACCAGTGGTAACAAACTAACTTTTGCAAAAAAAATAGTACCATTTACAATCTACTACTGAAATCAAACTAGATGTAACAGTAAGTCTTAAAACTTTTATGGGATCACAAAGAAACCATGATGAACCAAGAACACAATTTGAAATTTCTTCTGTTCATTGAAGTTATCTCTGTAACTACCGAGCTTTGTTTGCAACCCCCATATTAACACCATTGAGTCATGAACTCTCTAAAAAACAGGGTATGAAAATAGGGAATTCACTCATGTCATACCTGAGGTTATGTCTTTGAATTTTGGCACTCTCACAAGCAATACAGGACTTTTAGGCTGCTAATGTAATATCTGTTTATGAGCCAAAAGACTCTTTTCTTCTCAGGCCTGTCTTTATTTACCTTATAGCTTAGGCATTCTTTAAATGCATTTCTGTTGACGAGCTAGAGCAAAGGAGATTATTAGTGCTTTTTGAGCAATGAAAACAAGCAAGCTAAGCAAAAACACTTCTGAATTTTTCTAGCTTTACGTTGTAGGTTCACGGCTCCTTCAACATTGTGCTGTCAGCATATTTTACTAGCCTATATCATTTTTATAGATCATGAACAGTAGAGGCCTAAATGTTGACCCCTGTCGGGCCCCAATAAATCTAGTTTTCCACAATCTAACATAGCTTCTCTGTTTTCTGTTTTTCCATCAGCTCTTTATCCTGGCAACTTTTAGCTTAAACAGAGACCGGTAGTATGGAACTTTGTCCAAATGTTCTGAAGATACAAATAAATTATGCTGTGTTTTATCAGCTTTGTCTGTGGCCTCCTGAAGCATCAAGTCAGCCAAGACCTTTTCTTTCTAAATCATGCTTGCTATCTCTGTTAGTTTAGCACAATATACTTACTTTTATAACATTTCTGTATTCTGTATTAAATACCAAAGTGATGGAACTGTGGTTCCTTGGAAATGCCCTTTTCAACTTTGTGCAGAGCTGCATTGCATTACCCATTCATTTCACTTGTGGCATGGTAACTGAGTAGAACAAGCTTTCCAGTATTCTATTGGAAACCAAGTGAATCCTAGTGCCTTTCTGCTTGTTTTCAAGACTATTTAAAGGTCCCTAGTCCTTCAAATATTTCCACTACAACTCCACGAAGTTTGAATATATTCAGCTTTATACGTTTATACTGAGTATTGTGACAACAATAAAATAATGTCATCTTAACAGTAAAAGTTTTCAAAACATGTTTAGCAAAGTGCAAAGTATTTGAAAGATGGTGGAGATATTGTAGATTATGGTTTTGTTGTCAGAGGACATCTACACTATAAATTAAATTCTTCAAATATCAGCATGTACACCAAAGCTTTCATTCAAAATTGAATTTCCAAATTTTGTAATCATTTGTTAATTGGTTGTCTTTTTCTAAGGGAAGTTCTTTCTGGAATAAAAATCACTTTTCCAGTGTTTAAAATTGTTATTTTTGGAATCTCAGATACTTAATGAGAAGCTGAATTTTGAAGAACATCTTAACTGTTTATTTTTTCTGGCATGCATAGGAAAATTTCTGTTCTTAAAAAAATCTTTAAAAAACTAATTTTTAAATTATTTTTTTTTCATGTTTTAACCTTAAACTGCCTGTTTCTTTAAGTCTTGATTTTCATCTCAAAGCCAGTCAATTGCTAAAGTAAAAGGTAATTTTCTGTTATGCCTTTGTTTTTTGGAACCATTGTCACTATTGTCAGCTGCAGTGTATTTCCTTCTCTTATAAAAAAAACACAGATCTGACAGTCTGAATAAATCTCTAATTTGTTGAATCAGTAATGATTACACATCGAGTTAAACAGAGCTTGTAGCTCTGCTTCCATTAGTTCTCAGCAGAAAGAAGATCCTTCATGTGAGATCACTGGCTTTGCTTTGAAGCCTCAATTCAATTACTCAACATTGATATCCAGTGCTATCTGAGAGCACTCAGGGATGCCATAACCACCAGATACAACGCAACTGATGAATGCTGGTCTCTTGTACATTTCGTGTCACATCTAACAGCAGTTTGCAGAAATCTTAGGCAGCCTGCTTTACTTCAGATGGCATGCAATAACTGAACTCTCAACAGATTTTTTGTCCCTGTCTTTAGACCTGCACTGAAGATGTTTTTGGCTGGGCTGGTCACATTGACTATTTGTGCAATCAACTGCATAAAATAGACTTTTCTAATGCACAGTTTATCTTGCTTGTTTTAAGAATCACTGAGAAGATACGAGTACCTGAAATACCGACCTGGGGTGGATAGACATGACAGAGAACTTTTGAAAGACCTGTGTTTCCTGGAATGGTAGCTGCAGGCCAAGAAAAATACACTTCAAACACCACCGTGTGTTTACATTCAGCATTTTGACTCTGTGTTTGGATCTTCACTGACTGAAAATGGAGCTCATATGTGAACACCCACATTGCAGATCTGTTCATCTGCCTGAAGGAAGTGAAACTGCACCTTACCCATACATATAGCGACGGAATCATTCTCTCATTTAACATTAGATATACAGATCCATTGTGTTATCCGTACTAGGCACGCAAACTAACCACCTAATGTAACCTGCAGGAATCTAACTGACAGTTTAGAGGTGCATCAATCTTCTAAACCCCCATGTTGTAGCTGCCTGTGAGCCACATAAGATCCTAGCATATCTCAGACTGCACTGAAAGCCTACGTTTCATCAGCCAAGTCGCATTTCAAATTTAGATTGAATAGCTCTAGAAAAAATTAAAGCCCTGAGGTAGGAGCACAAGGTTTCTCTGAGAAATTCTTGGATACACTGATGTTATTTAAAATAAATAGATAGATAGATAGATAGATAGATAGATAGATAGATAGATAGATAAATAAGTTAGAGTTAAAATACCAAAAGCTTGTTCATCTACAATTCTTAGTGAACAACCCGACTGTTTTAGACTAGTCCATCCTATTATACATGAGACATTTTATGTCACCTGGTCTTGAGACAAATACACGTTTTCACTTAACAATGAAAAAAAATAAGGCTGTTCCACTTTACCTTGATGTATGAAGATTTGCAAGTTCAAGAGATTAAAAAAAATTTAGGGGCCTCTGTCCAGAGGACTTACCTCAGATCAGTGAATATCAAGGACCAGGAGCTGGCTGCCTGTATATTTAGCTTGAGTAGACATGGATAAATTGCAAAAACAGGCCTTTATGCCTTTCCGTAACAGAAGCACTGAATTTATAGCAATTCAGTGTCAAACTACAGAATTTACTCTTGAACAGAGATTCCATATGTGTCAGCAGAAAATAGAAAACAATCTATGCACATTTGTTTTTATATCTAAGCTACTAAACTCCACTGAGAAGGTTAATTTTGCTCCATCCCGATAGGAGTACTCCGTAGGGAAGAACCTTTGTGCTAAACACGTATTTTAAAAATGATCATCCATACCAGAGATATGTGGAAGATAAGCATCTCAATGTAACTTTCATTTATAAACAGAGAAGGGATTTGAGCTCAGGATTACAAGATGCTAATTCTTGGGCTATTTTTCTTCTTGGAAGCAGTACTGCAATATTACAGTCTACAAAATAAATCCTATAGAACTTCATAAACAAAACAACATCTGGATGAGCTACTTGCTTAAACTAAAGTAAATATATCACAAGAAGCAGTAGCTTCCATATTTTAAAACAAAATGTGAATTGATCTAAATCTGTGATCAGTTCATGCTGATCTTCAACACAGTACTGTATTTCATGACATTTGTCAGCATGACTCAGCCTTTTAAGAAAAAATCTTGAGATTGCTGGTTGAACTTCTGGCCTCTTGCTAGTTTACCCTATGGTCTTAACAGCTATTTAAATGTTAGCTTCAAACTCACCATAAAAACAAAAACAAAACAAAACAAAACAAAACAAAAAAAAAGGAGGGGGGTTAGAAAGGTGCTTAAGAAAAGAGTGGAGTGAGAAAAAGAGAAAAGAAAATTAACTTAGTTCAATAATCTCATATGGTAAATTGCTGTAACATTTTCTTTTGGCTTTTCTTGTCTGTGAGAAAGTGTAATGAGCTTGCACTGATCTATGGACCTTATTCTTTGGGGAAATATGAGTCACAGATGCATACTTTGGAGACACTCTTAAAAAATATTATCTCTCAAGTGTTGTGTGAAGCTTTACAGCCTTCTTCCTGCAAATCTTCCATGACACTGTTAGAACCAAGTCCAAAATATTTACATCCAAACAACTTATGGCATCTGTCAATAAAAATTTAGTCTGCTCCTAAACATTTCTAAGTGCAACATTTAAAACTGCATAAACAGGAGTGAACTAGTAGCAGTCTAAAGTTGTCATCATTGACAGTTATGATTTATCTTAACTCTCCCTAGCCATTTGGCTAAAGTTTTAAGTAAACACTTTCAGTCTTCCTCATGTTCTCTTTACTGCCACCTCCCACTAATAAGAGTTGTTGCCAAGAAAAGCAGCCAGACAGTTCATTTACCTCCCAAACTTGCCTGAAAGTAGCTCGCCTGGTTTAGACAAGGGTCGAAACTACTACTGCACATTTTCAACAGATGGAACAATGCTTCACAAATTATTTACATTAAAGTTATTTGCTTTCAGGATGTGTGTTTAACGAATGGTTAGTTGAATGAAATATTGCAGCTCAGACAGAGAATGCAAGCAATTCAAGCAAGCCATTTATGGTGATAGATGTAGCTGTGATCCTTAATTTTCTACAAAGCAATGTAGCATTTTGTCCTCATTCTTCACCAGCTTCCTTGAATCTGACAAAAGTATGGTTTCTATTTTCACTCTCTTCCTCCTCTGCTATCCCCCTCCCCTACAGGCATATTCCATTAATCAGCTATGTAGTAATAATACCTTACATTGATAAGACCTTCTCTCATTAGGAGATATTCAGAGAGTTTTGTAGACATTAAATATAAAGGATCACGTGAAGAACTCACAATTATCCTCATTTCAAAAATGATGATATAAAGAGATTACAATTTTTAATGTCTAAATTGAACCCAGCCATCCAAATACAGACGTAAACTCTGTAAGTCCAGTTCGTTGTTCACTGTTCAGTGTCATGTACTGTTGTTTTCCTTTAAAAAAAACTTCTCAGGTCACTGCTGCTAGCTACCATCATCATTGTTCTGAAACTTTAAACAGGAGAGTAAATTGCACAGGAATTTCCCTTCTGGTCGTTTTTAGAGAAGAAAATCCATATGGAATTTTTCCCATCAGGATCAGCATGAGTTGAAAAGCATATCATTGCTACATGACATTTCCCTGAAGCACATGAAAATAACAGAATCCAGCCATCAAATATCCTTAGATAATTGTTAGGTGGGCTGCCTGATTGCAAGAAAAAGAAAGAATAGCTTGAAGAAGGGAAACACTTGACCTTGAAATACTTTCTGTTCCCAATCAACACATAACAAAAAAGAAATCTCTCAACTCATTCATGTTCTGGCAAAAAGGTATCTGTAATATTATGTTTTTCAGTAGACTAGTAAATAATTCCTCTTAAACAGAAGACCACCAACAGGATTAGGAGAAGCTTGTTCTCAATCTGTACAAGACAATAGAAATGTTTCTGACATTAGTAGGCCTCTGTTTGGATCTGTACATTAGGGAAAATCCCAAAAGAATGCTCTGCAGGAATAGACGAGAATGAGCAGAAAGCAAGAAAATGTTTTCCTTAGATTGTGAACTGCCTCCCTGCTTTTCCAAGAGGAACACAGTACAGCACTTGGAATTTCATGAGTTTGGCAGGTTGATATGGTATACAAGCAGAAAGTTAAGATTCCCCATTCTTTCCTTGGGTCGTGTATATCAGCCTGAAACATCTACTTTGTCAGAACTGGTGGATTTCTCAAAAGTCTTGTACTTCATGCTTTCTCATTTACCCCAAAATAATTTTTCACCCTAGACAAGTTTACAATAGAAACAATTGAAGAGTTGGAGTTTTTTGTTGATGGTAATGGTTTGGTTTGGTTTTTAACCAATCTTCATGACAAATTTTGAAACATCTACAAAAGCACAGAAATAAGAAACAGTCATCCTCAAGTAAATTGAAAAGCTAACTTTAACTTATTTCACATTTTATCTGACCTTCCTTTGCTAAGGACAAAATTTTCTTTTGCATCTTCCACTAGTATTTTGCCAACAATTTAATGTCCTTTTGTTGAGTAGGAATTGAGTTCTAACTACAAAGAATTCTTTGTTAGATATATCGTTTTCCCGTTTTTTCAGTTTGGATTGAGGTTTCCCTCCTCCTTGGAAGTATGTTCTGAAGTTATATTTATTCAAATTTATACCTTTTTGTTGCTTTAATGATGCTTTTGTAGTATATAGTTTTTTCAAGATGGTTGTTAAGTTTTGTAAATCATTTCTCAAAATGTTTCACTGTATGCACATTTTATCAACCCCCTAGGACAAATTCACATGAGCTAGCTTTAGGCACACAGTGCTAATCCTTCTAAGCTCCCTACACAGTGAATGGGGAGAACAGCGCTCCACCATAGAGCAATATAGTGCAAGAAACTTGCTGGGATATAAATCCATAAAGCTTCTTAGTGGAACGTACTTTCCAGGAGCGCTTAATGCACCCTGGCAATAAATGCTAGCAGCATACTGGACTGTATCAACAGAAGCATGGCTAATAGGCTGAAGGAAGCGATTATTCTCTTTTATTCAGCATTCATTAGACCACATCTGGAGTACTGCATTCAGTTTTGTTCCTCCTTCCTCCTCTACCGGCTTAAAAGATTTAGCTTTGAAAGAGCCACCAAGATGGTCAGGGCTGGACAACTTGCTCTGCAAGAAGTTGAGGGAGGTGGGCCTACTCCTCTCGGAGAAGAGATGTCTTCTGGGCAGCCTAGCAGCAGTCGGCCAATGGTGGCAGCAAGACCAGGCAACTCACTCATCTATGCAGTGGGAAAATGAAAGGCAGCAGTCATAAACCTGTGGGAGGTTTTGACTGGATATAAAGAATAATGCTTTCACTGCGGGGATGACTCAAGATTGGAGCAGGCTGCCCAGAGAGGATGTGCAGGCTCCATTCCTGAAGGTTTTCTTGAAACAAATGGAAAAGCTCTGAGCAACTGACCTGACCTTTATAGCTAAGCCCACTTTGGGCTGGAGGCAGAACTAGAAACCTCAGGAGGTCCCTTCCAATCTGAATAATTTTATTATTTTGTGAAATTAAATAACAAAAGTATCTCTGGTGTTAACTCATAAAAATGAGTGCAGTTTTAAAACCCAAATGTCTTTTGTCTTCAGTCAGTGTAAGTGGAGACAACAGAAGTTAATGTCTATAGAATGGAACACAAGTGTCATAAGTGGAGTAGGAATAGGCCATCAGCTTTTAGACCTACAAGGAATATTTCGGGATGATTTTTCTAACGTTATGTGGAACATCTTTGCTTTGTACTGTTCTTCACCTCTCTACTATGCCAGCAAACATTGTGTCTCCTTCCTAGCATATATGCTGTGGCACTGTTTATCTTTTCTCCGTGTAACAATGAGCTCAGAAGTATATAGTATAAAAATATGCAGCCATATGTAGATATGTATTAATATATGTATGGTATGGAGTATGAAGCACTGTAAACCACTAAAAAATATACAAATTAATTTAAACACATGCTCATTTAAATACATCAGGATCTGTGCTCAGAAATGGTCTGAGTGTTAAGGTGTGAATGGGAAGGATGGAAATGAAAATATAATGAAAATTTTCATTTACACTTATCTGAGCTGACTGCCAGCTCTACTTCTGTCTGAGAGGTATGTATTTTCCTGAGAGTTATACTAGAGACTGGAAGGAAGACATCACATTTTGAGGCTCCCCTGCAAGACTATTCAGGAAAAAGTACAAAAAGTTCAAGACCAGAAGTCCTTGCAGTGGAGGATTGAGAACAGGTTATTTGGTTTAGGTGCCCATCTGATGGGAGGACAGTATGACCACCAGATAGCATGCTAGGAAGAGATACTACAATTCAACAACAGTAGCTGAGAACAGCTTCCGGTAAGATGAGTTCTCTAAGCCAGTAGTTAGAAGAAGGATAGAGAACGCAGGGCACACAAGCATGTGAACAGAACATGATTCACACTTGAAAAGAACATTCAAAAAGTACCAAAATGTCCGGCTAAAGCACTGTATAGAACACAAAATCCAGCAGTGACATCCTTTAGCTATTTCAGTGGATTTCTTGAGAAGAAACTGAAAATAAACTAACTAATGAGAAAAATATTTGGCCCAGAGTGGTCTGAGATTGTAGTTAGCAATTATGTCCCCAGCAATGAAAAAAAAAGACCACCAGTAGGCAATAATGTCTGAATTACGCCTTCTTTCTGTATAGCTCATTTTTCAAACTTGGGGTTGCTATACAAATTAAATCATATATACAAAATTTGAATATAGCAGAGTGTGTCATATGTAACTTAATAACATCCAGAGTGTGTTGAATAAAATGCAATGGAAAGTAATAATTTTATATTGATTGATATATTGCAAGTATTTTAAGTTTGCGGAAACTCATCTATCAAGAATTTCTGTTCAGCTTCTCAGAGAACTGAGACATTTTATTCTGTATTTGATACCATGGGAAAAATAAATTCACAAGTGAGCAGTGATTTTGAGTGACTCCTTTAATCTCAAAGTGAATATTTAACTAAGGCATCCAATGTTCAGTATGAACCAGAAAAATACCAAGTTTTCACAGCTTAAAATTTAAAACATACTTCATTTCTCTCTCACTCACATTTCTTTTTTTTCCTACTGGTTTCATTATTGCATGTTTAATAAGATAGGACAAAGATCCTGACCAGATAGATATCACTCTTGGCAGGAATCTTGGAGCAATGGGCAATGGAAAGCAGTGTCATGGATGCTGAATTCCTTAGAATAAAATAAAATAGAATGTTTCAGTTGGAGGGGACCTTCAGAGGTCATCTAATCCAACTGTCTTTCCTCTTTGAGGCTAATTAAAAGTTAAAGCACATTATTGAGGGCATTGCCCAAATGCTTCTTGAACACTGACAGATCATGTAGAACTACTGAACTCTCTAGGAATCCTGTTCCAGTGTTTGAACATTCTCACAGTAAATAAATGGTTCCCAGTACCTAATCTTATTGTAAAGTCCAGAACTGCACAGTTTTCAAAGTGAGGTTGCACAAATGCTGAATGTTACAGGAGAATCACCTCTTTTGACCAGCTGACTATGATGTGCTTTAAAGCACCAAAATACAGTTTTCAGGTTCCCCGGCTCCAGTCAGATCTACATTCCTCAAAGTGGTGTATTACATATATCTTCTCCCACCTACTACACTATATTAGTATTTTCTTACAATGAACAATGCAGGGCATTTATGTATTTCCAGAAGACTTTCAGAGTTTCTTTTGCTCAAATCCACGTGTTTGTTGTTAGGAAACTGGGAGAGTATTTTCTCCAGTGCAAAGACCACTAATATTGATATAAGTGGTGGACCTCCACATGTCTCTATACAAGTTGTTTTGACACAGTTGGCACAGATTTTTCACATTCATACTGACTTTCATCCACCTCTGCTAGTCCTATCAGTGAGTCTGTTTTAGCAGAAAGGTACCATGTCTAAGAATAACAAGGCCAGTCATTCCATTGTGGATCGCAATTCAAAGACAATGAATTTAACTAGCTATTTTTACAAAGACTGACTTCCCACCTGAATTACTTGGGGTCAGTCTCTCATCATTGTCACTGAACACTAGCTAAACAACAGCATGCAAACAGCACACAGCATCAGCAGCACGGCAGTATATCTGAAAATGAATGGAAGCCAACTCTATGAAAGAGAGATTTGATACAGTTCAAGTTTCCACATGAAATCAAAACCATTATCAGCAATTTACGAGTAACAAATTAAGCAATTTACCAATTTAAAATAAATATATAATTAATTTATTGAGAAGCCATTAAAGAAACATACTTCCAATGACCCATGTCTGAACAATGATCTCCTTGAAAAATTTATGACTACTATGTAGTTTTAAAACTAAATCATATGCATCTGACAGTTTTTGAGGGGGGAAACATCTACAACTGATAGACTGTAGTCATTGCTGTTTAAATATTTGGCCACAGATCACAAATTTCAACACATGTGGACTTAACAATTGCCAAACCTTGTAGACAGTTTTTTCTTCTCTGTATTGTTTCTTGCATTTTGCAAGATGACACATGCTTACATGAAAAAGCAAGCCAATAGTTAAGCTACCCATTTGCTTCGTGCTTGTGGACAATGAAAACCACCAAAACAGTGGAGAATCTCAGTTTGGATCAAAATACTGCAGTTTAAGCCAAGATTTTATATTTTATATTTGACTCATAATAGCATCATGATTAGCATGTTTTACAGCCTATGCCACTGTTATTATTTACATAATACCAGAAATGTACATCAGGTTGTAAAACGATGATCCGAAATGTATAACTGGATCAAAACAGGACAGAAGTTGCTCCATGCATCAGAACTGCTCTGAGCTTTGAAGAAATGCTATTAAAAACGTGATGTTAATGGGGGGCTTATATCCTGGACAGGCTGAATCAAACTAGCATACCTGAACTTTGATAAAGTCTGGATCCAGATCTCGACTTTTGGGCTCTAGTCCTCACTACAATTAATTACGCAATGCATGATTACCAGAGGTTGTGTCAGGAAGCCTCCTCTACTTTTCAGCTGTTTGCATTCTGCACAGATGAAGTATTAATCTTCTGGTAAGTTCCATTATAACCATCTTTTCAGGAACAAGTGCTGAAATCACTGGCTGATGACACAATGTGTTGAAATAAACATGTATTAAATCATAAATAAGTAATCATAACAGTATCTTCTTGGCTGCCTCTAGGGGGTTCAGAGTGGTGTGGGATGCAAGAGATGTCCTTCGCTTTCTTCCTGAGTTGACTCTAAATCTGGTCACTCTGAGTCAAGCTTGGCAGCTGCAAAACACACATGCCAATTCTCGAATGAAATTTTCCAGCAGTTGGAAAATGAACTGGCACATTCGCTTGGCTGGTTCTAATAAAGTCATTTCTGGGACAGGTCTAGAACAACCTGTGGGACTGTTTCAATGCCAAGCTGCTGGTGGGATATTTTGTTTTAACATGCCTGTTATGTTATGAGAAAAAAATTGCCTGCCTGTAATATGTCAAAGGAAGAAAAGGCAGGTAAAAAGGCAAAATATGTTGAAACTTCAAAATTCTTTAGGATTTGGGGGGAAAATAGGAACAGATCATTTCAATCTATATTTCTACAACATATTTTAAGTGAAGATTTTTATACTTCATAAGATTAATAGTTCTCTAATGGAATGGCCGTATTGCTTTTAAAAGAACTGGAATAAAGTTTTCTATAGAAATATATTTTCTCTCTTGAATTGCTGGGAATAGAAATGTACGTATAATCAGATGCTGAAAATATTTTTAATTTAGTTAGGTAGTGGAGGGCTCCCATGTGATCATTTCCTTAAAATAAATAAATAAATAAATGAACACTGCCACCACTATTGAGAGGACACTGTCTAATACTACATTTTCTATTGAAATGTATCTGTATTTCCAAAAGCCTCTAACAAGAAGGGCACTTGCAGTTTTCCCCATTTAGAATACCACCAAAACTTTAATCTAGCCAGAGGGAAGGGGATCCCAACCTCAAAACCCAATCATTTTGGGAGGAGGTGGAAAGTCGGTAGAAGAGATGTTAAACTGGTGTAAATCAAAATCATTTACTTTCATGAACTGGTAAAATCCTGGCTTGAATTAAGATAATGACAAAAGTGGTGGAAACAACTCTCTCTCTATTGTATTACTATTAGGATACTTGTGTGATAGTCTGCCTCAATCTATGATGTTAAGAAGTTTTTCTACCAACCAGATGCAAGCATTTTGAATAAATATTTTCAAATATTTATTAGATTAAAAAAAAAGAAAAGAAAAAAAAAAAAGCATATTGAAGTCGTATTTTAAAACTTAAACTGACTCTAGACTTTGCATAATCACTGATGTTTATTCTTTGACCATACATGGAAAAACTAAATCTTAAGCATTTTCCATCTCCAGAGGTCATTTGAGTCATCAGCACAGTTAACATCAGATATTACCAAATCTCCAATCTCTTAGTGGTTATACAACAGAAAGAGTAAAGAAGTCCAAAGAAACTCTGAGATTTCCCTGGTGGTCTCCTTTCTTAATGTTTGTATTTTCAGAGCTGTTGAGGAGCAAAGCACATAGCATCCAGAACATCTTGACACTGGAAATGCATGAGGAAGAAAATTTTGCCCTGCACAAGATCAGTCACATGGTGATAATGTTAGGCTGCCTTCTTGCTTGTCTGAAAGGGTGACCATATTGTTCCTGTAAGATTGCCTGTGTCTAGTTATATGTTGCTCTTGGGTTTCCTGCTTGAGATCTAGCTCCTGCAGTTGAAAAAAAAAATGTATTAATTTAAAAAGAAGAAAGGATACTTCTAAGGAATCAATGGTGAAAAATGTTACGCAAAACTGACCTAATGTCTAAGAACTTTTTTTTTTATTTTTTTTTAATGAACAAATAATGTTCACTATAATATATAATGTTCAGGTTTATATGTGTTTTGTGTTGTTCCAATACCAAAGCCAAATGCAGGTGCTGTATTTTCCCTCTGCATTTCATTCATTCACATGTATTTTGTCCAGGCTTAGAGCAAAGATTTGATTCTGCGAGAATCTCCGTGTTAGTATCTATTGTATTTATGTTCTATGGAACAGGATCTCAAGGACCTAATGATCAGTTTTCAGTATCTTCTTCCCACATTCACCTAACCCCTATGAAAGGCATATAAAAGATGATAGTTATAACTTAAAAAAAAAAAAAAAAAAAAAAAAAAAAAAAAACTTGAAGAAAATCCCAATTTTTCATCTTTTTTTCCTTTTCACTCAAATATTCCAACTTTTTGACCTTTTTGTTTCAATTTATATAAAATAGCTTAAAGAGGGTAAATTTAGGTTAGATATAAGGAAAAAAAATTTTAACAATGAGGGTGATGAGGCACTGGAACAGGTTGCCCAGATACGTGGTGGATGCCCTGTCCCTAGAGACTTCCAAGGCGGGGCTGGATCAGACCCTGAGCAACCTGATCTAGCTGTGCACGTTCCCTGCAGGGAAGTTGGACTACATGACCTTTAGAGATCCTTTCCAGCCTACTAGATATTCTAAAGTATATTCCTCATGTCAATAAGCCAGCACTAGCTGACAAGAATAATTGTGTCCCAGAACACAGATCAGACCTTCCTGTATTAACTAGACTAGGACTAAATGGCGAGGCCGGTGGCCCTGCATGTGGCAGGGGGGTTGGAGATCTATGATCCTTGTGGTCCCTTCCAACCCTGGCCATTCTGTGATTCTGTGATTCTGTGGATATGTGGACAATCATTGGTAAAACAAGTTATTTTTGTACTCTTGTAGTCTCTCTTCATGATCACTTAAATACACATAGTATTTATCTCCATCATGAGTGATTTCAGCCTCAGAGAAATATAGAAGGAAGATACACAGCTGTTTGCTGGAGACTTCAGTTTAAAACTATCCAATACCAGTCTCAAAGTACTGTGCATCCCTCCCACCTCTGCAGCCTGTTGTTGTATAAGATAATGTATATTTCTGGAAGTAGCAAGAGACCACTTCTATAGCCCTGAGACAAACTATAGAATTGAGAGTAAGTATCAAATATCTTGGCTACTTTCTGTAGTCTTATGTGTCACTTCTTTCCATGGTGAGCCCTCATAGAAAAGTCAGAAGTGATTTCTTTCAGCGTGAAATAAGTTCACTGTGAATACCAAACAAAGGTTTATTTTATTTTATTTTATTTTTTCTATATGTGAATCTATATCTAAAACTCATCAGATTTTCTTTGATCCCAGTTGGATTGGAAACAAGTTCTTCAGAGAGGCAACCCTTTATAGGATCTGTCCTTGGAAGATTTTAACACCCGAGCAACTTGATCAGATCTAGGAGCTGATGCTGCTGTGAGCAAAGGATTGTGCCTGAGACCTCCTGAGGACTTTTGCAACCAGAATTATCTTATGATTGTATGATCTCATATTTAGTCACATTTAGTGATTTTGTCAATACTTTACACATTTTATCTTCCTCTTACTGATAGTATTTTGTGAGTTCAGCAACATCTAGCCTCTTCCAAGGTATTTAAGAAGATAGTCTAATGTTTCCTTGTTTTCATCTTAGTAAGTTATTTCCTTCCCTCCATGTCAAATAAATCAGATGGCTGAGAAACAGCATCTATGAGATGGATGTCTGCAAGGTACAAATGAGATCTCCAGCACCACAGAATGCTAAGGAAGCTACCTAACCAATTGTAATGCTTGAGGGGAAAAATAAGAAAAAAAGAAAATAAAAGAAAAAGAAAAAGGAAAAAAGTAGTTCTGTGCAAGTCATGTAAAATATAAAATTCCACACAACATTCATATAAACATAAAAACACAGAGGTAATAAGGCTTAAGTTTCATTTAGGCATTCATAACATGAAATTTATGCCAATATTAGGGTGAAAAACATCCCCAAAGTATCCACCCATTTGTAACTTCTAAAAACAAAGCCTTAGAATATTTATCATGGAAGGCTGCAAGAAAATGGCTCAATGCCATTCCCAAGTGATATGAAGTCATACAAGTTTATTGCCACTGACTTCAGCTACTATTATGTTACACTTCCAAAGTGTTCTGAGATGAATATGACAAAAAATTAAGAAAAATGTTTTATTCCTTTTCCAGGATGCTATTTGTGGTCTGGATACTACTCTATGTTAAATTCCTATAAACTCAGAGGTTTTTAGGGCAGAGGCATTAAATCAGCTGATCTAACCCTGGCATGTAACTAAATTATAACTTTAATCCATTTATACTTACGCTATACACAATTTTTATGTTAAGCATTCTTTTCAGAAAGACATGATCTGAAGGTGTTAGGAGATAAAGCATCATCCACTTCTGTGGGTCTACAAAAAGCTGATTAGATGACTTTGTCTTATTTAATCTAAATTTACTTTTCCAATTTCTTTTCACAAACAGTATGATTCCTTTGTTCACCAACTTTCTTCCATACAAATCTTACAAACCTAGGCATCCTTGTGAAGTTAAGGTAATTCTGAATTTGTATAACTTGTCTTCTTGAACTTTGTAATGAAAAAGGCTCAGGAACAACTGTCCTTGAGGAAGAATTACTATGTAACTACAAGATGAAATAATGCGTTCATTGGAAATCACATTTTAATGCCAGTACTAAATAGAAATGAATTTGAACAGTATCTTGAGTAACCTATACATGAAATTAAATGTTAAGTTAATAAATACATTTTGTTCGTGGTGTAATGCTGAGAATAAATTTGTCTAGTCATCTCTAACAAAGTACCATTCACGTATTTCTTAACTCATATGTCTTTGTTTTGTTGTTGAGCTTGGCTATGGCTACAACTGCACTTGACATTTTTGTCAAGAACACAGTGAACAGTTCTTTGGTCTTTGTATGTCTCTTTTTCTACGTAAGTCTTTTCCCAATTAATAACTAACAAATTAACTAAAAAAATATATCTGTCTTTTTCCCAATGTGCTATTTCACAAGGGCTACATTCTGCTATGACCCTCAGGACTCCTGTTAGTGTCAGCATGCTATGGTTTGGCTTCATGTTGAAACAAAACAAGCTACTCTGGAAAGGCATATGCAACTAGATGCCACATTCTCATCTGATAGCCTATGCACAATGTCTTGATGAAACCTTGCTGGTGTCACATCTCTAATGTAAAGGAGCTGTACAGACAGACCAAAATGCCTCTCTTGAAGACTGGGACAGCGGCACAAAAAAATCCGTATGGAAATATGATTCTTCTTTATCCAGCATCTTCCAAGTTGTATCAGAAACTTTCACTTTGACTTCTCATACCAATCTGTGGGTATGCTATATCCCTATCTGCATTTGAGACTTCAAGCCACAGCAGCACAGACATAGTTGAATAACCTTGCAACTACTCATATGACTAAGATCATAGGAGGAAGACCTATGACAAATAATTACACTTTCTTTTTAGCTGAAAAAATAAATGTTATGAAGAGCAGTACTGAATTATTTTAAGAAAATAAAAATGTTGGATTTTAAAAATAAGGAAAATAAATTTGATTTCATGAAACTGTCACATTTGATCTAAAATGAAAAATGTAATCTAAATCCTAGGGAATTTTTAGTTACTTCCTTTTTAAATGACTTTCTTTAAATATGAGAATATATAAAAACAAAATGTTTTGGCTATTCAAAAATATTATCAACTATTTTCTTACCAGACAAGTTTAGTGAAATGAAGACAAATTCATGAAAAGTTTACATTGTCTGGGATCTGTTCTGCAGTAAATAAACTACACAGAAAGAAAACAAATGTTTTTACTTATTAAAGAGGTCTTTGTAAAAGACTCGTTTTTTTCTCTAGAGCAAACAAAATTTGACAGCTTCTAAAAGAAGCAGAAACTTACATTTTTTATGCACTTTTCTACCTAACTGGGAGGTTCTTCATAGTGTAGATAAGACGTGCAATCTAGGACTTACAGAGGTAGAATACTATATAATTTCAGATAAACTTCACTCTATGAGTCTCCGAAGAATTTGAATATTGGAGTGACATTTGCTATGTAAGACACTAGTAAAGGTAAAGACCCATTAGTCCTAAAAAATCACTCATTTTTTAACTCAAATTAAAAAAATGCAGATTCCCATCTCATTTTTTATCCGGAACATTGTTAAAAATAGCAAACCCAACTATTTATTAAGAATGCAATGCAATCAAGATAGAAAACAATAGGTGGCAATATCTCCTAGCAAGCCTAATGTGTGAAGTTTAATGCCATGTGCAATCTGCTGCCATATCCACTATCAATACTTTCCTTCTGAGTCACATGTAAGTACTGAGAACAGAGATTTAGTGTGTCCACAGAACGCAATGTACATCCAACAGAACGGCATGTGTCCAATCCTATGGAAGGATGTACGTCACCAAGCTCTGCTGAAAACCATTGGTGTCTCATTCAAACAGGAGCAACTCCTCTGTATGCAGGATCTCTGGTGTCAAGAATTTGACATTTCTTTGTTTTAAATAAGTGTAGTCTTATTCTGTTCAGCTGCAGAAAAACAACATGGTCTCCAGTTTGCTCACTTCAATGAAACAGTGAATGAAATCATTTTAAGCAAAGAGCTAATTTAGCCCAGAGCTGTTTCTAGGCTACTTTCTAGCTTTCATGCTTATTTCAGCTGACTGACTCATATATAAATGGAGAAACCAAAGCAATTTTCTTAGTGATAGTAACAGCAGAGAAGTTCTGCGCAAACTAGGAATTGTTGCATGAGGCAGCAGCACTGAAGCTGAGCATGCATCTGTAGAAAATGCTTCATCTGAGTCTGAATAACTAGGACAAGCTTTGCTGGATGTCAGATCTGAGAGTTGATGGCTGTCCCAGTCATGTGTGATTCAAAAGAATTAGATTGCATTGGCAAGGCACAGAGAATTCAGATATTAGATTTGAAGGCAGAAAACTCAATTTTTCTTCATGGTCTCATTACTGAGCAGCTCATTTTGAGCCCTCCCACACATTTTCTGGTATATTTTAAAAGTGAGCCCTCTGGGGCTGGGTTTGGGGTTTGCTCACCTTCACTACATGCCTGCATGGGTCTTCCTACAAAAGGCTCATGATTTTGGAAATGGCTTCTGTTAACTCAAGGAAGACAGCTCAGGAAAAATCCCTTATTTGAAATGGCAGATTGCTAGATCTTTCTTGAAACACTGGTTAAACATGGAAAGCAAAATATCCAGCCTCATCATTTCCTGGAAGCACTCTATTGTTCACTGGGTTCCCCAGTAGTTAAAAAAGCAGTGATGCAGAAAACACTGTAGAAGAGAAATCAGGTATCCCTCCCTGAATTTTTCATGCTAATTCAAACGTGGAGGAAGAAATCACATTGCAAAGAGCAGTACTGCCCCTTTTTGGTCTAGCTTTTCAACTGGCTGATGCACCACTTTTTTGGGAGGGAGGGGATGCGTGCTAAGGAAAGGAAGGAACATGGTTGTATGATTTGCCTTCTAGGTTAGAGTACATAGATATATGTAGGCTGTTCTGAAAGTTCTGAAAGAGTACATAGATATATGTAGGCTAGTTCTGAAAGTAATGTTTCCTATTTATTTAGACAGAAATTACAATGGATACAAGGGCACAATAATAGCATTTTCAGCCACAAAACACTATTTTTCAACACAGTCACCACCATTAGCTGTGCATTTTCATCAGTGATGAACAAGAGCCTGCATGCCACACTTGTAAAAATCTGCATGGCCATCCAGAACGTGGTTTGTCTTTCATGTTGCTATCACCACTGCTGAAATGCACAACCCGCTGCCTCACTGTGCTCACACTCACTGTTTGGTCTCTATAAACATTCAGCAAGTGTCAGTGTCAATAGATGCCATTTTTTTTTTTTTTCATGGAGGAATTCAATGACACATCTTTGCTTCATAGGCACTTACACGTCAGATGCCATTTTGTCAGACTGCCCCTCTGCTGCCATCTGTCACACAGCCACAAAATGCAACATGATATTGTCATGAAGGATCAGCCTCGATTACCATACCACCAACTTCTGCCTCTGACACCATGGGCCAATATTATAAAGGAGGAGGCATTACTTTTGGAGCAGTGTTATTAGATTCATCCATTGGCATTCACAAATGAATAAAGGTATAAACCTTGGTTTTCAAAACTAGCTAGCTAATGAAATTCCATTTTGAGTCTGACTGTTCTTTTTTCTATTTTTCATTTTTTTCCCTCTGCTTCTAGTGTAATATGGAAATGAAAGATGGCTTTTCTAGAAGCTCTTATCAATACAATTGTTCATTAACTTCCAACCAGACTCAGTGTTTGTACAAATCTGTTTGTATGGCTAATTTTTTACCCAAAATAAAGTGATTTAGGCTATCACATGATTGTAGTACAGAAAAGACTCCCTTAGTATATACATTTCCATTTAACTTGACTACTTTATAAAGTCACTATAGCCACTGTGATTTAGGTCTAAAATCTGAAAACTGCTTATTACTCTTGCTCTGTTGATGCTTATCTGATGCAACAAATTGAGTACTGCTTTATTTTCTCCTTATTTGTTTTGAAGGAAGTTGACATATGGTTTGCAAAAAATAGTACTGTACCAAAAGTGGTCTTATGGAATTAGAAAATAGGAAAATGATTTTAATATATACATATACACGTTACTCTAAATTTATAACAGAGATGAAATAATAATGGAGTATATGTGGAAAAGTATTCTTCTTCCATAGATGTACAATCAACAGATTAGGAACGCATTTTAAAAGAATAGATACAGAAAATAATGAGTGCTTGAATTCCTGTGCTGTATAACAAATTGGGCTAGAAGAAGGTAATATCACCATAATGCTTTAAAATTACTGAACTTTTGCCTATTTCATTACCACATCACTAAGAACAATCTTGAGAAATGCCGTAAAAGGCTCATTCTCTGTGTTTCTACTCCTTCAGCTGATGATGCTAAACAAAACTCTGAGCCACACAGAAGCAAGTGAATATTCTTTTGTAGTTTTGGCATATCCCTGCCAGCTCGAGGGAGCTAGCTTGAAAATGGTGTGGATCTTGTGAAAGTTCCCTCACTTCTAACTCTTGCTCCAGACAACATTTTCACTGTGATATCTATCCTTGCTAGCTACATTCAAGTTAGCATCCCAGTGTCTAGCCTATAATTATAACCAGACCTCCATCTGATTACCCAGGGGTATCTCCAGAGTGGCTTCATTAATGAAAACAGGCTGCTCTGTGTCCTTGGGACAAGTGCAGGAGAAATATTGCCTTTGGTCTCCATTTAGAGGCTTGGGCAAAAGCTGCAATCAAGTCTTGGCTTTTGTAGTATGAGAGGGAAAGAAAGACTCCCTGAGGAGAACAACATGATGGTGAAACAATTCTTTGTTTTTTTTTTCATATATATCACTATGTATTTTTCATATCATTTGCTACTTCTTATCTTTAGTCAGTGTCTGATGTAGGTAAGACAAAATATGTTGAATGAAGTGTTCACTTCTAAGATCAAACCTAGATTGGGTAACCAACTTTCTTAAGCACTTTTTAAAACCCTGTTTTTAAGCTTGTTGAACTGCTGTTCAACTTGAAAAAGAAAAGAAAATGGGTCTGTAGGGGTTTCATGGGGTGGGGGCATAATGAATGAAATTGAAAACCAAATACTTTCTGTAACTTCATAAACATTTGCTAGATTTTTAATTAACATCATATTCCTTTTTGCAGGCTGGGTCCCACATTAGTAGCTGCAGTTGCTAAACATGTAAAATCTGAACAGCAACTACTTTTTTAATCAGCAAAATTGTTAGCTGTGTTCTGTCAGTGATGATTTATGGAGGCTCCATATATCCAATGATCTGACAGGTTTCTTTCTATTTTGTCTGATTAATTCAGATACAGAAAGGAGATTAACTTGTTCATCATGAATTTTTGGTGTAATATTGAGTACTAATGCAGTCATGTGCAGACTGTAGGCACTCACAGGAACACTATTAGCACTTGTTACTCTTTTCTATAAAAACATTTTTTATTTTTTCACAGTCTTTCTTCTAATCTGGGGCAACAAGACAGATCCACAATTAACAGTGCATGCTGGTCCCCATCCAGCTGCTCCACAGAGAAATGGCACACTTGGTTCTACTTCTGAATCTCTAAGAGATAACTTGTTGGTTTTCTTGCCTTTTTTAGCTCTATCTCCAGAATTTATGAAATAATTATGTCAGCTTTATACAATATAGAAATTCACTACAGATTAACACTCAACTATCAAATCCAAATGGGGCAAAGGCAAATAATAAATGCTTCCTAACTTGGAGAAATATCTAAAGAACCATGCCTGTTATGATGGACAGAAACCTGTAGCTCTGCCAGCGAAGAGACTGGCCTTTAGTTTATTAAGACAAGTGGTTATCTTTTAATTGCTGCAAATTAGATCTTACTGTTTCTTAGTGCTTCTTTACTTTGGAGTCTTTCTTCTGAAGCTGAAGGAACACGATACTTTTCTTTGCTTCAATTTTACATAGGTTGTGGCAAAAGTAATGCCTTCTATTTTTTACCATGGAAACTGCAACACCTACGAAAAGCACAACACCATTTGGTAGAGCAAATTATCAGCTACAAAATACTCTTTTTCATCATACTCACCACGATTAGATGTGCATTTTCACCAGCGATGAATAAGAGTTGTATGCTGCACTTGTGAAAATCTGCATGGTCATCCAGAGCATGGTTTGCCTTTTACATTGCAGTTGCCACTGCTGAAACACAACATCTGCTACCTCACTGTGCTTACATCCACTGTTTGGTTTCCATAAATGTTCAGCAAGTGTAGATGAATGTCGATGGACACTTTTTTTTTCAGTGGAGAAACTTAACGACACACCTTTGCTTCATAGGCACTTCCATGTTAGACACCATTTTGTCAGTGCGCCCCACAGCTGCTGTCAGTCACACAGCAACAAAATGCAATGGCATACTGGTGGGAAGGTTCAACCTTTACTGCTATACCACAAACATCCATCTCTGGTGCTATGGGCCAATATCATAAAGTAGGAGGCATTACTTTCAGAGCAGCCCTCAGATGTTTGAATTTCTTTATCCCTTACTACACATTAATTTTTGCATTTGAGTTTCAAATAACAAGGCTCCTTATAAATACCAGCTCTGAAAAAAACCAAAAAACATATTTAAGTCAAAGGTGACCCCATTCTGTTTGCAAATGAACCATAAGCAATATATTTTTCTCCAAACCAAAATGTCCAGTTCACCTCTCAATCTGAATAAAGTTCTCTGTAAACAGACTGTCCATAAAGAAGGTAGTAGTAGCTTTGATAACTTTAAGCTTTTAGATATCACTGAGAAATAATGTTTTCACTTTAATAAAATCTTTCCCAAAATTCCATAAAATTATCATGTTTTAAGTATTGCAGTCAAAACAAAAAGCAGATATAAGGTTAAAACACATGAGTTTGTGCAAAATAGAATTCATCTCTAACTTTCTAGTCTTGTGCTGCAGAAGCTCTTTGACTGACAGAACTTGGGTGAAGCTTAAGACCCTGTCATGAAAGAACATGGGAGACAAGTGTGGAGGCTAAGTTAGTATTGTACTACTTTAATTCATTAAGAATCTAAATTATCTGTGACTTGAATAAGATTTTGAATGCTGCTGTTTTATTATCATTTAAAATTGTAAATCTAAAACTTTAGAATATTTTTTTTGTAAATACAAATAAGTCTATACCACTGGAAGCATGTTTTACAAATTTATTTATTTCTCTCAGCTAGTACATTGTATGTGTCTACCACCTCCTAAGAGCGTGTTAAAACATTTGGGCATCTACACCCTAAAGGAACATATAGTCTTTTAAAACACTCTGTAATGAGTATTTATCTCCATTTTATTTACCCTCTCTCAATCTACAGGATCTGTTTGCTCATAAAAAGTAACTGCATTGCCTGGGCCATTTGTCAGAGTTTTTTTAAGAACAGGACCATATCTAGTGTTCCTCGTCCACCTAAAACTCTTTTGTCAGTAGAAGGACTGGGAATATAGAAATGGATCCCAGGAGGGATGTATAATAGCTATGAATAGTATCTTAGCAGACCACAAAGCAGAGCTGTTACTGGCACGAAACAGAGACAGATCATTAGAGAAAATAATATTGTAATAGTGGAAGAAGTTTTGCTTCAAATTGCTTTCCAAATGTGGCATATAGCAATGAGATGGACTCTAACATCCAAAAAGGATAGATGATCTTGAGATTAAGTTATGGGATTTTGATTCCAGGAGAGATCTTTGTCAATGAGGTTTGTGCTAATGGACACACTACAGGCCTTGTCTGTTCTTCTGCTTTTTTTCTAAATGGGAGTACAGGCTTAATTAATTATTTTCTCATTGCTCTAAAGCCCTTAAATGGATAGTGAGATACAGCTTCATATGTTCTCATGTCCTCAAGAGAAAGAATGAACCATGTAAAACTGGACAAAGGCTGATAATTCTTACCTGGCATGTGGGTTACTTGTGAAAATATTTGTGCAGTAACATTTTACAGGGAGGTTTAAAAATTTGTTTGCTCTGTTGAACGGAGTAAAAAATTTACAACATTTTTATGTTTTCAGAAACAACAGCCCTATCATTTTTCCCAGGCTTCAGTACAGAATGTGATGTGACTTACCCAGTCACACAAAATTTCACAATAAAGATACAGAAGTCCAAAAGATGTCAGTGCCTCAGTGAAAATGGTTGGGAATTTCCTGAATGAAACCTGAGCTTTCCCATTGTTCCCATCTCCCAGAACAAAAGAACAAATTATGTCTTCTTGTGATAATGTGGGTCATTTGTGAAATTCACATGATCACTTAATACTCCATAAACTACTTAGTATGTCATATAAAAAGCTTATATTTCTCATTGTTTCTTCTTTTATTGGAGCTTATTTTTTATATAAAAATTCAGTCACCTAAATTTTGGGTTTAATCCACATTCAATGAAATATCTTAAACAGTAGGTACACCACCCTAATTAAGGACAGTTAAAATCCTTTCTGCTATAGCAGGCAACTGTAAATAACATGTAGAAACACTGCATTTGTAAACCCTGCATTTTTATGGTTCTAGTGTGTTTTGCAAAACTTCAGTAGGGTCAATCTCATTTATGAGCTTCTTTAACTGCATTTTCCTCATACCTTTTAAACTCCATGCTTTTATGCAGTACACAGTAGGTCAGCTTCATGTAACCCACCAGAAATTCTTGAACTGGGTCATAAGAGGTTCAGTCTAAATTGTTTAGCTTTTCCTTATCTTATAATCCCATCTTTTCTCCAGCTTTAAGTCTAGGGTCCTTTCTTTTTTTTGATCACTCTGTAATGTTTCGAAGTTCAAGTCATTTTTTCCTCTTCTTTACATTTTGAACCATTCTTGAAGTTCAGATTCAGGAATATAATATCAGCTCTTCTGGTTCAGACCTTGGGTCCATCTTCTCATGCATCTGTCTCCAACAAGTGGTCAAAGGTAGACAGATGAAAATACAATACAAAACTTGGCTACATCAATTCTCACTTAAATCATACATTGTATACAGAAATGCATTCTGTGTGTTACTATCTGTGGTAGATTGAACAAATGGGGTTCATTCACCCAACTATAAACATCTATAGTCTAGACACGTACATCTGAACTTATCACTTCAGGCCTCTTCTAGTCGGTGGAAAGAAATACGCTCTTCTAAAGTGCAACTCAGTTTATCCTAAAGTCAGCAACTAAAATGCCTAAGATGAATTCCACTAAAGCTTCTATTTCTCTCCAATGATTTTAAGGGAAGCCTGGGTTGACAATCTAAGATAGAGACAAAAAGCAATTACTTTTGATTAGATGACTTTTACCAAAAGTTCTGCATTTGCATCCTGTTTTATTGAAACATACTCAAAAAAAAAAAAAAAAAAAAAAAAAAAAAAACCACGACGGACTGTGCTGACCACCATTTTCTTATAAATTTATGCAACCTTTACAAGAGCTTACATTACCTAGCAATACACTGACTCAACAAATGTCCTCATAATCCCACATCTCATTTTCATGTTTTCCCTCCAGGTAACATGAACTCTTGAAGAGATCAGGCTGCTTCAAGTCGTGCCATCTCTGCCTCAGTTGCTCAAGGATATGACAGAAGTTGAAATATTAGCATAAATCTATGTATCTGTCGCTTTTCTACCCATCTCAAGCCAACATTTTACAACAAACCATGGACTTAATCTCTCATCAGTACAACATTGTCTAAACATTTAATTACAAGTAACGTATATCTTCCAAATATTGTCTGCTATAAAACAGCAAAGATAGGTGAAATTCTTGAGTGTCAAAAATCCCATGTGATGTGTCTGCTTGACAATCCTGTTGTATACTGATACGTGCCATGTAACAAGATTTGGGTATCTCACTACAATTTTTATGAAAATCTCTCCGTATATGTTTTGATAAAGGACAAATTCATTGCTGACACTGATTTTGTGTTATCAAAGTCTTAAGCTCCACAACTCAGGAGGATTTGGGCATTTAGTGCCCACGGGAGTTTAACGTTATGGGAAGTTTGAGTTCCAGAACGCTGTCCAAAACTCTCATGTCAACTGAAGTCTCTCCAAGGAAGAATGAGACTGACTAAGTTCTGCTCTAGCTCCACTGATGCCATACTTTATTGGTATGCAAATGAACCTCTATATCTAGGAAGTCCTGTGGTACTGTAGTTAGCCAGAGATGCTCAACAGTCAGCTAGAAATAATGGAATAAGAGGAAAAAATTCTTGGTTTTGTTAATCTATTTAAGAGAGAAAGGGTAACTTTTGCCTCTCCTCACTGGAACTATGTTAATAATATCTTTTATATGGAATTTCAAGAAATGTGTAGTTGTTTAGCATCTTTTACCTTGGTAGAAAACATATATATGCTCAATGGAATAAGCGGCAAATACAACAGGACTTCTGAAAAATGAGATATGTTCAGACTGCTGGTGACTGCAGCAAGCAGTGGAAAATGTACGCAAACTATTTCCAGCATAATGGACAAACCTGTAGAAGTACTTAAATGTGAGAGCAGAAAATTACATCTACACACATCATTATAAATGTTTTATTATTAGTGCATCAGTGTTTCATAATCTGGGTCACTAAATGTTATTGGTAGAGAAAAGATCTAGTTCAATGCTACTATAGCATGAGTTGTTGATATACGTTTTTTTAAAAGAGAAACAGAAGACAACAATTTCCGTCACAACTGAATAATTCTCTAGACATTAATAATTAAATGTTGCTGGCCAAAAGAATATTTTAACTGTGCAAGAACTATAACAGTACAAATACTTCAATTTTTCATATAAATGTCATATACATAAACTGAAATATTTTGACAAATCGGGTATTGAAGCATAGCTTATAATTTAGTGGAAATAATTACATGAAGCAGCACATTAAGAGGGAATTATACAGGTATACATGAACAATCAGCTAAAAAAAAGTATTGCCACTGGTAGGAGTTTTCACAGTTAAATTTGGGTTATGGTTGCCATAGGCCCCAAATCAGTACTTCCACTTCTTAATTGCTTCTATCTCCTTTACTGCGCTGTAGAACTGTTGCTCAGGGTTTTATTCTTACTTAACAACCTCTACCAAGCTAAGCACAAATCTCCTCACTGCTATCCCTAAGGAAAATTATACAGATTGCCTATGATACTAATAGCAAGGATAATATGGATAATATAACATGTCAGTTTTTAGAAATTTCTGAAAACATCTAAAAATAGTGTTCTGCACTTTGGGAAAATTAGTCAAGGAGCAATAGTGCTGATGAGGTGATATAACTCAGCTTTCTGCCTCGTCATTGTCATGACAATGTTCTTCTGGAACCAGGCAGAGCTGAACTGCTCTTACCTCAAGTTGCTTGTGCAGCATCAGTTTCAGTTCATTCAGCAGAAATACCATCATCTCTTGAGAAGAGCCATTGCTGTACTTTCATAGCCCAGACTGAGAACTGTTGCGAGGAACTGGAGCCTTAACACAGTCCACACATGAGGAAAAAACAGTTCCCTCCAAACAATCTCATAGCTCCCTGGAGATCATTCCCTGGATCTAGATTACTAATAGTGGGAGGAAAGCCAATACAAAGGCATAAAATACTACAGGATGACTAAAACAGTGTGGCATGGTTCTTAGGATGAACTTCTATAGCTATCATTATTGATATATGTTAATTATTTGTTGCACAAGATGTGCTATAAAATGTTAACTCTTTTATTTATAGTTATTGAAAATATTCATTTAAATTTCAAAATAAATGTGCTTCTGACTTCTTGGTTTGCTTCTAACTTCCACTGCCAGAATTAATTTAATCATGTATGTGTTCTTTCTCACTCGTTCCAAGTGCAGATTTTCAAATTTCTGTACCATGAACACAACCGTCTATGATAAATACCAGAATAGTATTGTAGCTGATGGAACTATAGCTAAGAGCAGATGTGTTATGAATAAGTAAATTAAAAAACTAGAATAGAATATACAGCCAAATAATATATTTAGTGGAATAATTTATTTTTAAGTTTGAGCAGGTAGGAATATGAACAGATCAGTTGTCTACAGGAATCCAATTTACACTTATTCTGGGTAATCTGAAATATCTATTTAGAACATTTTTATGCTAGCAACCCTGAACTGTCTATTCAAAATGTTCCTTGATACTTTGAGCCATGATTTGTGCACATGCAGTAATGGAATAAAGCCTTTTAAATAGAAGTTTTGCCATTACAGAGAATTGGGCATTTGCAATTCTTGGAATTTAAAGATATCAGAAACTCAGATTTACAATTCAGTATGTTATATATTTTTCAAGACAAAACAAAACTACATGTCACTAAGTACAAATTAATCTGCACTAATACATATTATCAATGATTGTGCATCAGGTAAACACAGAATTAATATATGATTGATACTGATGCAGAAATTGTAGAATCATAGAATGGCATGAGTTAGAAAGGAATGAGTCTAAATTTTTTCTTTCTCATAAGATTATTTTGAAAGTTTATATTCCTTATCTTGCCATAATAGACCCTCCATTTATCAAGTAAGTGAACAAGAAGAGGAACAACCAAGGTGGATTTAGTTGGAAATTGAGTCCATCCTGAGCACCTTCACAGACCTGTAAGAGATCAAAGGGAGAACAATGGGCATATATGGAACAAATTCAACTGTCACTTTCTGGGTGACAGTGTTCTCATTAACTGAAATATCCCAAATTACTGCCTAAAACAGTGGTCCACCCACTCCTACTCTGTGCCTTCACACACCTGCCAGCCAGCCCTCTTGTGAAAACAAATGTTTTTATGGAATGTCAGATCAGAGAACTGATGCAGATGGGTATGCTGTATTGGCTTGTTTGTGAAGCTGCTGTTTTGCTGGATGAGCTACTTGGAAAAAAGGAGGAATCCACAGTGATTCTTCCTGCTCACTTTGGGAACAGAAAAAAAGATCAAGATCAAGAAAAGACAAGAAAAGGTTTGAAACATCCTCAGGTAGCTGGACAAGAAAGCCATTGGGCATGTGTATCTTCATCCAACGAGATTTTATCTCAAAATTCAATGAACTTTGATGTTGCTTAAACAGGACTTTTGGATCCTAATTGCTAGCTCCAGCACCTAAGATCTGAACAAAATCTTACTAGAGCTAAAGAACCTGACTTGAGATTTACTGTTGAAGTCTGATCCCAAATGAGGGAAATTCCTCCTACAGACACCTGGAAACATTCTGGCAATACAACAGAGTACACATGGCATGCTGCAAAAAAAAAAAAAAAAAAAGTCACATGTTTCTAAGAACTTATATATACCCTCATTGGCCCACAGGCATGTCAGGGACTGAAGAGTCAGCAGAAATTTAGGAAAATACATCAACTGGTCACCACTAGCACTCAAATCAGGGCTAATTTGTTGAATAATAGTGGGAAGATGAGCCCCTGTCCACTTAGGACTACACTGACACTGATGTCAGCAATTGTTTCCCCATACACAACTGGAGACAGTTCAGACAGCAGCCATATGAGATAAGCCTGCACTTTCTACCCAAATCTAAACAGGTCAGGATCAAAAGTAGGCCCAAGCCTTTGGTTCTTGGGCAGCTCTGCATTAAGAGCTTTCAGTGACTGTGACCAAACCTGGACAGGAATCAGCACAAAGCAGATTGGTAAAACTGAAGGATTCCATTATCGACTCTCCAAACCATCCAGCCTCTTTTCAGCCAGGCTTTCTGCCAGTTTTTTCCCTGGTCATATTGCTTTGCCACAATGAACAAGTTATTTAAAGAGCACTTCTGTATATACAAACCTCTTAAAGTAAAGTTAAATTTTCTCCTACTTTTAAAAAAGATATAAGGGAAAAGAAAACCTTAGAAGAGATTTTCTATGCCAACAAAAAGACAAGAATTTTTCACCTTGATGCTTAATTGGCAATATAATATTTTAAAATGTACTTTTAAGAGGTTTGGACACACTAACTAGTATTATCCTGTCCAAATAACATTAGTGCTTTGTTAACACTCACTTATACTGCACTCAGTATGCAAGAAAACGTCTTGCTGTTATACCATAAGGCTAATTTCTAAAATGTCTCCAAACCATCAAACTGGCATTTAGATGAAGAAATAAATGAAGCATTTGAAGTAACTTAAAAACGTGAAATAAAATATAAATTAATATCCTATAAAATATGACATCATATTTTTTCTAGTTGAGGTTGGCATTTTTTCCTGATCTGGCTTCATCAAAGCGCAGTTGAGTGCATTCTGGATGAAAATTATGTTCCTACATTCTGCATGTGATGAATTTGCAAGCTATAAGTATGCAGGCGTGAAATCTGGCACCTTCCAAAGCTGCACATTTGTACTTACAAATTCACTCAAGATTTATAGCCATTACAAGCAGATGATGTCATCAGCTATTGCATATATTCCCTACCTCATTTTCCCAAGGTAGGATTTAAAGTTTTTAAGGAATGTTGAACTGGCAACGAACAGTGATAACGAGCAACAAATAGCAGGAACAATGTCAAATTATTTTTAATGCCACATCTCTTTTCCTTTGTGGTTAATTCTCTGCAAAATGTTAATGCATCAGCAGCTTTGTTACCACATATGTATATTTCCTACAATATTAGAAAGTTTCTCTCTTACCTATAATTCCAAAGTTGCTAATTCAGCAAGAAGGTGACCAGCTCAGAGAAGGTGCCCTCCAGGGAGTGGACATAAAATCAAATCCTGCCGTAATCAGACAAAATTCCTTCTAAGATTTCTAGAAACTGTTATATAGCTAGACAAGTAGGTCTTGGCTCATTTTCACTCTAAGTACAGCGTAACCATTGATTTATAGCAATGGGCTAAATTCTGCTCAGTAGGATTTGGGTAAATCTGAAGCAACTGCATGAATATCAGTGAGCTTATTCTGGACAAACACCAATGCAAATAAGAGTACAAGAATATGGCTCTTTGCATAAGGTTGCTATTTATTCAAAATATGCTCATACAGTCTGTTCACATTCTTTCTGGGAATATTTTAGTTGTGACTCAGGGCTATGGATTCAATGAAAAATGAATCATTAAAATATCAGACTTCTAATGAATGATACGTAAAGGAAAGGTGAAGTCTGTATTGAACAGTAATTTGAAAAACATCAGATATTCCTGCTGACCATAAGGGGCAGTCATGAATCATGCAGTGGAACATACACTCTACCTCGTCCACAAATTACAAAAAATTTATTTCTTACAGAGAATCAGATAAACATTTCATGGAAGAATTATTAACATGTGCCAGCATGTTTTCTGGCAGGATATTGTTGCCCAGTAGTATATTAATACAGCATACACCAAGTACTGTATAAAGCAAGTCTACCATGGAACAGTTCTTTTTCCATCAAGTACTGTGCTATGGCTGGTGTCAAGGAAGATGTGCCACTGCAGGCTGCTGAGCTAATTGGATTCCAGTTGTGATCTTTTTGCTTCTTCTCTTCCTGGAAATCCTGAAGTCATCACAAGTTTTATTTGCTCTTGCAAGTTTGCTTGTAAAACTTAATGTAGGCAAGGAAAGCATGAGGTTGTCACAATAAAATCCCAGTATATTTTATCAGAGAAGCCTGTTCTTCCTGAAGTCTCCATTTTGAATACAAAATACATATCTGTAGCTCTTCCTACACTGACCTTGTACTGGATTGGACTCCTCTTTTGAGCTGGAAGCAAAGTTGAAAGAGTATTCAAAACTTAAATATTGAGTTAATGAATAAAAGTTTACATAGAGCTGTTTTGGTTTTGTAGCCATACTGAAAGATCACAACTTACTGACTTCATCTAGTGTGATGCCTCAATGACAGCAGAAAAGTAACTTTAAAGTAAGTAGTTTGCTGGGGTTGAACTCTGAAGATGTCTGTTCACTCTATTTGACTAGAGAGAGGAATTAGAATAATTCCATTTTTACATTAATAAGTACTTAAATTAGCTGAAATGAGTTGAGACCATTGTTCCTGAAGCAAAATTTTATTTGTACAGGGAAGGCCTATACTCACAGATATGGATACTTGTAGACATACAAAACAGCCACTTCAGAGACCTGTCATGACATTTTTAAACCACACCTATATATTTTCAAATTTACTGTGTCATTTCACCAAAATAAAGCCTTATGGTATCTCACGCGAGATATTGTGTGGTTTCGAACCTCAGAGTACATGCAATTAGAATAGGTTAGGTCTGCAAAGTATTTGGGAGTTTCTGGATTGAAACGTATACTCTTCACCCAAACTTTTTACTTGTTTGTTTGGGGGCATTTGCCTTTTTTTCATTCTCTCTGCAGTAAAATTGCAGAAGGCATTCATCAAATCATTTTTCTGGGAGTAATTTTTTTCCCATCCAGCTCTCTACATAAATAAGTAGGAAATTTGGCTTTTTCCCATATGACACACTGCAACCTATCAAGCATAATAAGCATGACACAAACACTAAGAACTGTAAGATCTGTGAAGCATGAAGCTTCCTCATATTGTGTCTTCTTAGTGTTCTGTGCAATTAACCTAGCTGTAACACAAAACACTGTTAATTAAAACACTGAAGTCATGACCTAGGTATCAGTAACTGCAGGCCACTTGAGGCTCAGAGATTTAAACACTTTCAGAAAAGAGACCTCGTCTTATAATCCATTTCACTATGACTTATGACTCCGGTTGTAAAAATTCTGAGGAAATAATTACTCAGAATTTCACTATGTTCTTGTTCTTCCCCTTGCCGCCCCCCC
>JAOWBP010001760.1:83176515-83203565 GCA_028571105.1 Tragopan temminckii
GCTTCTCTTCTTTCTTTTTAATGTTTTTCATTTGAATCTGGACCACTTTACCATATAATGGATAATCCATTATATTCTGTACTCAGCTTGGACAAAGCTTCAAGCAGCTCTGTTTCAGTTCAGAAGTGCAGAAATGCACAAGCTTTCTATCTGGTCCTCATATCCTTTTTGTCTGCACACATCTGGTAAGGTAGTTTTCTAAATTTGTCACTATTAGAGCAATGCAAACTATTTATAAGAAAATCTCCAAACCACATGAAGTGCACCTGTTTCCATGTTTCATTACAGATCTGAAATTCATCCCGGCTTCATCAGATATTTTACAAAGCTCAAAAATCTTTCAAACATACCTGACTGATGTACTGGTCTACATTTAAGCCAAGTAGAACTATGTGCAAGTGAAACCAAAGGAATCTCTTTAATTTCAATTTTTTACTTTTTAATTCAGTTTTGCTCTGTGCTGGCTCAGTTCATGCAGGTTCCAAATTTGAAAAAAAACTTTTCCTTCTTGCTGAACTTTCACCTAACTCTTCTCTGTTTGCCAGAAATATGATCAACAAAAATAGCTCTGAAGACCTCAGGCAAAACTCCCATCTCCATTTTTCTCAAGGGAAGCTTGACCTAGCAAAGAGGACTAAGAACAAACAAGAAATAAAGAGGCAGCCTTAGGTAAATACCAGAATGCTATTCCTGTGTAGTCAGAAACCTGCTGCAAAAAGCATCAGCAACCCTGAAACTGCAAAGAATATGTTTCCCAACAGAAAATCCATAGTTATCTGGTGTTCCTATTTACTACTTGCTTAGCTTGGTGTGCTGAGCATAGTGTGAAACCCAAGTAAATGTAAGCCCTACCCAATAACACATAACATGGATTAATATGACAGCATTTCTTTTTTTAATTTTTATTTTGTTGAAGTGAATATGGAAGAGAAGAATCTTTGCAAATTCAAACTTACGTGTATTCTGAAGTATCACATTCAAACACAGGCACATCAGAAGGCAGTGAGCACTGGCACAGGCTGCCCAGAGAGCTATAGATGCCCCATGCCTGGAGGTGTTCAGTGCCTGGTTGGGTGGGCCCTGGGTATCTCTGATGTGGTGAGTGGCAACCAACCCATGGCAGGCAGTTGGAGCTCAATGATCTTTAATGTCTCTTCAAACCCAAGTTCCATGATTCTATGACTACTGTATTCAGTTCTACGAAGAACCTTATATCTCTTCCTTTCAATGCCTTTCTACAGCACGTGAAGTCACATAACTTGTATCTGTCATTTGCAGTTTCTCTCTCTGCTGTACAAAGAGGTACTCTGTGCATATCATTGCATTTGGGTAACACTTTGGGGAGGGAGAGGAGGACAGTTGAGTGATAAATGTGCTGCAGGTATCAAGTAGAATAGTGGGCTGGCTGGATGGCATATGATAGACAAGACAACATGGGTTGTTGGGTGTTTCTTTAAAAAATTATTTTCCTGTGAGAATTACTTCCAGAAACTTGGACCAGCCCCTTGAAAGGAATGTTTTTTCCTCTGTACAGACAAGTGATACCTTCTGGGTAGAAAGCTTTTGCTATGCCTGGGGCAGAGATTTTGCATCCCAGGTTCCCACCCCAGTGCCAGAGATTCTTTGAAAGCTTGTCCGCACTGCCAGCTGCAGACAGACTCACTCCTCCTGCGTTAACCCCAGAACCCAGAAGGGCGGTTCTGGATAAACTGCCAAATCAGGCCTGGAAGCAGAATAGTCACGTTCACACACAAAGGGCAGGGTAAATTAGCTCGGGCACAGCGCCAAGTACTGCAGCTATACTGCTTCCAGATGCAAACTGGTGAGTCCACAAAGTCCTACTCTGCACTTGCATGGACATACTAACTTGGATCTCTGGACCATAATCTATTTTGCCTTACCTATCCGGAGTCCACACTATAAATCATCCTGCAGACAAGGGGAAAGATTTCTGTTTTTTTCTTCCTATAGGAAGCCGGTGGAGAGAGAGGACATTCTGGGATAGTTATACAGCTTGCATTGTTGTGTCACGCTATCACATATAGCCACAAATTCCTAGGGCAGATGGCTTAGTGCCCAGCTATATTGCATTACTGAATTCCAGATGGGAGGTGAGAAAAGCTTGTATAAACTCAGACAGAGGTCATCATCTACAAGGAGAGGTAGAATATCCTTGTCAGAGAGAAAGGGAAGCAGATTGCACTCTTTCATTGTTGCTGCATTAAACATCCGAAATCTAGAAGATACTGTCTTAAATTATTGTTTTTAAGATTAGTGCTTGATTTCCTTTAGATTCAGTGGTTACCAATACATTTGTGTTGATTCTGATGCTGCTCAGACCAGAGAAGTTTGTTTGCACACTGCTGAGAGTGATCCTGCATAGCAGAGCAGCTTGGAAGTGAGCAAAGGTGGCATAAAATCAGGAAATATTAAGTAGGCTATTTGCAAAAATTAATTGCAAAAGGTCTACCATATTTGGGACTCAAATGACTTTCAACTAAACAAACATTGCTCAGACAAAAAAAGAAGGAAAGATTTACTACTCAAGATCAAGAGGTGTACAACCAGTTATAGATCTCATCTTGAGGAAGTTGTAGAGACTTCTAGACACTGCCTATCCAAGCAGAACAATTTCTTCAGCCTGTCCCTTAACTCTAATATCTGGAGTTCAAGTTAATGAAAGTCAGCGTCATTTAATTCAAAACTACAGCTGTGTTCTTAATACTCAGGAAAAATCGGAGGAGTCAAGGAATAGCTCAGACATGGTTTTATAGAAACAACTAGCTTTTGTTCCAAGAATGGAATTCTCGTAAGAAACCAGTGTAAGATAAAACAACAGGCATGAATTGTTTTCTACTAGAAATCATCCAAGATAAACAACAAAAAGCAAATTGGAATCTTAAAATCTAACTACCTTCTAGAAACCAGCTTGAAAAGGATACAACTAATCAGAAAACCACATCCCTGTCCTTCAGGCAAAAAGAGATACTGAAAAGCTTTTATTTGGAGAATCACAGTGAAGAAAAAAAAAGCACAACTGCAAATAATAATGAAGTTGTACTACTCTGCCTGTAGAAAGATTTCATTGTTTCAATCATCTCAAAACTGTTCATTTTGTGTCTTAGTAACAGCTGAAATTATGAAAGAAGAACTATATGAATCCAGAAAATCTGATACTTTCAATTTTGAATATATTTAATAGGTTAAAAAGTATTTTCAAAAACTTTCCCCAAGCATTAAGAAGTTAGAACAGGTGGTCATTCTCCACAGAAAATTTCAATTTGAAAATGGTAAACACAGCAGGAAAAAAAATATTTGAAATTCCAACTCAGCTGCAGAAGACAGTAAGAGCTAGGGATGCACAGATGAAGGGTGAGACTGTTGGCTTTTAACTGCAATAAGTTTTGTTTTAGCTACCTCATACTAATCTGGTCTTGTCATTACATTTCCATCCATTTTCTCTTAAGGCCAATAAAATGACAGCCATAACCTCCAGTCCCCAAAGGCAGGCAACTCAGAATACAGAGCTAAGATTTCACGACACAAATATTTTGGGCCTTGTGTTACAAATCCTCAGCTACCCTTAAAGTAAATTAGAGATTAGAGGAAAAGGAAGCAGATGTGTAACTAAAGATTCACTCAGGAGTAGGGGAATTCTTCCTGCTCACAGCATCCACCTGCGTATTATCCACTCAAGTAAAAACTCCTCCTGTTGTAATTTTTCATAAGTACTGAAGTAAACATAAATTGATGACATTTAGCATCCCAGAGGACCAACATGTTTAGAAGTAGCATTTTTCTTCATGTATTTTGTCTATACTTGAAGTAAAATCAATTGTCCACTATATTTTATTTCTTACGCTTCTCAATTTTACTTCTGCTTGTTAACAATCTGACTGAATTTCTGAGACTAGAAAGAAGTTAGAAATTAGTCATTCCAGCTTGAGGTGACTGAAACAAAGGAAATGTTATAGAATTAGCTTAAGAAATAGTTTTGCATAAGTAACCAACAGATGGTAACTATGAGGTACAACACATACAACTACCTGGAACTGATAGAAGCCTTTAGACTCTATTCAACTCTTTAAAAAGCACCTACTGTCAACTGCATGAGGGCAGGTTGGAGTGTGAAACCCTGTCACAACTGTGAACTACGGCAGAGTAGATTTTGGCCTCTGCAAGGATCTGCTTGAAAGACCCTTGAAGATAAGAAGCCCTGGAGAAAAGAGGGATCCAAGTAATTTCAATAGTCTACTTTTTTTTTTTTTTTTTTCATATTTTGAAAGGAGAAAGAAAGTGGAATGTAGAATTTATTTGTTTCTTTTGCTTCCAGATAAAAGAGGAGATCAGATGTCTTTAAGAAAAAAAAAATAGAAATTTTAAAAACACCGCCGTGCAGTGATTTGCTGAAGTATACTGCCCAATTCTGATTGCGAATTTGGTCTTTATGTCAGCAGAACTCCATGAAGTCACTAGGAGACTTGGGTTTTCTACTGGAAGAAAACACTGAGCTGTGAGATAAAGCTTGCCATGTAGATTCCATCCTCAGCTAGTGGAGAGAGATACATTCAAGGATCCCAACTCTAAGAGAGGTGCTGAATCACTTTAAGAATGTCATCCTTCTCTATTTCCTGAAGAGAGGTCTGGGTGTCAAACTTATAAATCTCAAGCTTCTTGGTGACCAATGTTAAAGTAGAATATATCACCTGTCATTATAATTATGTTCTGAACTGTGTTTTACATTACAGAGATGACAAGGACTGCAAAAAGCAAAGCTATTTCGGATGAAAACCAAACCAAAAACCTCGATATAATTCAAATTGTTCACATTTTAATAATTTCTACAAAACTTATTTTTTCATGGTTCTATTGCATATTATGCAAGTGCATCAGAAATATGTGTTTCTTGTTAAGAACTCCCATTGTGAGTAAACTATGCAAACACAGTTTGATTCCTAGGACTTTCCATATTTGAGAGTGACACACTAACTGAGCTAAAATTGTGAGTACATACGTATCCAGAATCTGAGATTCTTTTGAAGATGGAAAAATGTCATGGTGCTTCAAGTTTTAAAATTTAAGTGGATTTTTTCTTCCTATACATTTCCAACTGAAACACTATGGAGAAGGCCATTTGCTGGGCCAGACTGCTAACTTCTGGACCTAGGAAAAGCAAGCACATATGCCCTACATATATTTTCCAGATTGCTACATAATTGGCACATTTTCCTACAGAGTACTCCTTGGGCTCTGAAAGGGACAGAGAAAAGTTCATCCCATGATTTTGCCATTAATTTTGGAAGAGGGGTAATGACAACAGCCCTGGAGTTTCTTATTCGGCATGGACCTGAGTTTTCTTGCCATGAAAACTCCATAATATTCACATAAAAATGCTTCTTCAAGTGCCATCCTAGGACCCAGGAGCAAGGGTGAGTTCTGCAGGCAAGTTTAGCCATGCCTCCTGATACACCAGCACAGTCAGAAGACTACATTCCTCCATTTCCCCTGTGCATGGTCCCAGGGCTGCTTTAAATATCTTCACCCTCAGTAGTTTGCAGTGTTTTTTATTTCAATAAATGTTCCACATGAAAAGGTAATATTTACTGAAAATCATGTATTAAATAGATCACTGCTTGAATATGTTGGCCATATAGCTCATTAGGTATCAGCTTTTGCAAAATATCGTTAATGGCAAAAAATACAGAAGTCAGATTGCCATTGCTGTTAAAAAACGTTAGAAATAGCACATGATATGAAGTAGCTATTTTTGAGAAACAGTGTGGGTGTGAAGTTCACGTGGAGGATCAAAATTCAAAAATAAGGAAACGGAGGAGTATACACCAAAAGATTAAAACAGGCATTATATGTTCCAAAAATTAGCGTGATGTCATTTTCCAAATGCAGCTTTTTCCACAAGATGCTATTTGCAAGAACATCGTATCACATAAAAGTCTACTAAGTCATACTACAAAAAAGCCTATGTATCTTGTATAAAGAGTTCAAGTTACAGATGCCAACAATTGTTTATTTCTTAAATATCCACCTTATGATAAACTTGACTGCTTTCCAACACTGAAAATTAAAGTGTCTTGAACAAGGCAGTTTGGCAACTCATAAAAGTTGGAGGGAACCTCTTGTCCACTTGATCTGTCCTCTGACCACTTGGCAGCCAAGCTCTACTGTGCAGCAAGCCAGCTCCTTTCCTGGAGCACAGATACCTGAACACAGCTATACAGAGGTGCAGGGTTTATGCAAACCAGATGGCAAAAATCAGGGCAGCATAGAGTGCACCGGAGAGAAGTTACAAAGGTTTTAGCAAAATTGTTTGGTGCAACCATTTCTTCCTTTTTAGGCAACCAGATAATGTAAGAACAACAAAATGCTTGATGAAAGGAAAGTAAACTCAGAACATATTTTTTTCATGTAAAATACAATAATTCTAACTGATCATTTGAATTTACTGACAGTACTGAATTTACTTGCTTAGAGTCAAGTGCCATGTTTAAACATAAGAATTAGGATAATTTGTTGACAGATAATATCTGTAGATGTGCAGTACTTATAAACTTACCTTGAAATTTGTGCTTTGGGACTTAACTATCTACAGATGTTTGGACACACTTTTTTCAAATAAAATCATGTATGTAAGGATCCTAAATGGGTGCAAAATTCCTGTTCCAGGAATTTAGCGGCATCATGGCAGCTTACAGCATTTGTAGATTTGGTCAAAGAATGTTATATTTACTTACTCCTTTAATATCTCTTCAGGAACAGATTGTGCAGTTACAAGCAAACAAGAAATAAGCTGAAAACTAGATCCAATCTATATGCAAATTTTTTTAGATCTATGATTTCAGCATATCTTAGCCAACTTGGCCAGCAAAGGACAGCTGCCTACGTGTGCTGAAATACCAAAAGCAAAGAAAACATTTAGCAGTACCTGAAAGAGGCTGCTGCTTGCTCTGGTCATTATTTTGGAGTACCAGTTGTAGTCTACTCAGGGTCAGTAATTTTTCACAGAAGAGAAGTATGAGGATATGCTTGGAGGGAACCTTCAACTGGTTTAGAGCCAGCGAAGATGACTAAGTGTCCATGGAATGGATGCGGGGAACTTCTACTGCATTTCCAGCTGCCAGTATTGCCCTTGAAGACTGATTACTTCTGCTCATAGGTTTTAAATTTTAGCCCCTTAGAACATTCTAAATTTTGCAAGGGTTAAGTTAGGAAAATAAAAAATACTAGTCCAGTACTAACCCATCCCTTGTCACACTCACCCCACTGTGCAGCTCAGGCAAACCTGGAATTTGGAAGGAGCAGCAAGTCCAAACCACAGCACGTAGTAAGTTAGGGTCTGGGGGTGAGTTGGCCCACCATGGAGGATGGTCGGACCACCCATCCCAAGAACATGATTTATTTCCATCGAAGTCAGGGGAAAAACTTCAACTTCACTGAAGTTGGATCAAGGCTCTGTATCTTTTTCCCTTATTACCTTGAGGAGACTGTCAGAAATTAGATTTGACTCCCCTAGAGCAAATAAAAAATATTCTAGAGCTTTGCAAATCTCCGACTGTATGAACATGGATATATAGGTACTTATACTTCTGTACTGAGTTTGTGAGAGCAGGGTCCCTTTCAAACAGAGATACACTGAGATACACACAAGTTGTAGTGTGAATATCACATCTTCTTCCTCACTTAATAACCAGTTTTGAGAATTTATTGCAATGCCTTACTCATGGTGTTGCCATCTAAAGTTGTGTCATTGCTTCCACTGAAAAAAGAAATTCCAGATATGTACTGCAGTTTGTAGTTTGCTTCTGTATAGTCTATGTTTGAGAACAGATTTTTTTTTTTAATTGGCACACGCTTTCTCATTCTAAGTTTAACTTACAGTGAACAATTTCTTAATTTATTTCAGCTTGGCTACATTAGTCCACTTCCATAAAAATAAAAAATGGACAGTAAATTTCTCATGATAATGAGGAATGAGACCAAAACAAATCCCTGAAGAAAAGTCTAAGTAGGAAGTTTGTGATCAGTTTGTGATTGTTGTCATCCATCTGGTCTGAAACATGAGAGAAGATGTGATCATTCTAATGAGAAAAATCTAAATTTCAGATTTAAATCCTTCAAATGAAGTTGCTTCAAATTGAAATAATTTGAAAGTTTTATATAATACGAGGATGAAAATGTTACATCCAAGTTGCTTCTTTTCGGGGAGGAAGGGACTGGATACCCATGGATGCCACTAGAATATCTCATGCAGAAAACTAGATAAGCAATCATGCAGCAGAAGTGGAGTGGCTCAGATAAGACGGCTCATGCTAGAAGCAAAAGTCAAAAGCACTGAACTCTACGAAATAAATTCTCCAAACTGTAGTTGGTGAAGGTACTATGACTATTGCTTTCCTCCAGCTGCTCAAGAAGTGTTTCTTTTCTTCCTAGTAAGTAGAAGATGATCTCAAAATAGTGTTGTTTTACACAGCATCATGTCCTAAAAAAATGTTTATTTGTTGACTTAAACTACCATTTATCTTCACTTCAGCACAGGTATGAAATAAGATAATTGGATGACTTCAAGAAAGTCTTCCTTATTCCTTTTCTTAAATGATGTTTGAGCTTTTCATCTCTAATGCTGCATCTTCTTACAGCATTTGGAAGCTAAATATGAGAGTTGTTCATTTGGCCAATTGTTGGGCCAGGGGAGATTTAGGTTGGATATTATGAAAAACTTCTTTACAGAAAGAAGCACTGGAATAGGCTCCCCAGGGGGGTGGTTGAGTCACCATCCCTGGATGTTTAAAAACCATTTGGATGTGGTGCTCAGAGACATCATTTAGCTGTAGGATTGTCAGAGTTAGGGTAGTATGGTTAGGTTGCAGTTAGACTTTATGATTTTGAAGGTCTTTTCCAATTCTATGATTCTGTTGCAGGAGTCAAGAATGATTTTACAGGAATAATACAAAGAATAAATTTAACCCTGAATGTTCATGGCATTTTTTCCCATCCCTTTCCCCGCTGTTCTCTATGAATTGCTGCTCTTGAATACTGAGTTATCAAGGATCAAGAGTGCTGGTTTTATATATTTTATGTTCAGGGCAGCTTTTCCACACTTTCATCTTCCAGGTTTTCTGGCCATCCAAAATAAAACATATCGAAGTACTCCAGAAATATCATGGAGCAGTTCTGGGCAGGTAACAGCTACAAAAGTTCCCCATAAAACTGCTCAATTATTGTATTGGTTATGCTATTTTAGGGATCCTGAAGTAAAAAAGAAATTCTGAATGTCCTTAATCATTACAGTGCTTTCCTTCTACTGCATGCTCTTCACAGTATTGTTTCTGGACTCCTTTAGTATGACTGTTGTAAACATCCTCTTTCTCTAAAGAATAAGAAAGCAATCTTTTGCTGAATAAATCAGAAATAATTCAGATCACTTTTCTTTTCCCCCTTAACAAGAAAAAAAATCTCATCTAGTTGCTATCTGTCAAAATATACTTCAGTTGTACCACCATTTCATATGAAATCTTGCTGCCCCTAAGATCATCCTAACCCAAGTCCCAAAGCTCTTATTTGAGCAAGTGAAATTCTGCAAAGGCTACAGGAGAATCTGCTACTTCTTCCCCCATGAGTTATGTTTGGTGTCTTACATCTTTTTATGACATCTCTACGTCTCTGGAACATATGGGGGGTCACAATATTTATAGCTTTGATAGATTAGTGATTATTAAACTGATTGATTTGACCTCAATCTATGGATTCTATCTTCCTTTCAAAGCCAACATAATTTCTCATCAACTCTTTTAGTAATTTCACAATGATAAACAAGAGTTCCACAGAAAAATACATCCCTGTTATCTCTTTCTGGTTTCAACAGTGCCAGCTTCCTGGACTTTCCTCCTTTGGGAAGTATGGCTCCATGAGAAAGAAAATTGCAGATGATTGCAGTGAAACGCTTGGCTGGATTGTAGCTGAGATTTCTGGGGAAATTATTTTTGTGGGCAAGAAAAAAAAAAATTGGGGGATGCATAATTATCACGCAGACTCTTGTGCTCTAATGCTGTCTTTTACTGTTATATCTCCTATCATTATCTGAACATCTCAGCAACATGTTTATAAGGTCTCCAGACTTCCATCATTAAGGTCACATTACAAAGTAACTCTGGACAAACTGTGATGATATCGCAAGATCATAGTCACTGCAAATGAACTTCCTACTGATAGGAAACTAGTTACTGATAGGAAACACCTGAGAACTACTTATCTGCAGTAGAGCAAGAACCACACTAATTTTCTGCCATGTTTAAGACACTCTACCCTTCTATCATTTCCCTCTTTCTTCCTGTTTCTCCTTGTTCAGCATTCCCTTTTTCTAGTCTCATTACTTGATTAAAGATAATGTTTATTTTGTTTTAGTCAGTTTATAACACTCCATTACTTTATCATTAAGTTAGAATTCTATTTCATTAGAAGTTGCCCTGCTAATATGGAGATCATCAATTGTTGATGTTCCATTCACTTCAGATCAGACATCTAATCCTGTGTTCACAGAAGAGTCTGTTTTACACTAAGATGACCTTTACAGTCAACTAGAAATAATATGATTAGCGTGATAGTACACTTTCCATTCATAAATTCAAGACTGAAGATGTGTGCTATGGACTGTCATGTGTCATGAATGAAAGATAAAAATAGCAAAGAGCTGTAGCAGTGTGCTTCAGAATTCAGCTAGGTACGTTGCATTGCTACATTCAAATAAGGAGTACACTGATTTTTTTAAAAAGGTAACTAAGCATAATAATCATGCCCTAGTGCTGTGGCTCTTTCCACTGCTTAATAGAAGTTTGCATTTCTTGTTACCATTTACTTGGCTGACACCATTCCCTGAAAGTCGGAATAGATGTGCTTGTTGAACCACTAGCATTTCTCAGTTTGGATTTGATCAAAGTTTCATTGTATTCTTTTGGGTCCATCCATTTCAAAAGGTAAGAACCCAAAATGTTTCCCTATTTCCTGCTCCTCATTACAGTCATTGAAGAAATTTCTGGTGTTGGCCCACAACAAGCTGAGTCCAGTATGAAAACCTGGTTGAGGGAAGAACCACCAGTAAAAGTTTTGCTTTTCCCATACATGCATACCACACTAATAATCATCAACAGAGATGATGGGAAGTGAAACATGTTTTAAAACATATCATTTATTACAATATAATCATGGCTACTTCTGTATTGATTTTTATCCCATGTCACTCTTTGGAATATCAACATGATTGCATCAATAGAAATCCTATGAAAAAAATGTATCTTAATCTTCAATTTTTATTAACTGTTGGTATAATGGACATTACTTACTTGCATTAGTTTTCATACAATGCTCAAAATAATCTGGTATTTAGGCAAATAATTCCCCCTCCCTCTTCCTTTTGCATTTCTGAATGCATTCTTTAAAAGCATTATCCATAGACCTCTGCTAAGAACATAAGAACTGCTTTCTACATTACAGTTTTTGTGATAGAAGAGAGATAATGAATCTCCCTAAACTTTAATATCTACAACGTGTACACTTCCCTAAGCCCCCTTTGAAATTAGCAGGGAGAAATAGGAGCTGTGTGAATGAGTATTCAGCTGGCTAGTTCTAGGTATCTAATTTAACCTTAGATAAATCAAAGCCTGGAAGTGTTATTTTCTTGCCACTGACCACAGTGGGAGCTTATGAGGACCATTTTTTGATGTAAACCTCTATATTTGGCCAGATGGATCACATCTGGCTCTCTTTATTTATGTGTATTGTTCAGAAGGCATCTAATTTCAAGTGTTAAGCAACTAACAATAACAACAAATTCTTTACAGACTATTGCTGCTACAGGCTCTTGCTTGGATACAGTGATGTGTACTGTCACTTGTCACAAGTCTCCGCATGAAAAATATGTGTGCAGAAATTTAGACCATGTTTTTCTCTGAATTTTCACTGATAACTGTATTTTGATTTTTTGCTGAAAAAGTTACTTTTTTTCCCCACTTGCCCCACCATCATTTGCCACATTATTAATGGCTCAGAAGAAGTTAACAATCTGTCTGGCAACGAACTCCAGATGAAGGGTGATCACATTGGAATACAACTTCCCAAAGACATCTGTGGGGATAGCTCAGGCTGCACTTCTTAGGAATGTATGATTTTCTTAACAAGGCCAAGGATGTAATTAAAGTCCTAATTCCATGCATAAGCTGTGCAGCCAGCTCTGCACCTGTCACTCTCAAATCATATAAAGTGTCCGTATCTGCCCTTACTTGCCTGCCTTACACGTTCTTTCTAAATCTTCCTGAGACACATTAAATCTTTTAGCCTCAAGAGAGATACTCTTCACTGGGTTAAACCACAGTGCAACTTCTCTGGCAAAGCAGATCTCACAATGAGGTTTTGTGCTGAGTGTCTTTGAGAGGTATTTATTACTTGAGGCCATACACTCTTTTACAGGCCAGCATACGCTTTCATTGTTTTATGTGAAAAAAATAATTACGCAATGCTGGGTTAGTGTAAGCTTCCTGGAAGCAAATAGAGAGCTATTGTGTAATAACAGATGTTATTGTATAGGATTTTTTAGCATTTATTGTAGACCAGCAAACAAGGGCACACTTTGAATGGAAAGCACTGCATTAACATGCCCAGAAGTCAAGGCTTTCTTCAAGTACTTCTTAACAAAAAGAAAAACAATATTGAATTTCCAACATAGGCAACTCTGATAAAGACATTACATGATAAATCTAAAACATTGGCAGTCACCGAGGGGCATAAATACATTGCTGCTAGTATTTCTGGAAGTTTAAGAGTCAATGAAAATAGCTTTCATTCCTCTGGTTGGTGGTGGTACTGGCATGCAGTAGGAGTTGCCTTAGGGGTAACAATCACAGAATAGAAAACTAGTGTCACTCATGAATGAAAATAGCACATACTCTGACAGCAGATACAATAAGATACTTGAAAGGATGTAGCATTTGTAACTTTTGTTGTTTAAATAGGCATCTTGTTCTTCCCTATGTTTCCTAAATCCAAACATATTCAGTTAAACTGAGTATTGCAATAAGCCCTGAAGAAAATCTAAAGCGTCTGCTGGTATTTGGAAGCAGAGAAACTGCTTCTGAAGGTCCTTTACAATACCAGGCAAAGTATAAGTAGAAATATCAATAATCATATATAAAAAGAACTTGACTCACTCAACTGCTGATGGCGATCTTCAGACTATAAAATGCTCCTTCTCAGGAAGTTGCCTTCACCCAGGAGACATTCTCCTTTTAAAGGCTGTAAGAGATTATTCCTTTTGCATCTTTGCTTCAAAGCTCGCTGAGGAATAAGTCCAGGAAAGTCCTGGTCAAAGTTGGAAAAATCTTTTGTCTGAAGATTTGCAGGCCAGGGGCAAGGAGTGAGAGATAAGCATCAGCTTAATGGAGAAGCAGTCTTTTGTGTGGGCTCATCTCGTGGGAGACAACCATTCCAGGAATGACTCCACATGACTCTTGCCAAAGTGCCCAGGAATGCCATGTTGGCAGAAGAAGGATAAAAAAGGAACTTAGAACCAAGAGGGTAGGTGTCTGACATCAGATGCCTCAGGACATGATGCCTGACTGCTGATGGACTCTCCTGGGCCTGCTCTGTTCGCACCTGCTTGCTGCCTAAGGCTGGCCACTCTGCTGCTGCTCTATCCCCTGCACTTTTGCCTTGGACCATTGGAATGGTGTGCAATGGGACACTGGTAGATCTGGATGGTGACTATCCCCTCTTTAAGTAATTCTTGCTCCTTTCCTATTTTTCCTACCACCTGCTTTCCCTTCCCCATCACCCTAATTCATAATAGTTGCCAGCCTCCCCCATCTCACTAATTGATTAGGATTTGTAATAAACTGGTCAGACCACCATTTGAACTGTTGTTTCATAATCCCATGTTGGATATACATATATTAAAAGAACCTCCTCTCACACTAATAATTGGAGTGAGATGGAAGCTTACCCTTAAATGAGCCCATAGAGGGGTGGACCTTCTGGTCATGTGGGAAGCACAGGTGAACTACTTGCACCTGTGCTTCCTGGCCTAGCCACTCTTCACCAGATGCTCAATCATAGAATCCTGAGAGTTGGAAGGGACCTCTGAAGACCGTTTAATCACACTCCACTGGTAATGAACAGGTACATCTTCAGCTAGATGTGGTTGCTCAGGGCCTTATGCAGACTTGCCTTGAAAGTCTCCAGGGGCAGGGCATCAACCACATCACTGGGCAACCTGTTCCAGTGCCTCACCACCCTCACTGTAAAAGTGTTTTTCCTTATATCCAACCTAAGCCTACCCTCTTTGAGCTTGAAACCATTTCCACTTGTTCTATCAACACAGATCCTGCTAAAGAGTCTGTCCTCTTCTTTCCTGTAGCTACTCTTCAGATATCGAAAGGCCGCTATCAGGTCACCTCACTGCCTTCTCTTCTCCAGACTGAACAGCCACAACTCTCTCAGCCTGTTCTTGTAGGAGAGGTGTTCCATTACATGGATCATTTTTGTGGTCCTTCTCTGGACATGCTCCAACAGGTCTATGTCTCTCTTGTACTGAGATTCCACATCTGGATGCAGTACACCAGGTTATATCACACAGTGCAGAGTAGAGGGGCAGGATCGCTTCCCACACCCTGCAGGCCATGCTTCTTTTGATGCAGCCCAGGATACAGTTGGCTTTCTGAGCTGCGAGGGCACATTGTTGGCTTATGTCCAGCTTGCCATCCTCCACTATCCTCAGGTCTTTTTTCGCAGAGTTCTCAATCCTTTCATCCCCCAGTTTGTATTGGGAGTGGAGGCTGCCTTGACCCAGGTGCAAGATCTTGCACTTGGATTTGTTGGACATCGTGAGGTTCACCTGGGCCCACTTCTCAAGCATGTCTCGGTCCCTCTAGAAAGCATCCCATCCCTCTGGTGCGTCACCAGCTTGGTGTCATCAGCAAATTTACAGAGGGTGCACTTGATCCTACTGTCAATGTCACTGATGAAGATATTAAAGATTATTGACCCCAGCACCGACCCCTGGGGGACATCACTCATCACTGATCTCTGTCCAGACATTGGGCTACTGACCATTGCCCTCTAGACTTGATCCTGCAGCCAGTTCTTCATCCACTGAACAGTCCAAGTTCAGTTCAAGTTGTGACATAACAGTTCCCCTACAGTTTCAATGCTCATTGAGGCACAAGATGAAACTGCCTTTTGAGAACTGTGTTGCAACCTTGGAAGACATGGCAATGAAAGGAGAGTTGAGTAGACCGAAATACAGTTTCAGCCCTCACACTCTCACTATTAACTCATAGATACTTTCCCTGTCCTTCCTTCTGCATGACCTTGAATCTTAGTACACATTTCAAAGCACCTAACAAGCACAGTGTGAGCGTTAATTTGATATATCTAAAGCAGAAATCCCCACAAACCATGCTTGCTCCAAGCTTTTTTGGGCCTGATCTACTTAACATCTTTACTGGTGATCTGAACAAGGGGATTGAGTACACCCTCAGTAAATTTAAAGATGATACCAAGGTGGGAGAAAGTGTCAATCTGCCTGAGAATAGGGAAGCCCTTCAGAGGGATCTGAACAGGCTGGACCAATGGGCTGAGGCCAGTGGCATGATATTTAACAAGATCATGTGCTGGGTCCTGTGTTTTGGCCACAACAACTCCAGGTAATGCTACAGGCTTGGGGCAGAGTGGGTGGAAAACTGTGTAGAAGAAATGGACCTGGCAGTGTTGGTCGACACTCAGCTGAACATGAGCCAGTAGTGTGCCCAGGTGGCCAAGAAGGCTCATGGCATCCAGGCTTGTATTAGAAAGAGCATAGCCAGCAGGAGCAGAGAGGCGATCATTTCCCTATACTCAGCTCTGGAGAAAATGCACCTCGAGTACTGTGTTTCATTGTGCGCCCCTCACTACAAGTGAAAAAGACATCGAAGCCCTGAAGCATGTCCAGAGAAGGGCAATGAAGCTGGTGAGGAGTCTGGAGCACAAGTCTTATGAGGAGTGGCTGATGGAACTGGAGAGATTGTTTAATCTGGAAAAGATGAGTCTCAGGGGTGCCCTTATTGCTCAGGTGGGGGTCTGGCTCTTTTCTAGCCTTACTAGTGATGGGATGAGAGGGAATGGCCTCAAATTATGCCAGAGGAGGTTCATGTTGGGTATTAGGAAAAATTTATTGTCCAAAACTGTGGTCAGGCACTGAAACAGGCTGCCTGAGGAGGTGTTTGAGTTACCATCCCTGGAGGTTTTCTAGAAATGTTTAGATGTTGTACTAAGGTACACAGTTTAGTGGGGAAATACTGGTGATAGGAGGACAGCTAGACTAGATGATCTTGGAGGTCTTTTCCAGCCTTGGTGATTCTATGACTCTAAGCTTGTTTCTAGTTTTTACAGGAATCAGCCTGGTATTATCCATTTGCTGTGAAACAACAGTCATATCTGAGCTGTAATTTTTTCTGGACACAGCACTTGATAATGTTTTATAATCTTCTAGCTTCTGGTTAGTACATCAATAACTCTAAAAACCCTAACTTACACTGCTTCTCAGCTTACAGTTAATCTATCTGAGTCCTGAATTCATTTTATTTTTTTTTCTCAGATAACTCTATCTTGCCTTTCATTCTGTAAGTTTTTTCCTTACAGACAGTATATATCAGACAGTTTGTAAACTATCGATACAAATTAGGATCTTTTGGTTTCCACTGCCTCCTATTCTGTAGTTTTCACTAAAATCTATCATGTTTCACTTCAAATACTTTTAGAACCATGTTACAGGCATCATTTTCTTGGTTGTTTATTTCAGCCACAACATTTGACTCTTTGAAGGTTTACTTCAAGATACAAGCTTTTGGGTCCTGTTCTTTCCACTAATGTTTTGACTTTCCACACCAGCAAAATGTCACCCACCACCTCCATCCTTTTGATGATCAGATGACAAGACTAAAGGGCTGTAACCAGTGTGGCTGCACACACACAGTGCCCACTGCTCCCATATCTGGTGATGTGAAAGCAAAGCTGACAGTAGTGCTCTGTCATCAAAACGGTGCTCTTCGACAACTGATCTTCATCTAGATTGTCCACTAGACCAATTTTACTAAAATCAGCTTGAGGTATTATCTGTTAACACCTGTAGAAGTAGCATTCACAAAACCTTATCAGGAATTTCCCTAAGTTCGTCTCTTCCACAATGTCTTCATGGCAATATGTAGCTTAATAGCCAGAACTAATTTTTCTTTTTGTCAATAACAATCTCATTGCTGTCCATATTTAATAAATTCCTCTACAACTTCATACTACGCTCAAATTTCAGGCTGTTCAGGTATGGGACTATCTTTTACTGTATCACAATATCAGGCCATGGTACTAACTGCCACTCTTGGCAAGCAGTTCATCCAAGGAAAAAGAGTATTATGTTACTCCTACAGACACATATGCTCTGTGGGACAATTTCTCATTTCAGCCACAACACTATAAATCTGGAATAATTCCACTGCAAAGCTGCTTTTCTGCACCAGAACATGGTGTATTATATCTACTGTTCACTGTTAAACATGGGGGATGACTTTTCCATTTATACATAATTTCTTTCAGCTTTAGCACTATTTCAAACTTTGCATGCCAGGCTAGCTATGATTCAAATGGCACTAAAATAAATCTCTTCCTCTTTTCTCTCTGCCTTTTTTTTCTTTACTGAATAGAGGAGATGTGCTAATGAAGTCCTTTCCTTATTAAAGACAGATATGTATTTTCAGCAGTTTACTCAAAGTGTCATTTCTAAAAATATATGGGAAACTGAGAGAAAAAAAAAAATCACTTCAAATATTCCTGCAGAAAGCAAGGATGCTTCTTATTTCCCCTTCGGAAGTACTTCTGTAGACAATAGCAGGCAACTGCTTTTGGGTTTCACTTATACCCTGACATATCCAGTCCTCACAGAGCCCCATCTAGGTCTTACCTTAATTACATTCACTTTGTCTTTAGGTACTAGTAGTCAAATAATGTCATCAAGATGTGATAGTGCTTAATCTGGAAAATACTGGTTTCCATGCTCTAGCTGCAGAGTAGTATACTGTGCTACAGAGAAATGCATGGGATGTGTTGGGTATTTTCAGGTTGTTTTAAGACTCTCAGAAGGCAGGCACCAGAAGAGTGTTGAACGACAACCAGAAAGTTTCCTCAAAGTGTCCTTTACTTTCTTAACTAATATCTGTCAACCTTGATTAAAAAAAAAAAAAAAGCAATAATCAACAATGAAGGATGGTGTAAGTAATTCTTTGAAATTAATTTCCAGACAGATGAATGTCTCTTAAAATGTCACCAAGAAAATCAGACAACAAGATCAGTACCTTGTCTTCAGATATCAAGGCATCCTGTCCAGTGACCTGGAGAGATGGAGAAAGGCACTTTGGTAATCTTATTTGTTTATTTCTGGTAACATCCGTTTGGCAAGTCAATAAAAATAAATAAGGAACACTGCAGTAGTTCTTCTCCAAATGGTATTGTAAATGATGTTTTGTAGAAAACAACAAAATAATGACAACAACCTACTCGATGTCTAATTAGAAATTGTAACTATTTTGACAATATTTCAACTGCAAGAGATTTTCAAAGGGAGAGAAAGCACTGAGGCCACCAGCAATACACTAGCAAGTGAGTTCTGAAGACTTTAGGGATGCAATGGAACATGAACACATTGGTGAATGTCTTGAATTTCCTGGTGCCAGTTATCTTCTCTGATCAGTGTAGCTTTCAGCAGGCATACCACAGTATGCAAGATTTTTATATGTCCTGTGTAACTACAGAAGTTAAAGTTTAAACTGTACCCTCTCCAAAAAGCATGTGGAAATGTAAAAAATCAAAGTATTGGGCATAGCGAAATGTTAGGAAGAAGCTCCTAAGATCTATAAATAAGCAAAAACTGTCAGACTAGATGAGAAGAGCAAATGCAAGACTCTTCTGACTCAAATATTCACTCCTGCTACTAAATAGTGCTTTTATAAAGGAGTGATAAACTATATCCACTAGCTGTCAATGTCTCTATTCTCAGCTCTGTGTTATGAAGATCACTATCTAGGAATAAACTTCCTCTAAGATAAAACAACAAGACTGCAAACTTTGGAGACAATAGCAAGATTGTCCCTCACGCTGAAGACACTAATCCTTAAGAATTCTAAAGAATATAGCATATTCTTCAGATTGAGCTTAGCACAATTAGACTTTGTTAAAAATTGACTCCCAGCAATATGGGAGGTGGAAGGATAGGTACAGTTCTCATTTGTTACTTTCTTTCAGTAGACCAAGTGGCCAAATTTTGCCCTTAGATTATATTTGATTGTATTCTCCAGAGCTGCATGTATGTGCATTAAGGGATATTTTCACACATGGTTTTAGGAAGCTTGCTACAGTTAAATATCTTTTCATTAAATTAGTAACTCCGATATAGATGGTTGACATTAGATTATTGCAGCTTACTCAAATGAATGAGGACAATATGGATCTAAGCTATATATCAAGAATATAAAAAGAAGAAAATAACTCATGTTGGAGTAACTGCTTTTGCCAGTAATGCAGCTGGCAATACAGCTGTGACTCTGCAGAAAATAACTTTTATCTCCAGTCTTCTTATGTAAAGCAACAATTAAGTAAAATAGAACCATATGGTATTACTGATGGGAAGGAGTTCTTTGAAATATTTTTAGTTTTTTAAAAAAGGAAGAAGAAATGAGAGAGAGAGAATATGAAAGTGTGTATTTAAATGCACTGCTTCTATTAGATCACTGTTGAAAAGTGAAGGGGACAATACAGCAGTATGAAACTGATAAAACATAATTGGCCCTGCTCTGCCTGTGGCACGTGCAGAACTTATGCTATTGCGTAGTTAGAGCTACTTATATAACGCGACATGCCTAACTACTTCCAGCTCCAGCTTTTGTTACACCCACTGCTGCTTCCTGCTAGTTCCCCTCTGTACAGCACGCTGGGCACATCTATCTACAGCTGCTAATTTACGCTTGGCTTCAGTTATGCTGCTGTTAAATGCTCATGGAAACAAGTATGGATGCTCTGGAATAAGTGCCATTTTTGGGGAGCAGGGTGCGCTCAGCCTATCTGAGCCTCTCCATGAAATGTGGAAGAGACAGGTGTTCTGGGTCAGGTGCTGAGGACCCCAGGCAAAATGTTTTCAGTTTTTCATATGTTTGAACAATGTGGGAGCTCCTATTTAGGGAGTGTCCCCTAAATACAGCTCTTCAAGTGAGTTAGGCTTCATCTCACTGCATAAGTCTGAATGCATAGTACAAAATAGTGCGCAACAGCTCACATCCACTTCTAGCGTGGAAGTACCCTTCATCCTAGAATGATGGCATGGTGTTGTCTAATTTGATAGGACAAGGGGAAATGGTTTCAAACTAAAAGACTGGATATAAGGAAAATGCTTTTTATGATAATGGTGGTGAGGTACTGGCACATGTTGCCCAAAAAGGTGGTGGATTCCTTGTCCCTGGAGACACTCAAGGTCAGGTTGGACAGGGCTCTGAGCACTGTAGGTGTCCCTGTTCATTGCAGGGAAGTTGGACTAGATGACCTATAAGGATCTTTTCCAACTCAAATGATTATATGATTCTATGACTCTGTGATTCTAATTTACATGAAGCACACCAAAGCACTGAAACTCAGATGAATGCGATGGATAGTGGGGTAATACATGCATGATGACGTAAAGCAACATCTTCAAGCATCTCTAGTAGCCAAATTCAGTGGTTAATATCAAGAGTGGTCCATATTGATAAACTCTTTAAAAAAAGGTGTTTTTTGAAAAAAGATATTTTGCTGTAAAAGCAGCAGAGAGCAGAAAGGAGCTACGGCTGTGAGTAATGTATGAAGGAAGTTATAATACTAGCTTAAATTTATAATTCATGTATTAACAAAAAAATCAGAAATCTACTCCTTTTTCTCTACTCTCATTGAAACAATTTCTTCTTCTGCAATGTCAATTTACAATGCGGCTCATTCATGTCAATAAATTCAGCATAGACATAGATAGTAGCAAGTTTTGAAGATCTTCTCATAAGCATAAGTTAGTTTAATGTAGGTTTTGTACAAATATAAGCTCTACAGGAGTGAGTGGCTTGTTTCACATGAGAGTATTTTGGTACAAGATGCAATTCACCCGTTTCTGCCCTCCAAAATGGTGTAACAGAACCCAGCCTGAACACAAAGTGCAGTAACTTTTCCTGCTGTGTTGTGAAGTCAGTACAAAGCTGGCTGGCTGGCTACAAATATTTGTTCGTGTCAGATTTGAGAATATCATGTTGGTCTGAGACAATCATTGAAGGGCTTTGGTTCTTGTCAACCTGTGACTTACACAACACTGTTCCCATATGTTTTATATTATTTGAAAGAAAGCTGGATCTACTTTACTTCAGATGAATACTAAAAAATATAAACATGTATAAATCTGAAAAAGAAAAAAAATATGGTATTTTGCCTTGTAAGACTGGCCTCCAGGATTGAGAGAAGGTCATGTCCCCCAGGAGGAGCAGTATGGCACAGGTTAAAGACTGTAATCTAAATTCCACCACAGTAAGTAAAATTGTAGTGACACAGACTTACCACCTCAGTCCAGTCTGGGAGTTAGGCTTTATCTAATTTTCAGTTACAAGAAAACTCCTGAATCAGTTCTTATTTCTTCTTTTCTCCATGTCTCAACCTCAACAAGGCCCATACAAGTTTTCAGCATATGAAAATATTCCCTGTTTCCCTCCGACCAAAGCTTCATGGAAAATAAGGAAACATGTAGGCCTCTTCAAAGCACAGAAAGCCAGCTTTCTGTAAAATATCCAGTCTGGTTTTAAATTAACATGAAAAAATGTGTTTGCAGTGTTCTGGGAGGAAAATCCAACCCCAAAAGTGCAAATTTAAAATTGCAGTGGGATTTTTGTGGGTTTTTTTCTTTCCAAAAAACTCTATAGCCAAGGAAACCAATAACATTTTGCTGGAATAAGTTTATTTGTTTTGAACTGGGCTGACTCAAACAGTAAACTTCACAACTTTGTTTTTTTCTTAATTGTGCTGCAAATGTTTTGCCAATTATTCTCGCTGATAATCAAAGCAGTGGTCACTCCCTAGAGTATGCTGGGAGACAAATTTCAGTTCCAACTCCATGGATGCTCAACCCAAGTAGATGGATGAGAATGAGAGAGTACAACTGCAGCTGAAAGCTTCATCTGTCAGAAGCAGGTGCTGCTTGTTTTCCAACAGTCTGCTCCTCAAATACGATAAAATTACAAGCAATTTTAGCTGCAATTGGACATTCTCTTTTTGGTTTAGTGAGGGGAGATTATACTAGATTGATCTTAGTTTTATAATGGAAATGTAGTTTTATGATGAAAATGTAGTTTGCTCAACCTGTAAGAGTGAGATTACTAGCTGGGAACTTTTATCTAGGGTGAGCCAGAAAAGAAAATCGCAATAGTTAAAAACTGGAGTCTGGTTCCAAGAAACATTCTTATATTTCACTGTTTGTTTCAGCCTTAACTTACGATGAAAGCTTAAAATACTGAAAGTTTTCTGCAAGGGAAAAGCTCCAACTAGTTTTGACTCACTAATTGGTAAGTACTCTATTTACATTAGTGTACCTGAATCTCAATGCTTCTGTTGTGCTTATTGAACAGAGAGGTATGCTGGATATCCAAATCAGTTCAGCATTAACTGTATCAGATACAGAACTCTATTGTTCTGAGCGCTTCATTATTTAAAAATATCTGTGTTATTTTTTTTTTTCCATGTGGATCAGACTTCTTGGCCGCAGTGTGTCTCCTGCAATGTATTATCAGCTTTATCAAAAGGAGACCTTAAGTATTTCATTTTAAATCAGAATGTCTTGTGTCAAGCCAACAAACTAACAATGCCAAAACCCAAGAAAGTCTGGGTTGGATGGATCTAAAGCAAAATTCTGAGCTTTGGTTTTCCCAATGGAATTTTTTTTTTCTTTCAGTAACATTGAAATTTACTGTTGAAAAAGTGAACAGTACACTGACAAAAACGGCTTGTGAGCTCTCATGTAAACCACGTGTGAACTATCCAGGCTCTAGATTTAGACTATTAGACTTCTTATATTTCTCTGGATATTGGGTATGTAAATTTATTTATATACTCACATATAACATGGATATAGCAGTTCTTGTCATATTTTTTCTCTACTTATCAAAGGTTAAATCACATCAGCGATAAAAATTCCATGTGTGTTCTTATAAGAATATGGGAGAATAGAACCAAGATGTTCTCATTATTCTGAAATAAGAAACTCCACCAAAACTTTGTTGGATAATTTATCATGCTGACATTACCATTTTTGAAATGTTGTATTTTCATAAGAGACCTTTTAAACCAGTTTTTATCTCTCTCTTGGTAGCAAAAGACACTCCAAAACTAGTGAATATATGTTAGAAAATGTTTACTTGAACTTTCTAAAACAAACTGTTCATCTTGGGTGTAACAGAAATGCTCTCTTTTTCTATTACTGTTCCCATGTCACTCTTCAGCAACTGGCCAACCAAAACACCTACTTACAAAGATGAACTATACCATTGCAAGCTCCTTGGCTATTCTACCATTGTGTTTCACTCGATAAATTTGTATTTAGCGCTTAATTTGTTCAGTATGACTTACTAATTTGGCAATATTTATTTTGGCAAGTAAAATACACAACAGATGCTTTAAATGTCCTGCTAAGTTCTTTGTTTTGCTTTGAGAGGTTTCTTTTTTGTGTGTTTCTTTTTTTTTTTTTTTTTCTTTTTTTTTTACCCTTTTCTTTTTCCTTCAAGAAAGGATATAAGATAATAAAAAGCTCCAGTGTCGTGGACAGGGCTGAGTTTCCTGTTTATGAGTCACCATAAATATGAAAGGTGCTGGTTGACATTTCTCAGCTGAGGGATTCGACACAACACTGTGTTGAGAGCAAATCCCCAAGCAGGGTGGTCTTGCGTTGACATGCCGACCTTGTACATTGTTGAACAGAATCACTCTTAAAGAACAGTAGTTAAAGGAAAAGTCAGCTTCTCTGGCAGCTATTTGTATTGTTAATCTATTCAGAAAAGTGTGCTATTGTGAATTTGCTGTGCAGAAGCAATCATTGAATCATAGTTTCATAAGGAGAGCAATTTACAAAATGAACTTGGATTTATTCCTTATTCACAGAGCCCTTGATTTCCCTCATTTCCCAGTGTTTCCGAGTCGCTTCTCAACACTCAAGTAGCCAAAGCATTGTTGCTAATGTGCAACCAAAGTAAACACAAGTGAAACATTTTACTGTCTTTTGTGTGCACATCTGTCTGGTGTGTCTCTCAGTCATACCAGTGCTTTCATACATCTTTCTTTAGACAATTAATTGCAGGTGCAAAAAAATGAAAATGTAGATATGGTTAATATCTGAAAGTATGGAAGCTAGATGGGATGTACATGAAGAGTACACTTCGAAGTTTGTGCTAAGATATAACTGAATTTTAAAGTGTAAGTAGATGAACTTGTCACTGGTACGAGTTTGCCTCAACCTTCCACTCTCCAGACTGTGGAAGATACAAATTACTTGTGAGTGTGTGAGAGTTTTCTATCTAAGTTCTACCGTTCTTGAATTTGGCAGGCCTGGGAGAGCAACTTTTGTAGCAGTGTGGTGTTGCAATATGTCACTAATGAAAGCAATGATTGGTATGAAGTGTACACGAATATATATAGAAAAACACAAATTATGACGTACTTCCAGAAGGCTCTGAGTGACATACTGTTTCATGTGCATTTTATTTAAAATATTCAGGAGAGGGAATGTTTCATGTCATCAATAAGAAAAATGTGCTTACAGAACTTCAGCATATCTTGTTTCCATTCTTCATAATCCATGAAAAAAATTCTTTTGGTCCTTAATACTTTGGAAATATGCACAATAGAGATTGGAGAATGGAAAATTAAAAAGGTAGGATAGAAAGGAGGAAGAGCTGGAAAGAGATATTTATGTTAAAAAAAAAAAGAAGACAACAAAGACAAGAACAGACATGAGTGTGGCAAAAGCATGACTTGAGTAATATTAAAAACCATCATAATTAACTTTTTTGTTTGTAATCTACTTTAAAATTTGGTGATGGTAAAATATACATAGATTAGAAGGAATACAAGACTACACTCTATGAGTAAAGGTACAAGTGTCCTGCATTAATTACTGGTAACTTCAGAGTTTATTATTTTCAATTTTTCCTTTTTCTAACAGTTTATATCAGCTTGCATAAGCAGGTAATGCTTCAAAGAATCAAAGTTTTACTACCCCTTAGCCAGAATATGACTGGAAAAATCAAGAGTCAAAATATAGTTTTTGTTCTGATCTTATCTTTCTTGTTTGCCCGTATGCCTTAGATAAGCATAATAAATTTGTGTTAACAAATAAGAAATAGCAAAACAAAATATATCAGTTTGGGGTGATAGTTCAATACATACAGATATCCATATAAATATAATAAGAATATTCCCATGTGGTGTTTCCCATGGCATCTTCACAAGATGGTGTGAAGCAAGAGCCATCATCCGAAGAGATTACTCTGAAAGTAATGCCTCCTATTTTATTATGTTGGCTCGCAGCATCACAGACAGATGTTGGTGGTACGGCAGTAGAGGTTGAACCTTCCCATGTATTACATTACATGTTGCTATTGTGCAACAGATGGCAGCAGAGGGGAAGTCTGACAACAGTGTCTGACATGGAAGTGCAGATGAAGCAAAGACGTGGAATTGAAAAAAAAAATGGCACACACTGACCTTCATCAATATTTGCTGAATGGTTATGGAGATCAAACAGTGAATGTGAGCACAGTGAGGTGGTGGGTGGTGCATTTCAGGGGTGGTGACAATGACATGAACGACAAGCCATGCTCTGGATGCCAATGCACAGCAGTCACATCATGAAATGAAGAGTGTCTCCATCAACTCGTCTGCATGAATTGAAGGACTATTACCACAGAATTTTGTACAGAGCTGAATAACAGTTTCAATGTGTTGGAAATGATGGTGGCAACATTAGAACATCTCAAAGTTTACACCAACTGGGTCCCACAAATTTTGACCCAGGAACAAAAAGAACACTGTACACCAGTTTATTAGAACTTGGGGCTGCAAGTGACAGATTTTGTTGAAAAATAATGTTTTGTAGTTGAGAATTTGCTCTATCAAATAGTATTATTGTGGTCTTTGAGTCTGTTGTAGCTTCTGTGGAAATAAATGGAAGGCATTACTTTCATACTTTTCAAGTTACGTGACCTACGTATTTACAGGACTACTTTCTTGAAAGCAAAATTATCATTCTGCATAAATGTTTACAGAGTTGGGACACAAATGTCATCTTTTCTGAAGAGGGAAGAAACAGAGAACATAAAAACATCACTCACTTTTTGTTTTCCTGTGTTTCTTAACAATTTCATTCTTCTATTTACTTTTGCATATGTTTGCCCTAATGCCCTAATTTAAATGAGCTTAAAAATACTGCATCAAGTTTTCAGCAACAACAAATACTCATCCCTTCTCCCATGTGACTGCAAATACATATTCAGTGAAATGGTGCAGTTAGATAACTTTACTGACAACATCTGCCCATGCTAAGACAAAACATCCCAGGATACTTTCATATTTTGAAAAAGGTAATCTGTTTTTCTTTCCCAGCTTTGACCCAAGTCTTTCTTCTATTTATAAAGCCTGAATAAGTTGATAAAAGTTTTACATAAAACACTGCAATACATTTGCAGCAGAAGGTATGCCATTCAAATCAGTGAAAGTCTTCTAGGTGAGCATAGTTGGCCTGACTGTTTTGGAGATCTAAATTGCTGTTCATATTCCCAGTATAAGATACAATATGCATAACAGAGTGCAAACAACAACAACAACAACAACAACAACAACAACAATAAGGAAAGGAAAGGAAAGGAAAGGAAAGGAAAGGAAAGGAAAGGAAAGGAAAGGAAAGGAAAGGAAAGGAAAGGAAA
>JAOWBP010001760.1:83203665-83219493 GCA_028571105.1 Tragopan temminckii
AGGAAAGGAAAGGAAAGGAAAGGAAAGGAAAGGAAAGGAAAGGAAAGGAAAGGAAAGGAAAGGAAAGGAAAAGAAAAAGGCTAAATCACAAATTACGTGGAAGCCTTTTGGCTTCTGTAGTTATACTATGCTGAAAAATATATATATAAAATATTTTTCATATTAGTTATTCTTTCATACATTTTATTATTATATCTTTCTAGCTGAACATATAATAGATAATGTTTAAAATTGTAATTAAGTATTACTGGTTTCTAAGTTGAATATACCATTCTTCAGTTTCTGATGACTGTTATCAAAAGATAAGATTTTAATTCACCAATAATTTTATTATTTATAATCAAACATTATGTTAAACAAATACAGATAGGAGAAAACTCATGTTCCAGTCAACTCGAAAATATCCTCTCAATAAAAAAGATTTCCATACAATTTCTTTATATTCTGTGTTTAACTGACCAAACTGGGGCTCATGAAAAAAAAGGAAAAGCTTTCCCTAATTGTGATATATTTCCCTCTTTCAAGTTTTTAATACTTCCTATCAGTTGCTGAATTCAGCAGAAATATAATAGGGATAGGATCCTGCAAATATTTCAGAAAAATTATTCAGAGGAGTTTCTGATAGCAAAACTCTAAAGAAATAGAAAATACTTTTCTTTTGATGGTCTGACAATGATAACACGTAGCTCTGAATCCCCACATGCTCTATTGATATTACCCATAAAAGGCCCATGGTTCTATCTCTTGTTTGTCTTCTTCATTTTATTATCATTCTCTCTTGAAGGTCAGCAGTACTGGTCTCACAGAGACCATTAGCATGCTTTTGCTTATTTAATTCACTAACTGCTGAAGTGCATGCTGCTTTTAGTGGCACTCATACAACTCCAAGCACTGAAAGGTTTGGTTTCATGTACTTGAACTCAAGTGACACAAATATTTCAGTGGTGAATCAATACTGGGAAAGGATGGTCAGTAAGGTAGGGAGTGTTTATAGAAGATGTTTCATCACTACTAGTAAAACATGTCTTATTGTTAGTTCAGGAGGTGCTGGTATTTAGCTCTTTGAAGGAGGCTTCTGGTAAGTCAACAACTCTCAGCCCATTAGTAAAATACAATTTAAAAATTGTGCAAGGTTAGAAATGTAGCTTTTTGCAAAAAGTGTGTGGATTAACCATTGTGAATTTCCAGGAAAAAAAAAGAAAAAAAAAGACATTTTTTCTTGCTCCCTCATCACAAGTGAAATTGACAATACGGAAATCATAAAATCATAGAATGGTTCGGGTTGGAAGGGATCTAAGAGATACCTAGTCCCAGCTCCTTGCTATAGGCTGGGACACCTCCCTCTAAACCAGGTTGCTCACAGCCCCATCCAGCCTAGCCCTGATCACCTCCAGGGAGGAGGCATTCACAGCTTCTATGGGCAACCTGTTCCAATGTCTCACCACCCTCACAGTGAAGAATTTATTCCCACTATCCAGTCTAAATCTACCCTCTTCTAGTTTAAAGACATTTTGCTTCATCCTGTCATACACGCCCTTATAAAAAGCTCTTCTCCAGCTTTCCTGTAGGCCCCCTCAGGTACTGGAAGGCTGCTATAAGATCTCCTCGCAGCCTTCTTTTCTCCAGGCTGAAGAGCCCCAGCTCTCTCAGCCTGTCCTCGTAGGGGAGGTGCTCCAGCCCTCTGATCATCTTCATGGCCCTCCACTGGCCATGCCACCCCAACAGCTTCCTTGTGTCCTTACTTGTGTTGGGGGATCCAGAACTGACTTCTCAACACAAGAAAATATTGATTACAAAGTCCATTTTGAGTATTTCATTTGACCTGACTTAAAATTAACATTTGCTACTACCCTAAAAAAGGTGAGTTGTAACATTCTTAGGAGAACCTGTGAGTTGACTTGTTATCTCACACCATTCCTTACTGAAGCAAGAACAGTGTTCCTACCCACCTGCTCCAAAAACACAAAAACCTAGCATTAAGTTTAAACTGAAATGTCAGTAGCTGTTAAGGCAGTCCTTTATTCAATTCTAAAATTGCCATTTTTCTACAGTATAAAAAATCCATATAAATAATTTCATACTGATTCAAAGACCTACTTGTTGCGGCGCTTCTTCAGTGTAAGACTACTTTTTGGTTTACTGTCAGTTAATAAATGAAAGGAAGGAAAACAGAAGTATAAAATATTTATGTACTTCAGTATTTTACCTGGTCTGAGTGAATTAAGTTCACAGGCAAATGAAAAGCTATTTTTGGTTTCCTACTAACATCCCGAGTGTTTCTGAGGAACTGAAGCCCTTAGAACGCACTTGTGGCTAATCTTGGGTAATATAGCTGGCAGAAGGACCAAAAGAAGATTACAGTTAGAAAAACACAGGAAGGCCTTTGCCAAGAAATGCAAACAAAAAGGAAATATTTTAAGAAAATAAACAAAGCTACTGAGTAAAACATACAAAGAGAGGAAAGGGGAACAAAAGAACATTTGAGTCGTGATGTCTTAACATTTTATGGCAACATATGTGATAGTCCAGCCAGAGTGTGTGAAAGAATGTTACAGCTGTGTAAGCTATGAGATATCCATACACGCCTTGAGATCAGGAAAGCCCACCTAGTTTGCCAGCTATGCAGGTCTCCAACTCTACTGAAAATAGTAAGTTCTATCCAGCCCCATCCATACGACTCTACAAGCTACACAGCAAGTCAAGGGGTTGTTTGCAAAGGCTGCTATAAATAGAAATCCTTATTCTTTTTCCAAGGTGCAATGGTTTACAGGAATTTCCTGAAATTATAAAACATGCATCTAGGGGAAGGCAATCTCATCCAATTCAAGAGTCTTTTCTAGGCTGGTCTTATTGTGGCTATATGCCAAGGACCAGCAAGTGGCTGTTAGAAGGGTATCACAAACATTAAAACAATTGTACAGCAGCCCATGGCAGTTGAATAGTGTTACACTAAGGCAAGAAATGGTCAGAAAACATTATGGCCAAAAAGAAATACATCAGTGTGAGAATATTCATATGTACATTCTCTGTACTTCTACAGTTATTTCTTCCAGGCCATGGCTTTGCCATCAGATGAGCACATTCTCAGACTTCACGTGTTGCCTACACATTGCTTTATGTTGTACCTCCAATTTAGAGCTGCCCCCTCCCAAACTCACTTCATCTCTGGTACTGTGGCCACTGTGGCCTCAGCTCATTATCCCAGCAGTCATTGGCCCAGGCTTGATCTCAGCAAGTAAGGAACTTTACAGCACCCAGATCATCACAGTTTTCGTGGTAAAAACTCAAAGTCTGCGCTTTTCCTCCAGGAACTTATAAAAATGGCACTCGCCTGGAAGAGCTAAATTAAGCTAACTGGAGATCAAAGATCTGTATCTTCATTTTACATTTCTCCAGCCTATGTATTTTAAGATATCAAGGCAGGAAGAAAGGTTGACCAAAACAAACTGAAGAGAAGAGATTCTTGTAGCTGCTGTTTAATTAGGTAGGAAATAGCATATAAGTTTCTTTCTAATATCTTATTGGTTTACATTTTTTAATATATTTTATCATTTTTGCAGCAACTTAGAAAGAAAATCCATTATATATTTACATGGCTCCAGGTGAATATTTTCAAGGTAACAAAGTTCCCGTTTGTGTTCTTACTTGCTCTAGATGTTACAGCCTTGAGAAAAATATCTGCCATTATGATCCAGTACAGAATATCTTGCAGCTCTGATCTAATAGAAATCCTCCAGAATTATCAAAATAAGTTTGCTAAGGAAAAGTTCTGAAAAATAGACTGTGTGTACCACAAGCAAATAAGCTCAGACAAAGAGAAAGAAAAGCAACTTTCTGCACATCTATATCTTACCCTTTCTTCTCACACTCCTGCTAAAACACAGGTTAAGCTCTGTGACATAAGGGCAAGAGAAAATTGCTTTCTGGAGAGATGCTGATAATACGAATGTTGATTGGTACTTACGCACTTTAATTTTATGGGAACATGCTCAATATTATTATTATTATTATTATTATTATTAAACAAACTGAATATGAAATTTGAAATACAAAATACTCAAAACAAGACTTGTAAATAGCTAAAAGAATTGAGAATATAGCAGAGTGTGAAAGACTTGATACTCAGTATCACACATTTTCCAGTGTTATCTTCAAATGTGTTAATATTGTTTGATTTGTTTTTCACAGAAATACTAATTTGTGACTAACTTTATTGAAAATTTACCACTGTGCTAAGCTGCGGTTTGTGATAATTCTTCACTGACAGAAAGTAGAAAGTTGAGGCTGGATTTTCTGTTTTACTACAAACTTTCTGTTGAGGAATTAGGTTTCTTACGGTGTTTTTTGTTCCCATAGCAGATAAATGAGGTTAAAAATCCTCCTCTCCCTCAGAAGGAGAGAAAAAAATTGAAACACCGTGAAACACTAATCTTACATAATAATCAGAAGGCTCAATTTTACCTATTTATTTTAAATTCTTGTTACTACATTAAATGTGGGCTTTGTTAATGATGCAAAGGTGGGATTCAGATGCCTAAAAGTAGGACTTAATATGGTCAAGCTCTTTGAAGATACCCAAGAGTGGAATTTTTAGAACATTTATATACTACCGGAGTGGCAGCCTCTCAAATAATATTATATTCAGTCCGACCCTTCTTAGACAGTAACAAGCATCCAGGCACCTAACTCATCTATAGTGTCTTACAAGTAGGCAGGCTCATACTGAATCTTCCTCTGATTGTCTTTTTTGAGCCTTGTGAAACTACGTCTGTTACTGGTAATGTGAATCACATGCTTTAGCTCATGAAGGTCTAGAGTTTTAAATTTTTACTCTTTTACAATTTCAGTGAGGAGAAGAATTGTCATGTATTTCCATACACATGCAGTGAATTAAAAAACATATTTTCCAAAACTCGAATGTCTCTAACCTTACTTTTACAGACTTCCCAGTTTGCTGGCAAGCCTTTAAATTCTAGCCTCTAGGAGCTCAATTCAGTTGTTTGTTTCAAGCTCTCCTGTAGAAGCTTTAACTATCACACCTGGCCTCCAGCTGCAATTTCAGAAGAAGGAAATCTCCTTTATGTCTGGGGATACATCTTCTAGTCCTGTATCTCAGATATACTGAGTATTAACAGTTTAAACCTCATTAGATGAAGAATTAGCATAATTTATCAATTCTGCATTAGGTCATATTTCTGAAACCAATACTTGTTTCCCAGCTATAGCTAAACATGCACCTCACTAGCTAACTGTAATGGATAAAGGGTTCCTCAGTGACTATGTTTCACAGATAGGAAACTTAGTCCGTTATTTCAAAAGCTCAATTTAAGGGAATAGAAAATTGATCAAAGATAAAATGTATACTTAGTACATAAACAATCTGTCACCATTGTTTATTTATTTTTCCACTAACATTTGTGACACCCAAAGTTTTAATTTCCAACAAATATCCTTTCAGTACTCAAGGGGAGCTCATAACTGGGAGGGAGACTGGCTTTTTAAACAGTCTAGTAGTGATAAGACAAGGGGGAATTGCTTTAAACCAAAAGAAAAAATATTTAGGTTAGATGTTAGGAAGAAATCTTTTCCTCAGAAGGTGGCACTGCTTCTGGACACAGGAAGCACTGCTCTGGGCACTGCTGCCCAGAGAAGATGTGCATGCCCCATCCCTGGAGGTGTTGAAGACCAGGATAGGTGGGGCAGCCTGATGTGATGAGTAGCAACCAACCCATGGCAGGGGTTGGTGCTAGATGAGCATTAAGATTCCTTCCAACTTAAGCCATTCTATGAATATACCTTTTTTTCTTGATTTCGTCTTGCTTCATTTCAAGATGACTATTTATTGCCCTGTCTTAAGTGGACAAGGAGGAAGAATTATTCCCCAATTTTTTTGCAGCACAATTGTACATATTTGAGCACTTCTATCATGTCTTCCTTTAGCCTTCTCTTCTCTAGACTAAACAAATCCTCTTCTCTCAGCCTTTCCTCAGAGGTCATATTTTCTAGACCTCTGATCTCTGCTCTGGACTCACTCTCATAGCTAAATGTTCTGCTTGGTGTGGGGGTTCCCAAAATGAAGCAAAGCTTTAGAAAAGGCTTAGCAGTGTTGAGTAAAGGGATTAGAAGTCTTACAGTGACCTTGTCATGTATACATTTTTTAGATATAATTCTTGCCTTTTTTTTTTTCCAAAAGAATATGACATCATGTTCTGAGTATCTCCTATTGGAGGTGGCCAAAAACAGACTGTAAAAGTATTTTAAGTTGGAGTAAAATGCCAGCTGAGAATTTTTATTAGTATTTGGCAGTAATATATGGTTGAATCATGCACACGACCATGAGCACTTCTAAAATCAAAGAGGTTATATTTTCATTACATTCTGGTGGTTTTGGATGTTGTTTTGTGTGTGTGTGTGTGTGTGGTGTGTGTGTTTGGTTTGTTGGTTTGTCGTGGGTTTTTTTTTGTTTGTATTTTGTTTTTAAAGAAAATCAGTTTCAGGAAAAAGTAAATAGGATCAGTAACTGGATTGAGTAAGTAAATACTTTTATTTTTCTTTTTAGGGAAAAAAAAAGTACAATAAACGTACATACAAAAAGTACAGTTATTTCAAGTGAAATGTCCAAAATATCAACTACACAATTATTTTCCTGAAAATAATTTAATTAAAAGTATTTCCCATGTCAGAAGTAAGTATACTTACCTTTCTCATATTAAATGTTAACAGGATTTTTCTTTAATATGTTACAAAAAACTTGTATGTTGAAAAAGAAATATGCTATTTTTATATCATTTTACTTCTTTCCAAATACATTCTGCCTCCTCCCAATACATTTAAGCAACCGCAATACCTTCTATCTTAAGTGCAATTAAGAAATATGTTTTCTTCATAATACTCCATTTTTCTAAAAATGGAGATTTGTGTGTGCAAAATGGGAAACTGCATGAGGAATGAAACCTGATTTATCTAATTATTCTATGTGCACTCAGTTATTTAGATTTCTGTGCAGAACTGAAATACAGCAACATCCAGGCATTTCTACAGCACCAGCACATATGTTCTTCTCTCTGACACGAACACTGTATCATTCTCTATTCTTATTTGACTGCAGATTATTATATACTTAATCTATTCACATAAAATAAATACATTTTGATTTGATACACCTTTCCACAACTGTTTTAATGTGAAATGGCAAGCTTTGCCCAGCACCCCTCATACTTGTCCTTCAGACACTGATACATATGACTAACTATGTCCAGATGAGCGGTCCCAATAACTTCAGAGAGGGCTTTCAGATACTCTGATGTCACTTAACTCAATCCTGCCCATCACTGGGAAACATTATGGATCTGACAGGGAGACTGAAGGCTGAACCTGCTCCACACTGAACACTTTGTGGTCAAGCAGAAGGTGGGGGGAGGTTGCACTTCTTGGTATGCCAGCTGAAGCTAAGTCTCTCAGTTGGGGACACTATTCCAATTGTATGAATTCCAGCACCCAGCAGTCTACATGAAAGTACAAATAAGTTTTAAAAACAACATATGTATGTGCTTTGATTTAGCTTTTTGAAATTTAATACAAACTACGGCATTAAAACACATTGATTCTTCTTGCTTAAAATCATAGCATTCATAAGATGTGTTTCTTCCTCTGATTTTTTCCAAATGAGTTTACAGAAATGATGTTATAATTTGTCTGAGTTCAACACCAGATGAACCTGAATTAGTACATCTCAACACATTAAAAAGAAGATTAAAATAGCAGATAAAATACAGTCACTAGGGTACAGAAAACATTGAACTTTCTAGGTTCTATGCACTTACAAGTAATTATGAAGTAATTATACTTGCAAGTATGAATGGATTACAAGCCACCATTCCTCTAAGTAAATTTAAACAGTACCCTTGATCTCTATCAGTAAGTCTTTTTCCGTTAACTAATAACACATTGCAGCCAAACCTTTCACTGCCATCTGTCCAAATGGAAACATGTGGTATTAGAGTTCTAATACTGTGCTCTTGGTAAGGATATACCTTAGAGATTTCTTTTGGAAAACTTCATAGTTAGCAAACAATTTGTGGGCAGTTAATTTGCTCCCTTGCCGGGATTTGCATTCCCATGTGTGAAATGTGCTATTCTGATGGTAATGTTAAATTAAATGAATGTACACAAGATCATATTTACATAATATGGATTGTATTTACTCTGTGGGAAACTTGACTGTCCTGCAAAAGACCATTATTGAACAGAACAGAGAGTATTTGAATTTATTTTTGTTGCTCTTCTGCTCTTCCTGTAGCATAAAGTTGTAGAACAAGACGTCCTCTTTTTGCATCAGTTCACGCCTTATTATATCACAGAAATGAAAAACACCTTCAATGCATGCTAACACATGGAGCCACACACACACATCTTGCAGTACAAGTTCTCTGGGGACTATGATGATTGAAAAAGGATACCATATTCATACTAAAGACACATTCCTTTTTTTTTTTCTTTTCCCTAACAATCACAATGTAAACTATTTTGAGGACATCTTCAAAAAGCAATTCCAGATTGTGAGACATTTACAGTGAACAGTCTTTCCTCAGGAAGTAAGCTATGTCTGCGGGCATGGCTAGGAAAATTTTACTAATTATCTTAGAAGTTGAATATATGAATTAATACATATCTTTCATGAGCTAAAGTTAATAGTAGTAAAAGCTTTTTATTTTGGTCTATCTCAATTTAGTGAATGTATCTGACAAAGCAAAATGAAGATTGAACAGTGAATGCAAAAACATTTTAGAAAAACTGCTAAGTTTTAATAGTAAGGAAAAAAGTAGGAGTGCTTTTCTTCAGACCTTGAAACTTACAAATTAATACAGTAAATCATCTGGCCATTATCATAATAATATTTAAGGAAATGGAGAAACAGTTAAAAAGTTATTAAAATCCTTTATGTGTTAAAGCCCACAAGATAGCACTGGTATTGTTCTCAAGTTCCTGCCTTACAGACTTATTTCATGAACATGAAGCTATGCAGCCCTTTCTTTTATGCTCACTCTAACATGTGGACATCTCTGCTGAGCAGGTCAAATCCTTCCTCTAAACATGGTATGAGCTTTGTTGCTGGCAAGGGAAACAAAGGGAAGGAGTAAAAGAAGACCAAACCGCAGCAAGATTCTTTTTGTTACATCTCAATTGCATTTTCCACTAATTAGAGGAGGAAGATCTGCACCCACATTTCCAAATCTAATTCTCCTTTTTTAAAAAATCCTATTTAAATCCATCTGTAATTTTTATTTCTATATTGCATAGCAATTAGTTCCATGGATAAAATACACATTTCAATTAAACGAATATTTCTTTAGCATACTTCATTGCAAATTCATGATAAGAAAAAAGTCATATTCTTATTTGTCATCAGTATTTTAAAGTCTCTCATAGCCTGCCTTTAAAATATTGCAGTTCTGTGAGATAGAAGGATATCTACCTACATGGAAGATTGTATGGAACTCATTTCTCTAGTGAGGTACCACTCATCTTGGCACCTGTTTGCACTCTGGCTCCTGGCCCCGTTTCATTTGTTCATGTAATTTTGTTCCCTTCAGGCACGGCAGGTACACGGTTGGACATCTTTATGAAAAAAACTCTTTATCATCTGCAAATTAAGAAGTTGAGAAGATGCACAGTGCTATTGGGATGTAACTTTACATTCTGCCACAACATATCCTTACATACACAGAACTGAGGCCAGGCCCTTCTCGGTGATGCATAGCAATAGTGAAAGGAGCAATGGCCTAAAACTTGAACATAGACAGTTCCGTACTAACATGAGGAAGATCTTTTTTATGATTAAGGTGATGGATCACTAGCACAGGTTGCCCAGAGAGGTTGTGGAGTCTCCTTCTATGCAGATATTTAAGACCTGTCTGGCTGCCTACCTGTGCAACCCATTGTAGGGTATCTGCTTTAGCAGGGGAGTTGGACTGTTGTGGTCCCTTCCAACCCCTGCAGTTCTGTGATTCTATGAAATGAAAATGTTACTGAGAACAGAATTTTCTTAATTTATGAAGTGCATTTGGGACATTTTACACGAGAAAGAACGGAAAATCTTTTTAGGAACTCAAGTTTTATTTATTCAAGATAAATAAATAGAATGTAAATCTTCTGAAGAATTTAACTGAAAACTGCTTTTGGTGAACACAAGGCTATCTCATTTCACTTTTAAATGATATCACTGACATTTACAAGCAGAATTTTCCAGCAAAAGTAACAGTTGAAAAAGCTACATATTTCTCAAAGCCAAGCTGACCTAACACAATTTTAGATTGGAGTTATAATTACATGTCATGCTGTTTTGTTTGTTTTCAGTGGGGTTACCATTTTATAACAACATTTGGAAATTATAAAAGGATAAAGTGAGGACCCTGTCTGTTTATATTAACACTGTATATCCATAAACAGGAATGAATCAGTAAGTACAAATCTCCTTAATTGTTTTACAGTTCTATTTATTTTTAGTATGTTTTATGTATCCCAATGAGAAGCACCAAGTTATTAATCATCTAGTAAGCCATATTACGTATGAACAGAACTGTATGCGAAAAAAAACCTCTTTCCAGTGTGTTTGGCTGACATACAGATTAGACTAAATCATCCACAAAATAATTCCACCCAGGGTATTTATTATAACGGGTTAATACCACAAGCGTATTAAATATTTACGGTATTTTCTAAAGTCATTTGTCATCATATGGAATATAAAACAAGTAATGAAGCTCAGAAATATATTTGAAATCGCAGAATCCTGAAATTCTGGCATTATTCTTAGCACAGTTTCTTAGCTGAATGTTTAAATCAACCTCTGGGGCTTTTAAGAATTATACAGGTATGTATTTTCTAAGGAGGCTGTGGGAAAGGGGTCGTAATGTATATCAGAGACTCTATGCTGTCTCTGTGAGCAATGTACAGTTAGATGCAGAATTCATACAGGCTAAGAATAAAATCTAGTTTGAGACAGAAAACTCTGGCAAGCATCTGTGTGTGAGATGTAAATACATAAGTAATCATCATATTCTCAGTAAGATTTCTGTAGATTTAGGTGAACCCAAAGACATGGGCATAGCAGTTTCACAACCATTAAGCTGAGTATCCTGACATTGACCATATAAGAATTTACACTGCTTTGTTTAAAGCAATTAAAGGTAGCACAATAAATCATGAACTTCTTTATATATGAGTAATATCTGATCTGCTTTGCAGACTGAACTCTATTGATCTGTCAGAATAAAGCATTCACTCTTAGAAAGATGGTTTGTTAGTAATCTATTGACCTAGAGCACCATGCTTTGCAGCACATAGCAATGACTTTTTAACAGTGAACAGGAAAACCATGTAACAGCTTTGATATAAAGTAGACAAGGAACAATACTGAAACCAGATGAAAACTCAGGGTTGTTTTTAGAAAATGTGAACGTAATCTTCCAGAATACTAAAACTATCAGAATAAACAACCTTGCCTGAGTAGAAAACACTGTTGGATCTTAAACGACAACAAGAGAGCTGGGGCTCATTTCTGATAAAAAATTTCAGCAGGTATTAGACTGCCTATTTCAGAAAGAAAGATGCCTTATTTACTTACTACACACTAAGATTTTGGTCAATAAAAGAAGTCAAACATCACAACATGACTGGTTTGGGGAGGAAAAAATATCTTTGGTTACAGACGGAAAGTCACATTTCTATAGCTCTGATTCATTGCAATAGCTGGTCTTTCAAAGACAGTAAAGAATCATAAGAACAACTTGACAATTTCTTATTTCTGAGGTATGGAGTACATTTCTTCTTGACTGCCTCTGCAATCTAGGCAGTTCTGACGTGCTCATCTTTGGCAGTAATACCTGCTGACTTTGTGTGGGTTTTTGTTTGTTTGTTGTTTGTTCAGTTTTTACTAACATGGATTTACTATTAAAGAATTATTTTTGTCCTCAAGTCATTAATATCATCAGATTTTGGCAACATTAGCAGTCAAGGAAATAAGCATTCATGGAAATTTAATATTAAGGTATCACAGATTAATTTCTGAATAGAAATACATAAGGACTAGAAACAGATGATTCCACCCAGTTATATTCAAAAAACCATAAATTAACATGCCAAAGTTAAAACTTTTATTGTAAATTACTTACTTGAGTTCAAAAAATTAAATAATAAAAAAAAAAAAGTAGAGAATCTAGCATCAACACCTACATTTATTTTGCTTCATATTTAAGAGACTCACATAAACTACTGTGCACAGTCCTCAGCTACATAAATATTTCAACACAGCAAAATTTCATGTTTAATCGGCTGGTTAATTAATATAGCCCTAGGCAAAATTGAAAGTTAGAAGTCTTGGCAAAGAGGGGAAGAAAATCTGTTCTGAAATCCATTCAAGAGTCCATGCTGGAAAGGCAGGGTATGATACATGCCTGGGATTCTGCACGGTGCCAATGTGACATACTATTTCAACCACTGCTCGCATCTGCATGGTAATAATTGCAGTGAGCTTAGCCAAAAAGTTCTCAAAGACTGATAAAAACATTGCTGAGCCACTGCTTTCCCACATTGGTAAACTATTTCATCTTATTTTAATAACCTATACCATTTAAGTTTGTTTTTGGTCCTTGGTATTTTGAGGGGCTAGTATCTGTGGCAATGAACATATAGATTCAGGGAACAGTGGGGTGCAGTGCAGAGATTCCCCCCAGAAAAACATCTTAAGGGAAATAATGTTGCCCTGTGGACTATGAATATTCATGAGATAGAAGCTGCCACCTGGCTTGCGCAGGGTAAAGGTACATGCCTCTGCATGATCTCCTACTGTCACCCTTCCATAGGACATGCATATCACTGCCAATCACTTGTCACCATGCTGGTGCAAAGATGGGTTTAAATAGGCATATATAATTTAGATGCACTTTAAAATGATTCTACAGTGACAGAGTTATATAACGTGTTTTTGTTTTAGCAGACTGAAGCCAGCATCACAGAAATGATGAATTCTTTTCAAGGAAAAAAAAACAGCACTATGATTCTGATCCTATTTTCTTTTAGTTTCCTAATAGTTAAGTTCCACTGGACTGCTTTTGACTTACAAGTGTACGTTAACAAAAGGAATCAGGCAATAACTGCGCTTCCCAATCTCTCTCACATATCTTTGTACCTTTCAAAGTTCATACTTTTAAAAAACAAACTCCACTTGATGTTGGAGGGAATAAAAAGTTTCCAAAACACATTATTCCCCTAGACTTATTTTGTTTCCGGCACATGTAGAACAGTGCTTAGAACTGAACTGGAACAGTAAGCATTTCTTATTTGAAAGGAATGCTTACATTGTTATATGCAGAGTTGAGTCTTGTTAATAGGAAATCAGGAATCTTGCATCCCAGTTCAATAAGCATTTGCTTAAAATTAAATTTAACCATGTTCTTAAGTGTTTTTCTGAATTCAACCATAAGTAAAGATACTATTTGAATAGGTGACCATAAGGATCTGAGGCCAAATTTTCAGGATTTAATCAACGGGTCTGAGCTAGTTTAAGCCAGAAGAAGGTTGTAACTGGCTGGTAAAAGCTTGTTTATTGATCTTTTATATTTATAATGGCCACAAAAAGCTTCAATCTTTACCCATTGTATTAATTTCCTCATTTATCTGTCATGAGTTTCTTGTGTGAGGTTGAGTCAGCCATTAATGGCCAACAGTCAAAGAGCCAGAACTAGATGTGGTATAACCTTCTAAAATAAACTGTCTTTCTGTTACCACTGCTGTTACAGTCCAAAACTTAGAATTATCGAACATTTTAGTTTGGAAGGGATTTGAAGATGTCAGTGCTATCACAGAGAACAGCTTGTTTCACTATAAGATCAAGCTGCTCATCATCTTGTCACACTTACTACTGTCACTGTGTTACTACTCGGTACTTTTCGAGTTATTTTGTTAACCTGCTTGTTCATGCTTCACTGTGGGCTTTATACAGCTATAGAAGATATCTATTCCAGTCTTGAGGTGATCGTATCACTGCAGCAGCACGCATATTTATTTACATTGTTCTTATTTTATAAACTAGTCATTGGTTTCTGTTACTATTCCAGTTAATATTCCACAATGTGTAACCTTAGAACAAGAAAATGGTACCTCCCTTTTGCAGCAAGTAAATATCAACACATATTCATGTTATTTTCCTTTCTTCAATGCTTGCGAGTTGAGTTATAATGCAGTCTTCATGTTTCTGTCTCTCTTTCATTATTAATTATAGAATAATTATCATTATAGAATAATTTTTCACATATTTTTTTTAAGATTAATTTCATTTTGTTATTTTTACTTTTTACAAGGGCACGTAGTGATAGGATGAGAGTTAATGGCTGTAAACTGGAAGAGGACAGATTTAGACTAGATATGAGGAATAAATTCTTCACCGTGAGGGTGATGAGACACTGGAAGAGGTTGCCCAGAGAGGTTATGAATGCCCTCCTCCCCGGAGGTGATGTAGGCCAGGCTTATGGGGTACTGAGCAACCTGGACTAGCAGGAGATGACCTTGACCATAGCAGGAGGGTTGGAACTAGATGATCACCTTCCAATCCAAACCATTCTATGATTCTATGACTTTTTTCTGCCCATCATTCTAATATCCCTTAGTTGGAAGGGACGCACAAGGATCATTGACTCAAAATCCTGCCTCCATAAGGGATGACCCAAAATTCAAATCCTATGCCTGAGATCATTGTCTAAATTCTCCTTGAATCCCAGCAGACTTGGTGTCAAGACCCAGTGTTCATATGCTCCAGTGCCTCCATCATCAGGTGATGACAATGTCCCTAGCACCCACCCTCACCCCTCCTTGACACAACTCCATGCTGTTCCCTTAGGTCCTTTGGATGCTTTCCAATAGTTTTATGAACTTCTGATATTGCAGCGTCCAAACTGCACGCAGTACTGGAGGTGAAGCCACACCAGTGCAGAGTGGAGTGGGAAGTTCCTTTGTAGAATCTTTCCTTCATCGCTTTCTGCAAATCTACCCTCTTATTCACTGTAGAAAACATTCATTAATGAGTGGCACAATTCATCTAGATGATTAGTGAAAATGCTAAATAAAATCGTACTGAATATAGATCCTTGAAATACCTCACTAGGAAAAGACCTTCCCACAAATCTATATTTTAATGTTTTGACTTCTGCTTTTGTTTATAGTCCTTCAGCCACTTTTCATTCCACAAGATAGTGTTCATACCCCAGGCAATTTAAATTAATTCAGCATTTTCTATCAAATAGTTTCCACATCCTGGGCCAAACTCTTTCCCAGTTATTCAAGCACACATTTCTTCATATCAGTGGGATTATATACAAGTAATGCATGAAAGAATTTGGTGCACTTTTTTGTGTTTTTGTTGGGTGGCTGTTTAGTTGTGGTTTTCTTTTTTCTTTTCTTTTTCCTTTCCTTTCAGTTATAAGGTGTGTTTTTTGTTTTTTGTTTGTTTTTTTTTCTTTTTAGTTCTGTTTTATGACAATCATGAATCTAAAAATTAATTTTAAAATTAGAACTTTTTTTTTCTTCATGGTACGCCAGTATATTTCATGCTGTTATATAAGAAGATTGAATAATCTGATTATGCAAAGAAATTATTTTCTTTTTCTCTAAACTGTGAGCTTACTTGATGAAAAATATGATTGAAACTGTACTCTCTTCTTTATAAATATATGTAATTAGGTATACATATGTATACATATATATATATATGTTCCAAAATAACTTATTCCCTTTCTTCTAGAATCAGATTAATTTTATAGCAGCAGTATTTCT
>JAOWBP010001760.1:83225635-83245042 GCA_028571105.1 Tragopan temminckii
AGAGGTTGTGGATGCCCCGTCCCTGGAGGTGTTCAAGGCCAGATTGGATGGGGCCCTGGCAGCCTGGTCTAGTATTAGATATGGAGGTTTGTGGCCCTGCCTGCGGCAGGGGGTTTGGAGATTCATGATCCTTGAGGTCCCTTCCAACCCTGGCCATTCTGTGATTCTGTGAAGATGGGGAGTCATCCCTTGGTCTTAGGTTGGGATGAGAGTGCCTGCTGCTCCACTTTGAGACAGTAGAGTGACTAAACAAAGTAAACATGAAATTCAGCAAGAGATTTATACACCTTACTTTAACTGTCTAAGCAGTATTATTGTATTACATGGGCCAAATAGCTAAGCTCATGCAGTTGTCAATGAAGACGGTTAATACACTCACAGAGAGCTGTCAGCTAAGGGAAGACTCAGCTGCCTAAACACAAGTTCCTTATGCCTTTTGAAATGCTTGAGGGTACCAAACAGAACTGCAGTTTGTAGGCAGATATGGCACAGGAATTATGGGGACCTCAGACATCTCAACTGAGAGCTGGATGGCAACGAGTAAGGTGTCACAGAATCACAGAATGGTTGAAAACAGAACAGTCCTCTGGAGACAATCTTGTCCATCATCCCTGATCAAGCAGGGCCCTCTGAACCACACTGCTGAGGACTGTGTCCAGACAGCTTTTGAATATCTCCAGGGAAGTAGACTCCACAGACTCTCTGGGCAACCCTTTCCAGCACAGTCACCCACACAGTAATGAAGTTTTTCATCACATTCAGTCAGAACTTCCTTTGTTTCTGATTGTGCTCATTGAGAAGAGTCCGGTCCCATCCTCTTTATGCCCAGAGCCTTCTCTTCTCCAGGCTGAATAGTCCCAGTTCCTTCAACATTTCCTCACAGGAAAGATGCTCCAGTTCCATAATAACTTTAGTAACCCTTTGCTGGACTCACTCCAGGAGCTCCATGTCTCTTTTGCACTGGTGAGCACAGAAATGTACACAGTACTCCAGGTGAGGCCTCAACAGCGCTCTTCAAAATCATACATGCTTTGGTATGTATAAGGCTGAAGCAGATGAAAACAGTCTAAACTTTTAATTCACAAAGTTGATAGAAAATGTCTAGAAGTTGCTCCTAAGCACTTTTAGTCATATAAAGCGTATAAGAAATATTTAAATCATACTCAGTAAAAATTGTACTCTTTCAGATCTTGTGACTGCTGTGTCTCTTCATAAAGATGGTTATGAGTTTCACTATGCCCAATAAATCCAGTTACTATGTCACTGAATATTTAAGTTGTGAGCTTCAACAGCAGCTGACTTCTGACTGACTCAGCAAGAGGAAGTTTGGGTTGGATTTGCATTAATAAAGAAATAGCTATAGGCTGTCAGAAACCAGAGTTTCTAGAAAGCTATTCCAGTTATCCTACAAATCTGACACATAGGTTGTGGAAGTATACCTCCTGTTCCAGTTACATGTTACTATCATTTATACATAATCAATTCAGTTTGGCATTTAAAAAATAATAATAATAACTGTGCAGACAACTAGCTGTACCGTCCTATCCAGACAATAGAATAGCTATACCATTCCTGGCAATATATATGTAACTAAAACTTGTTTTCAGGAGCACGATTTGCTTTGAAAAGAAACTGATACTTAGCTTCTCTGAGATGCTATATTCCTCAGATCTCTTTTTCATCATTCACTTACACATGTGAAACACATGAGTTTATAGTCTCTCTATAAAAAAGTTGCCCTATAGTCTCTCTATCCATAAGCATATTTAATCTTGGTTTTGATGCCTACTGAGATCCTGACTGTTTCTCAAATTCTGAATACCTTTGGGATAAAAGTCCAAGATAAATATACTTTTGACTCAAATACCTTAGCACACTGTCTGATGGTTGTGGAATCAGATTGAAATCTGGGCAGAAAATAATATATGGTGAAGCAAAGTCACTCAAAAGGTGCAATTATAGCAATGTAAAACATACATCAGCACCAATGTTTATTTTTAGAAAGATAGGAAAGCTTCTTACTCTGCCTTTTAGAGTCAGTAAGCTATCTAGTTGAGGTCCAAAGTTAAGATGCTTAGTTAAAACTTCTCAGTGTCACAAATTGTCCTTATTCCATGGCTTCCTTATGGTTTCTAGCCACCTAGAATACATAGCACCTCACTGAAGTATCAAGTTATGGATATTTTTAGAGCTTTTCGATTTGCAATATTTGCTGAACAAATGCTAATCATAAGTGTGTTGGTTACTGAGAGAGCTCAGAAACAAGTTATTCTGAAAATCAGATCTTTTGAAATGGGATGTCATTAAGTTTGCAGACTAGACTTAGCCAAGGAGAAAACACCCAGTTATGACAAATTCAACTTCCACAAGTTTATCTGGGAAAAAGCTACTTTTTTACTTGCTTTGGTTGTGAAGGCACTACTTTAAGACCAGGAGGTTTTAATGCAAGTTGTAACTATGGGAACATTCAATGAGCACACAAAACATGTTTAATCTCCAGATGAGGGAGTATGTCCTAATTAGTTTTGTCTGCTCTGGTGTCTGGCTACCAGCTGACAGACACGACAGCTGATCTCTCTGAACCAATGCAAATTGGAAAAAGATTTGGGTTGGGGGTCACTTTCTGAGTGGGCAAAGGTTGGGCTGTTTGTTATTTAGACTGAACTAGTTCATTCATCTCTAGTTACCCAAATGTCAGTACAGTAGATTCCCTTAAAATAACATGCCAGAGGCTAGAAACTTCCTGTTTTGTTTCTACCTGCACATTTTCATGAGATGCTGCCAGATGAGGAAGGCAGTATGTCCTGGGACAAGAAGAAAGTTCTGGACACTTCTAGAAGAACTCCAGAATACACTGTGAGAATGGACACTTTGGATGTGCATTTTGTGCAGTTCATGTTAGAGCTCAAGTCAGTCAGTGAAAAGCACATTTGTATGCATACAATACATCTAAGTAAGGATTTGGAACTTTTATTCTTCAGATCTTCTCTGACTATCCTTGTGCTAATTTAGCTTTTACTATGAACTGGAAAGACTCATATCAGAGTGATGTAAAATGCAACAAAATTAGCGGAAAACCTAGCATGAATTTCAAAGGAAATTGTTTATCACATAGGCTCAGGAAAACAAAATGTTAGATGACTGAGTAATCATTGATCTTATTTAATGACAGTCAGTTTCACTTATTTTCATGCCTAACATTCTATGATTCCAAAAATTCCACAATGCAACTGCATTACTAGTTTTATGTCACATCTTCTGGACAAGTTTGCTCAATTTGTAAATGTAAAGAAACAGCATATTGTAGAGGAAAGTGATAAAAATAGAGAAAGTTTTGCTGTGGACATACAGAACCTGAATTACCAAATACTGGAATAGAGGCACTGAAGTAATTCTGAGAGAGAGAAATTGTAATCTCCTGTAAGTTAATATTTATTTTTTATTTTTGCCAAGACAGAGCAGGATATTATTTTTAGAATAATCTTGCTATTGCCATCATAATCTCATTAGCATTAATAAGAACAAGTATTTTCTCTAAATTATGGACATTTTTTCACTACTATTTCTTCCTACTTGGATAAACAAGTATATGGGAATACTTAGATTCACAGAATTGTTTGAGTTGGAAGGAGACTCTTAAAGGTCAACTAGTCCAACTCCCCTGCAATGAAAAGGAACATCTAAAGCTTGATCAGGTGTTCAGAGACCCATCCAGCCCCACATTAAATGTCCCCAACTATGGGACATCCACCACATCTCAGGGCAACCTGTTCCATCCTTATCGTAAAAAACCTTTACCTTATATCCAAACTAGATCTACCCTCTTTTAGTTTGAAACCATTTTCCCTTGTCCTGTCACAACAGATCCTGCTAAAGAGTCTTGTCTCCTTCCTTGTTATAGGCCGCTCTGAGGTCTTCTCCAGGCTGAACAGCCCCAGCTCTCTCAGCCTGTCCTTGTAGGTTAGGTGTTCCATCCTCTGGATCACTTTTGTAGCTCTCTTCTGGACATGCTCCAACAGGTCCATGTCTCTCCTGTACTGAGGACTCCACATCTGGATGCATTACTCCAAGTGAGGTCTTAACAGAGCAGAGCAGAAGGGCAGGATCACCACCCTTGCCCTGCTGGCCATGCTTCTTTTGATTCAGGCCAGCATACAGATGGCTTTCTGAGCTACAATGGCACACCGCTGGCTCATGTCCAGCTTGCCATCTACCAGTACCCTGAAGTCATTTTTGATGGGGCTGTTCTCTATCCTTACATCTCCCAGCTCGTATTGGTACTGAATGTTGTTTCAACCCAGGTGCAAGACCTTGCACTTGGATTTAAGGAATCTCATGAAGTTCTCCTGGGCCCACTGCTCAGTCCTGTCCAGGTCTCTTTGAATGGCATCATGTCCCTCTGGTGTGTCAACTGCACCCCACAGCTTGGAGTCATCAGCAAACTTAATGAGGGTGCACTCGATCCCACTGTCAGTGTCATTGATGAAGATAGTAAAGAGTGCTGACCCCAGCGCTGATCCCTGGGGGACATCACTCACCACCAAAGGAACATCACTCATCACTTGCATGACGAATAAGTGATGTTTAGAGCAAAACAGTGTAAATCTACTAAACAAGTGCAGTGTCTGCCATTGGCAATTTGTAAACAGTTTGTGGGCACTGTTAGGGAGAATACATGGCCTGGGTACAATTTCCTAAAGGCAGTGAGGTCCTTTGAAGGATCAGGAACTTTACCAGCTTTTAGTGCCAGTGGCTTCAGAGTTAGAGAACAGTTTGCAACCTTATTTACACAGGTACAGCTAGAGAGTCCTAGGAAGTGCCTCCAAGAGTTGTACCTGCTCTGCAGCACTAATTGGAATAAAATGCAGAAGAAATTATTATTTCAGGAGCTATCATGTGAAAAGAGCTGAACATTTTCCAGCAAAACATTTCCATTTTTGCATTGACTAGCATTACACTCCTGAGTTCATAAAATAGACTAAAAATAAACAGGAAGTACAAATAAGTATTTTATGCATGTCAAATTTTAAAGCCTAGAAAGGATCTTTCTTTCAGGATTTTTCTCTTTCTGCAGAAAAATGACTTGGGTGATATTCTTCTGCTAACTTCTCTTAACTCTTCACATCTGTCCTCTTACTTGCTTTCCGCCTTTTCCCTTCCATCCCCTGACGTAGTATCCCTACCCCAGAGCATGTAGGATGTGCATAAAGCTAGCAGTTAAGTATAAAATCTTGTCCACACACTTTACACTGTGGACTACTTGCTTGTGGAATACTTACCATAATCTTATTATCTTCTTCCATCTTGTGTTGTTGAAGAAGGTAACAGGGGTCAGCAATCAAAATTCTGAGCATGTAGACCTTCTGGATTATCATCTGGCAAACATCATGAATTTTTCCTTCCATGAGAATTTTCTATGTTTTATGGTCTTAAAGCACTGCATACTAGCTCCACTGATTATAAATTACAGGATGGGGAGAGATCTGATGAAAATATTCACCTTCAAGTGGCCCAGTATGTCTGTGAGAAAATACATATTTTTCATTTCTAACAGATGCAGCTCAGATGGCAGCCAAGCAATTGCACATAACGTACGGGTACACACCTATGTTACATATATTGCACGTGCACATGAACACATACCCTGTATCATTATAAATTACGCATTCACTTTATCACCATAAAAAAGTAACTGATGAACGGTCCAGAGGTTGCAACACTTTGGTGTGCAGCTGTCTGGCATAAATGCAGAAAAAAGCAAGTGCCATGACAGCAAAATGGGACACAATAATGAAGGAAATTTGCAGATTTGTTTTTTTCTGTGCCAGAAGTCCTAAGTGTATTGCTACTGCAGTACTGATACTCCTTAAGACCCCCTTCAGCTGCTGGTAATGTTACTGAAAAGAATGCTATCTTCTGTATTTAACTGTAAACTAATCTGCTGATTCTGTTTTAAAATGTCACTCCACAACTCAGTGCTCATATAAATGTGGAGAATAACAATATTGACCTTTATTGAGTACTTTGAAATCCAAGGGAAAAAAGAGCCACGAGAAAAGCTGGCGTTACTATTATTTTTTTCTTTCCTTCTGCGGAGGGAAAACGAATAGAAGTTGACATAACAGAAACAAAGAAGTCAATGTGTTGTGACAACACCTTATAGGATAGAATTATCTGGGTGGAGGGTGGTATTTGCGTGGAATACTTTGCCAATTTTCAAGAACAAAAAAATTGAATCTGAAAAATAAGAGTTTAAACTTCATGCCTCTGACATGTTTAAAATTTGAATTGAAAGAGGGTTTGTAGTTCAGTTAACATTCAAATTTATTTATTTATTGTAATTTTATCCAGCTGTAAAGACACGTATCTAGATTTTGAATTCTGAAATCCTCCTACATGCATGTCAAGATTTGAGATCTGATTTTCCTATTTAAATTGGGCTGCTATACTGGAAATGATAATAAGATGCAGTACTGTTGACAGACTTTCTCATAAACAACTGAATAAAATGCTATAGAAATTGCTATATGCAGACATTTGGTAGAAGGATTCAGTATCTCTCAGTGGCCCATCAGTGTCGTCTCTTCTCTACTTTTTTATATTCTTTTTAGCTCTTTTTATTGTTTGATAAGCTTTGTTTCATCTCGTCAACTGTTGCTGTTGAAAAGATGGCACTTTGTCCAAGTTATTCATTCAGCCTCTTTTTTATCATAAGGAGTTATAAGCATGTATACAAGACTATATGGACCTGTCATATCTATCTCTTTGAGTAGGTTAAAACTACCCTTTTTAAAGCTCCTTTTCTTTCCATAGACTGGTGAGGATGCCAAACTGTCAATGCCTAAGTGTTTAATGACTACAGTTAGGAGAGAAAAATTGCACTCCCCGTTGTACTTAACAACATCTTCACAAAAATATAGAGAAGAAGGGTCCTGGCCTCCACTCTAGGAGCTCAAATCAAAGAGATAGACATATCAGGAGTGAGGGTATAACAGGAAGGACAGTAGATACAGAAATAGCAGTACACAATTACCCCTTTTAGGCATCCATCTGGTTAGATGTGTTGTTTCATTTAAATGATGTGTAAACGCACTCACTTAATGGCCCTCATTTATACATTTATGTATGTCATGTGAGCACTGCAGCACACACGGTTTTAATTTTGAAACTTAAAGCACAAGTAGCAGACCTCACCTTTGCTGGATGCTGTCGGGTGTCAAAACCGAAAAGTTCAGCTTGCGCCCCTTCCAAGGAAATATAATACATATGCATCTGTGCACCCTGAGGTCTGCACACAGCTGCACAATGTTTTATGAGATGTTGCAGTGGCTTCTGCTAGACTTCCTGACGTAAAACTACAAACAATCAAACCCTCTTTCCCCCACACCACATTCTCTCAAGAAAATACCTGAGAAAAGAGATTTTTTAAACCAACTGTGTCGTTTAAACATTTTTGCTCTCAAGAACAGATTTAATCTCAGTATTTACAGAAGGAAATCATGATCTTGGGTGTTTCAGCTTTCAGTAGAAAAAAAAGCCACAAAACAAAAGTTTTTCTCAATAAAGTTTGAATCAGCATTAGAATGCAGTATATTCCATCAAGCGTAAAGGCATGAGCTGACATCTGAAATTTGCACCCTGCCATCTCAGCCACCCAAGAGGGAAATGATTCTGCATTAACTGAAGAAAAAGGTAATCATGAAAACTGCATTTAAACCAGGACAACTGCAATACAGTACAATGCCCTGGCACTCTATTTTCTTATATGCTAGCTTTTCCACTCGTCTTGCATTCTTTTCTAACAAGATTTAACTAGTTTCTATGTAGAATAAAATAAAATAAAAACCAACTTTTTTTTCTCCCAAGAAAATTCAAAAATGCAAACTTCATAAACCAATATATTTTTAAGTTTTTTTGATTCTTTAAAAAATACTGTCTTGTTGGAACACTAAAAACTTCATTTTTACACTTTCAGAACAAAAGGTTTAGATAAAAAAGAAAAGAAAAAAAAAACTTGGTTATAAAATACGCAAATTCTACTACAATTCAGTGGGAACTGAGTACCTAACCTCACCAGCTACTCCTTAAAATGCAAGTCTTGGTGTTCTTATACAGTCACCTGCAATTTCACTCATCAGTGTCTAGAGCAATAGACTCCTAGATGGAAATCTTTTACTGGTGGCCCTTCTCTTGGAAAATGGCAGAAAAAGCCTACTGTGAGTGACATTCCTTCCAACATAATCTCACTTAGCACCATTACTGAACAAAACTAGATGCACACACAAAGTGGTGGTGTCTTGCTGTATAACCATTCAACAGCCTGGCTCTAAGGGATATATGATCACTCTTTTCAAATGTTGCCCTGGAAACAATTTGTCTTTTGGCAGACGTTGCATACTTATACAGGAAACTAAATTTAAATCCTTAGGCATAACATCTTGGTCATGCCTGCCCTTTTGTTTGAACTCCTTTAATAAAATTCTTGCCCTCACACTTGGCTGTACTAAATCCAACTATGATCTTTTCTTCCTCCTCATTATTAGTTCAGAGGGAACACTCCAGTATTTGTATGTAGGGTTATCCATTACCTAAAAGGAAAACGTGCCAACTTAAAGCTCAGTTCATTGACTTACATGATGTTTACCCAAGGATTTTCATGCAACTGACTTATAATGGCCATGTAATTTTCCTCGTCTGAGCAGTTTTACAGAACTGGTATTCATCATCGTACTTCTCAACATGCAACAGGTGAGCCAGTTCATAGGTGGTTTGGGAATAAACAACAGAACAAGGTGGAACATTTACCAAAAAAAAAAAAAAAAAAAAGAACGAGGCAAATAGGACTGGTGCAATCAATCATAAATATGATTCTTAAATAAGTAGTTTGAGAGGGGGGCAACGACAAATGAATGGAAATGTTATGTACACAAGTTAGCCTCATACCTGGCTAAAGGAATATAGCGCAACTGGAAATTTTGGAAAGAAATGTCTGTCCACCTGCCTGGTTTCCTGGCCAGCAAAAGCAGCACTTTCCAAACAGACTAGAGACTGAGGCAGTTTTCCACTTTTGTACACAACTGAGGGGATCCCCAGACAGGACAGGAGAGAAGAAACTATCCTGCTATTCCACAGTACACATAAGCTCAGACTCACATTATGTTTTTCATCAGCTACCACTTCTGGAACACATACAGAATGACAGAGTTTGTACAGATCTTAGGATCCCGTATTGTCCTTTAATTACAGCAAAGCACCAAAATTTTCTTCAAATGAACACAGTTAAGGTCTCACAGGCCTTCTGGGAGAGTTGAGACCTCCCACATTAGTAAGGGGTTTAAGAGGTTATTTTTCCCCCTCTTGCCTTTTTTTTTCCCCCCTTAAATTGATGCTGAAGCAATCCCATTGGCCCTGGAAGCACATGTAAAGGGAGACAAAATTGGATATGAGTCTCAGAAGGATGGCATAAGCATTTAACAATACGTCTTGGACTTGAATTTGCAGATGAGGTAGGTGCTGGCGGAGGACTGTGAGGAATTATTCAGAGTGTTCCTTCCCTCCTTTTTCTCTTCATAAAATACCCAGTGAGGCAGAAAGTTCCTGAGACATGAGCAATGTTTCTTTTGGAAGTGGACAAGCTTTAGTAGTGGGGTGAAAAACAATTTTCAAAATTTATTTTTCACCACTGTGTGACACCTTGAAAATATTTTGGCAAAAATGCCAGGCGTTGTGCAGTTCCAGGATTCTATCAGAGGTTCACCTTCTTTGGCTGGTAGGATAGAAAATGCTACCAGCATTTTAGAGGAAATATGAATAACTCTAATTGAACTGTTTAGCACTATAGGCAGGATAAAGACGGAGTGCATATGAAGTTTTCTGTGTCTCATTTAAAACATAATTAGGCATGAATTAAGGAAAGTGAAGCTTATTTTACAAGTTCATCAGAAATTAGGGATCTGTTGTGCTGGGTACTTTTCAAAGAGACGCCAGAAGGCAGTTGCTGTATCTCAGTATTTAGCACAAGTAAATGTAACACACAAAGGATGAAAGAAAAATATTTCATTCTCATTTTACATGTCATGATCAGGAAAACCAAGTCCTGCAGGCAGTTTTACCAAAAGCTTGTGATAATTAGAGACTGCATGCAGAGATCTCAAAATCCATTTTAATGCTAGAAATTTAAGCATTTTCTTCTCAGAAGTTTTCTCTTGCTTCCTCTTGCACATAACAGCTACTACTCCAATACTGTCAAAGGAAACAATCTTGCTGAATAATAAAGATAAAAACAAATGTCAGACCCAGCCAAAAGCACACTCACAGAACCAGATTCACCAGTGTGCTCCAGGGGCTTTATTTTACCCTAGTGATACACAACAGTCATAAAAGTAGATTAACTAATATAAGGCTTCTGTGTGTCACCAGAGAAGTACAGAGCAGCTGTAGCATCTATGTGAAATCTATATTGCAGTGTTTTACTGTTTCTACCTTCTCATCTTTCTAACTTTCTCACCAAAGATTAGTAGCAGTTCCAGATGCAGTGAACATACATGGAAAATAAATACTAGAAGAAAGAAAAACATTAATTCAAACAGGTCATAATTTCTGTTTCCTAAATTGGTGTGCAAGCAAATCTCCACTGCTGTGCTTTTTAATCTCACCGCTAGATTTATTTGTGTGAAGAGACAGCAATATTGAACTAATTCTTATTAATAACATCATCCCATGCTCCTCAACTCTGAAATCAAGAACTTCTCAGATGCAGCTTCTGAAGTTTACAGTAGGCTGAAAACTCCTTAATTGACTATAGATTTCTGCTGCACCATTCCTCATGTATAACAAATACAGGTGACTTCATCCTGCATAGTTATCGTTGTATGAAATACATACAGATCTATAAAACACAAATGAAAAGTAGTTTCTTACTGTACTGGATATGGTGCAAATGATCTTACAGTGGAATGAATAAAATTATTTTTAAAATGTAAAATTCCAAATATTGCAGATAAGGCAGGAAAATACACGCAACGTTTTCACAAATTAATTCCCACATCTTCAGAGTAGTAGAAGATGTGAAATACCGACTTTAAAAATGTGGAAAAAAGTCTTAAAATTTTATATCTAAGGATGCTTTTCCACACAAACTCATGTAACGTTGTAGAAAGGCTTCAGACTGAAATCTGAAACAGTTGGAAAAGGGCAGAAAGAATTTCCTTAAACAAACTTAAACGAGATAGAATTTCCTAGCAGTGAGAATGATTAAATATTGGAACAACTTACTCACACTGTCCTATCTGTAAGAAAGGACAGGAGATGGCTCGCAGCCTGTGTGCAGAGATCTGGCTGAACACTATGGTATGAATCTTTTTGGCGTGGGAATCTGTGGATCTAAAGTCCTCTGTTCATCCTTTACCTTTCCTACCATGAACACAGTTACAATGTTTCCTATTTTCTAATAAGATAATATGACAGAACATACCTTTAGTGAATTTGAGGACTGTAATAACCTAGGGGAAGTTTCTGCCATTGAGATAAACTGAATAGCAGAGATTCACTCCAGTGGGAACCTGATAAATTTGAGGTCCATGACAAAAGATATTTCATGAAGTTCAATAAGGAGAAGAGCAAAGTACTGCACCTGGGACAGAGCAACTCCATGCTTCAGCACAAGTGGGAAGATGGAGACCACACTGCGAGTACACAGTGTACTGTCATCATGAAAAATGCAAAATGCATACTTGACTACATTAGAAAGAATGTGGTTAGAGGATCAAGGCAAATTGCTACCTCCTTCCATTCAGCGCCAGTGGGGACCTACTGGTATACAGTGTCCGGTTTTGAGCCCCTCAGTACCGGCAAAAGGCGAGACCCTACAGAGACTGAGTTGGGATTTAAATATTGTGTGTAAAATTTCTTAGAGGAATAGATGCTTGGATGGGAGATACAGGCATTTAAATTCTAGGGATAAACAGGAAGTCCAGATGAAACAGTTTTAACTTGTCTCTTCTGTCCTTAATTTCGATGAAATCTAAAATAACCAGTCTATGATGTTAATTTGTTTCACTGATGGTTTTGGCAGAGCTTCTCTCTCACCGTGTTGCCAGGAAACATGGCAGAGTAAAATGACTGTTGGACTGTCACAGCTTTAGGCCTTATGACTCTGAGGGACGAATGCCAAGGCAATCAGCATGCTGAGGAAGTTGCACTCTTTGCAAGCTCTGCGGCATTACGTGACCATGTAAAGGGGGAAACTCATGAGGTTAGAGAATTAAAAAAAAATGCAGGGAAGGAAGAAGCTACAGAGAAGTCAGTCCTACCATTTCATCTGTATTGGACTCCTACCGCTTGTATTTCATCTGAGCAGATGCTATTTGAACAGATATTCTGAAGACAGCAATACAAAAAGAAAAATCAAATGATGGTAGCACGGTAACCCCTCAGTTCCCAAGCAGGGTTGTGACCAGGCATCGTGCAAACCAGCTTATCCCACTTAACTTTTGTACCTTTGTCTTGTCTTGCATTATCTTGCTATATCCTATATTTATCTTGCCTTGCCTTATGTTATCTTACCAAGACACTCCTGCCTGAGCTAGCTGAGAATAGTCCAATCCTAATTTTTCCATCAGATTTTCCAGCCTTGTGGATGAATAATCTGTTATCCTTCTGCAACAAATTAATTGCAGGCAGTACGAAATGAGTGATGTGGGTACAAATTCTGTGAGTCTCTGCTATATAAAATTCAATATAGTCTTTGCTGCTAGGATAATCTCATGCCAATATACTTGGCAAAAAATACAGTGTGTGTGTACACAACACAGCTGTGTTTCAGGTTGGTATTGACAGTTGTGTATTTATTTATTTTTCAAAAATATTCCAAAGATATAGAAAGGATTATTTTGAACTATTCCTACTAACCTACATTCTTTGTAAACTGCCTGGGGTTCAACATACAGAACATTTTTTCAACATAAATGTAAATAACTGCTTCTGATTGCTTTCAGAGCTGCACCCAGCTCATCACTAGCACAAAATATATGTCCCTTATTAAAAAACTGAAACAAAAATCCACAGGCATGTGCATGTCATGCTCTGTTAACCTGGCTTTTTAGTCTGCACATATGGTGAATGAGGGACTGGAACAGCTATGATATAATTAAAATTCAGTCCTGCAAATAATTGCATGAGCTTAATGATCACTATTTTGGGGGATGCATACACTGAGGTATGTACTATGGCTGCAATTCATACACATTCTTTGAAGATGATTTATCTTCAAACTAACTCAGCATTGCTAAAAGTGCAAATATCTCAGTATAGTATGGGTAAATTCCATGACTCTTTACCCAGTTTCCTTGTAGGTTTTGCACCCTGCACTGAATCTCCGTCTACAATTCTAGCTACTTTCCTAGCAGTGTCCAAGCTAGTTTATTCAGAAAAAGCTCATGTCTACATGTGTAGTTTGTAGACACAGTACAGAAAAATCCTCAGGCAGTGAGAACTCTTTAATGCAATTAACATTTTGCAATAGTGTACCCATAAAAATGTGTTTACAGAGGGATATGGACAAACAGATTCCAGCAACTAGCATAGCTGAGGCACTGAAGAACATGACTTCTAGGACTGGAGGAAGATGTATTCTGTGATACTTCAGAAACTGTGGTTAGTCTCTGTTTAGCTATGTGTTGTCAATCTGCAGCCTTGGTTGAAATCAGCAGGAGTTGCATGTGTGTAAGGGAAGAATTTGGCCCACTAGGACCTAATGTGGTGCATCAAAGAAAGATAGAGCTGGCATATCTGGGAGAACTTTCTGATATTCACATGCAACTGCTCACTGTGGGTGGCATTGAGCTGGGTATGAATTAGTTGGAGCAGAGACAGGAACCAGAGCAACTGCAGCTAAGAGGAGGTCTGCAGACCACCCCCAGGATGCCGTAAGACCACCGGTTGCCTTCGGAAGAGAAGGCAGCTAGGGTAAATGGAGACTACAAGGAATTACATACTCTTGTGACGGAAAACAACTGTTACCAATGGGAACTGCAGCTAGAGAGAGAGGCTGAGTGTCATTGTTCATACTCAGAACTAGCTCCTGAGACCTTGTTGAGAAAATACTCAATTGAGCAACTTTGATGAAGTGGCGAGAATGAGCAGCTTGGGCAAGAATGGGTCTCAGATTGTAGTCTGCTCAGTCTGGTAGAGATTTTATTCAAGCATTTGAAGATCTTGAACTATCTTCTTATCATGAATCACACATAGTAGAGTCTGATATTATAGTTTACTCTTAGTTTATAATACACAGGTGTATGTGCACAAGCGTGCTGGGCTATCTAATGGTTTGTCTTTGGCTTGGAACTGATTGTTCTCATGGTCACAGGTAACAAATTAAAACTCTATACCTGAATCTCATAGGTTGTGTTTAAAACTTAAAGCTTTCTACCCTCTAAGGCTGCGATCTGGTTTCTCCCTTCTTAAGTGTGTGTGGGCTATTCCACGTCCCTCATTACTCCTCAGATTCATCGTGCCAGACCCCTCTCATGCTGGCAGCAGCAACATGTGTTTTGGTGATTTATAATACAGTGCTTCTTGGGAAAGAGTGTATTTCACTGGCAATAAAAGGGGTTGTTGTGCAGGTGGAAACTTGTTTAAACAAATCTGAATCAAAACTGGGATGTAACGAAGGTTGATATCTTAGTATAAGCTCTGAACGTTCAGAAAACTTACATTATTTTACACATCAGAAACCTGTCTGAGCTCTTCGTGTCAGAGATTTCCATCTGCTAAAAGGAAGAAAAAGTATTACTGGGGTAAATATGAAATGAAAATCAAATGTTCTTATATATACGGCTGTGGCTGTTGTGCATCTTAAAAAAAAAAGTTATTGTTTTCAGCACAGTTAACAAACAAATTATTTCTGTTTTCACAGTTCAGTGAGGTCTTTGATTTTACTTCCAGCTTCCTGAAAACAGATTTCAGATATAAAAAATGTCTCCCAGATGCTGTCATTCTGCAAAATACTGAAGTTGTAAGGAAAAAAAATAGCTTAATGGCAGATAAGTCCCAAAAGTTGCTGACTAAATATTCTTCACTGAGTATTACTCTAATAATGCTAATATCTATAAACTACAAATACAATTTTCTATCCAGACTGTTGAACGAAAATGTTCAGATGGCAACTTTGGTTCAATCATCTACAAGTGAATGTTTATTGAAATTATCTGAACATATCAAATCTCCACTTTGAACTGGCAGTCTCCTAAAAACCAGCATTTCGTGTGAAATTTCTGGCACTTACCTTTCAGGTGCTTGCCAGAAACATCATTTTTGTGGTGTGACTGTTTCAAACCTTGATGGCAATTATAACTGTCAAAATAAAAACTCTCTCTACTTGTTCCAGAACTTAAAAAATTTTTGTTTGCAGTTTGGTTCTGAAAGTGTGAAAAGGTCAAGGAGAAGTTTTTTAATTTCCCTTTTTCTTCTTCTTTTTTTTTTTTTTCCCAATTCCATTTGTCTCTTTTGAATCTGTTCTTCATTATCTCAGGTGAAATGTCCAATAGGGACAAGATCCTAAATTTTCTTATATCTGGTAGTTTTTGTGACTCATCAGACTCATCAGACCTATAAAGCAACTGCTACAGTAGTTCATTTCTTTGTCGTCAGCTCTGTCTGTTGAAAATTAAAACATTTTCCTCATCTTGATGTGTGGCATATCTGACTGCGAGAGGCTTCACCATCTGTTTTAGGGCCTGTAGAACTTTGCAGGGAATGTGAACACTATTGTAAGAAGCTTTCAGTGTTTGTTTTATTTAATTTCAGATGCAAACTAACTTCATATAATCTCAATACAGAGCATTTTATACATACATTTATTTGAACATAAGCCGCTCTAGCTTGAAAAGTAGATTTCATATCCCACGCTAGGCTCCAGAAAAAAAAGAATACTTTTTTTTTACAGCACACAGACACAAGTCTCTGCTGTAACAGAAGGCTGTTAGCTGTTTAAAAGAGAGATTTAGGTGAAGTTAACCAGGTATGTTCCCCCTGCTGACTACAGGCGGATTCCACCTGGTCCTTAGCTAGTAGAAAGAAGTCCGGCAGTTTGAGTCTCAAAGTTTGGTCCATTTCAGTGGAGGGAAGAAGCGTGTTGCACCTACACAAAGTTTCCTTTGCTCTCAGTATTGAGTTCCACCATTTGGTGTTCAGCAAAGACCTTGAATCTCCGCACTCAGATGAAAACCCTCTAGAATAAACTCAGATGACAAAAATAGTTAATTCATCAGTTAATTAACAGGCTTACGTCTACTGGTGCCGAGATGTGTATTACAGTGGACCTACTTTTTTCCCTCAAGCAAGAGACTGCCAAAAATAACCTCCGGGATTACTCTTGGTTAATTAGGTCTTAGAGTTGCTATCTGAGATAGGACTATCTTCTTGGACTTAGTAAATGGAAGGGAAAAAAAAGCCATGATACTTTTAGAAAAAGTTGTGTTTTTTGTGTTTGTTTGTTTGTTTGTTTGTTTGTTTTAATATTATCAAACTAAAAGCTATGGAAAAGCTCCCAAGTCTATAGATGCGCTATCTTCAAATATGGCTACTGTCACATAAAAACTTTCTTTCCTTTCTAGTATGTATTTGTTCTCCTTGGTATATCTCAACTAGAATCTGTTCTTGCTTCTAACCCTACAGAGAAAAAGCCTACACAAACTCAGACAGGAAGAAATTTGTGTCTCAATTTTGTGTATCTTTCCTATACAGCCTGTGGGTTTCTTCACAAATTAAAAGGTGGCAGGTAAAATTTTGCATCCAGCTTCAAACTCTTCACTGCCAGTCCCATGATTTCAATTTAATATGTTTTTTTTAATGTGAGTTCTGACATAGTGTTCTGGTAACTTTCACAACTCAGCCGCAAACCTGGCTGCTGACTATTTTGGCTTATGAAATCAACTGTGAAACTTAAATCTTTAAACAATTATTGAAGTCTTGGGGTTATAGTGATTCCACATCAGTTAAACTAATTACTTATAAGATATATCTCCAGACTTGGCTGCTAGGGAGAATTTCTACAGTAATGCACAATTTTTCATACACAGAACTGAAGATAATTATTTATTCTTTATCTCCAATTGCAAGTTTGTTTGCAATCTTCGGCACAGTTTTTTACCTTTAGTTTAACCAATGAGGGCTGTTTGGTACTCTCTAAAACCCCTTTCTACCTCTGGTGCACTTTTGCCTTGAAGTTAAACTGTCTTTTTTAAAGATTCTTCAGATTTGTATGCCCTAAATCCCAAAAGAAGCTGCATAAATATCTAAAAGATTAAGACTAATTTGTAAAATAAAGAGATTATAAACAGGTCATAAACAACATCCATACAATGGGTTTGAGTGTTGTTTTTAGCTTAATAGTTCATCACCTACTGATTATACACCAGAAACAAAGGACAAATAATCCAAGCATCATAGTCTAGGGGCGTTTTCTGGGAATATTGGCAGCAATGGTGTTTGTTCCCCAAATTAACAGAATGTTACTAAGATCTGTCTTATTTTCAGTGCATAGAATGCAACTGCACAAATATGAAATCATCCATCAAATGTCCCAAAATATTAATTTGTCTGGGAGAAGGATATGGTGGCAGACAGAACCTAGCAAGATATACAATACTCTTCAGAAAGCTGGTAATCCAACAATCCTGAACTTCTTCCCTAAAGTCCTTAGAGATAAGCAGGCCTCAAGGGTTTCTGTATTTCATGATACTGAGCTAATTGAGGATGGGATCAAAATTATTTTGGAATACTAGAAATCTGGAAAAAAGATTATCAGCCATTCAAGTCTGTTAAATCTATAATTTATTGAACTTACAGTGTAAAAAGCTATTAGTTTTAGCTATGTGGTATGTGGAAAAAAATCTGCACATTTTGTATTTTTAAAAAATGAGTGCTGTCAACATCTTATCAGCATCATTATGTATTGTCTGAGGCCAAAAATTAAAAATCCATTTTTCTTCTTGTTGTAGACATGAAAATGTCTCATCAAGTTGAATGATAAAGTAGCTGGTCAATATTCTGTCAGTCCTTACTCAGGAGAACATCAGTAGAAGCTTTCTAGAACTGGTAGTGGTTAAAAGCGTAAGGACTTCAGGACTTGGCAATCAAGAAATTATTTCCTGAGTAAAACCTGAGTATGGGACTTAGAATTTGTTTAAAGATTGTTTAAAAATGAGGCATTGTTTTAATTTTCCACACATGTAGAATTTGGCAGGAAGTAGTGAACGTGCTTCGTTTGACATCTGTTGACCTCATTTAATAATTGTTACTAATTCTTCTCTTGCAACTTCATTAGAATAGTATTATTTTCACAGGACAATATGGGTGCCCTCTGGTGGTTGGACTAACAATTCAGTATTTGTCCATAATATCTGATAAAAAAAGTTCCTTATTGCCTTATTCACCTAAAGAAGTATTAATTTTATTTAAAGAGTTCAATCAGAGATTAGACAGTGTCTGATACATAGGTACCAAATTCAGCCTTAGGGTGAAATAAAACCTTATTATTAAGGTTATTAAGGAATAATAGGAATATGACAAGGTTATTAAGGAATAATTATTTAGATATGTAATGAAACTTTGTTCTGTAAAAAAGAGTCAAATTCAAACTCTTTCTAGAGCATGCAAAACAGAAAAGTAGTCTGGCTTTTTTTTTTTTTTTTTTTTTTTTTTTTTTTTTTTTAAATTGGAAATCTTGAGAACAACCTCATTTCTTGATATTCAGAAACTTTTCATTTTGAAGCCACAATTGGGAATTGCAGGGGAGGAAAAAAAAAAAAAAAGAGGAAGATGAAGAAGAAGAGAAAAATAAATAGGAAAAAGAAGGGTAAGAAAAAACAATATTAAAAATAAGAAGAAAAAAAGAAACACAAAAGAATCTGAATTTCAAAGAAAATTCAGTACTCATTTTATTTGAAGCAAGTCTGGTTCTAATCCCAAATACATTTCTCCATTCATAAAATAATTCTCTTAAGAAGATATGTATTTTTTGCTTCATGTGACATGATTGCAAACCAACTCATCAAACAGTTATTTATATTTCTGAAAAATATTTAAACTGATCCAAAACACAGTATGCATCCAGACTAAAAGCTAAATTAGGAAACTATGCAGTTAGACCGTCAGATATTTGAAAGTGTGAAGCTGGTCAAAGCAGCCAAAATTGTTTAAAATAATAATAATAATAATAAAATCAAATCATGATAAATACATTTATTTTACTTCAAGGGATCAAAAAGAGGATTGATTTGTCAAGTCTCCAACAGAATGAACTAAATTTAATTTTTTATAATATAGGTGTCGGAGAGGAGAGGAGAGGAGAGGAGAGGAGAGGAGAGGAGAGGAGAGGAGAGGAGAGGAGAGGAGAGGAGAGGAGAG
>JAOWBP010001760.1:83267876-83279160 GCA_028571105.1 Tragopan temminckii
AGAAGGAGACTCCACAACCTCCCTGGGCAGCCTGTTCCAGTGCTCCATCACCCTCACCGTAAAGAAGTTCTTGCGCATATTTGTGCGGAACTTCCTATGCTGCAGTTTCCAGCCATTACTCCTTGTCCTGTCTCCACACACTGCTGAAAAGAGTCTGGCCTCGCCACTCTGCTCCCCACACCTTAGATATTTATAGACCTGGATCAGGTCCCCTCTCAGTCTTCTTTTCTCAAGGCTAAACAGACTCAGTTCACTTAGCACTCAGCACTTCTGTGCCACAGGAATGTAATGCCCCAAAGTTGTGGGTTCACCACAATTTCTTTTTTAAATCTTCCTCCTCTGGGGAAAAAAAATACATGAAATCTGACAAACAAGGAGTATTAAAGCTCTGATGTCAAACATCTGAAAGATGGAAAAATACAATTAAGCATGCAGCACACCATATGAAATGGACCCTCCAAGCCAGGATCTGCCTCAAGCAATGCACAGAAATGACCTAAAATAAGGCAGCACTACCTCTGTGATAGTGATATGGCATTCTCTAGCCTTCAGTATCTGAATCTTTCATCCTCAAGAACATTTAAAGAAGTGGATATATTCATATGTATTTATCTGCACAATATGATCTGTATATTCAGTCAATCTTCTATTGCCTATGCCATCAGCAGTAAACTTGGTGATAAAGATCAAGCCGGGTGATATTATGTGTCTGTCAAAATCAAAGTTATAGTGGAGTATGTTTAACACCTTGAACAGCAGTGGGAGTGACTTGTGAGTGTTGTGTCTGGAAGTCAGCACACAATTCTCAGCAACCTCCACAAGGTTTACACAATGATCATTTAGAGAGTTAAAACTGTGATCCCCACTGAAAAATCATTCATTGCTTAGGATGAAGATTTTGAAATGCTAGTAAAAAAATTCAGTGGTATTCCCAAAAGGCAATGATATTTAGATTAAATTCCCCATGGAAAACATTTATTTTATATAGGCAATGTGGTTTAATGAAAATGCTACGTATCTACATTGATCTTAATTCTCCCTTAGTATTCTTATTTACTGGTAAATACATAGGAGGATATAAAGAGCTACAAAATTTACTTTATCTCAATATTAACTCATCACTCATTTCAGTAAATCATAGTTCTAACCAACAGCCATAAGAAAATGGAGTGTACACCCTACTCATCTCTGTTATAAGACCAGAGAGATGGACTGAAAAAACAGATCCTCATCTGGGACGGAAGAAGCACTGAGGAAACCCCACTAAGTGTGAGACATGAACATCATCTAGACTTAGTGGCTCTTGTATAATAAGCCAACAGTCTGATTACAGGGCATTGGTGTCTTCTACTTGTGTCTAACAAATACGTCTTTGAAAGGAGACAGGCAGCCAAAAAGCACATTGCACAGTCATCCCAATACCTTTTTTCCTCACAAGACTGGACAACAATACCAAGAGGTAAAAAAAGATAGTACTTCCTAATGTATCTTTGTACACACACCACTCTTGTCCCAGAAGCATGAGCTGCAGAGCTCCTTCTCAAAAGTTGTGGTTCCCCAGCACAGGGTAACACAAAGAACTGTTTCTATCTTTAAATCCCTCTGCTGTTAATCTATAAACCATATGTGCAAAAGATGCCTTCTAAACAGTACCCATGTGCAAGTGAGCTCTCAAGGAATACCTGTCAGCTGCACATGTGAACCCAAAAATTACATGCAAGTGTTTTTCTGAGCACTGACAGGGTCTAAGCTGAGACTCCTTAAAAAAACTGTTTCTAGTGTTTAATAGTTGAAATGGACTTCTTAGTTTAATATTTTCATCAGTATAGAAAGATTTATGGTTTTGGTCCCTGGCCATTACAAAAGCCTTTCTAATTCATGATCAAGATATTTAAAAGAACATCAATTTGCCTTGAAAGCCCTTGATCTGAGATTATGTTATAGTCTCCATACCTTTACAGAATTTCAAGAGTCTATATGTTTATCAAGGACATTTTTATTAGACACCTAGGATTTTAGGGATCCGTGATATGCATGATATAAGGACTTTTGCTAAGGTTATGCAAGTTGCTTTTGGAATAGGATCAAAACATAGTCCAAAGCTCCCTACCTCCTTACTTACAGAGCTCCTGTTATTGTATTTAGGTTTGGATAAACTTTTCTCTGGAAGGTGATTGCTCACAGCAGTTAATTTTAAACTTGCAGGCTTAGATCTGGCTCTATGTGTGTGAACAGGCTGTCATCATACATTCCAGGTTACTTTCAGAAATGAATGTGTCTTTCCTCAGCGTTTCTTAGTGCCGGGGCGTCAGACATTCCTTCTGCTTTGCATTAATCCAATTACTAAACACCTGCAGACATGCAATAACAGTTTTTGTGCCAAGTCTCTTAGAAATGGTTTTATAGGAGAATGTAATCTGCTGTCCTGCTATCAGGAGTCGTGTTACACACCTGCCAAGTCCTGAGCTGAAAAATAACAATCAACGTTCTAATTCATTGCAAGAATGTTAGGGGCACATTAAGAAGACAAAATGACATTCTTCTTAATTTTACTGCCATGGAGTCCATTAAACATTTTGAACATGTAGTTAATTTTATTAAAAGCTGGTTTCAGGTCTAAAATATTTATCGTATGGCATGATAGAAACAAGCTTCTCGTGGCAGCTTAGGCAAGTTCCAAAAAATCCATTAAAGAGAGAGCAGCTTCAAGCATATATATAGTGTCATTCCAATTCCATTCTTAGGGATTTATCTAATAATCACCAAAATGCACTTCAAAGTAGAATTTAAAACTATGAATTAATTTTCGTTTTTTTTATTATACTTGTAGCTAAAGTTGTCCTTTTTTCCTCCTCTGTCTCTAAATAGGCTGTTCTCTGCAGAGTTGAAACAAAAGTTGTTTTCAAAAAGTTGTTTTCAAGACCCAATTATTAGTTAAGTGCCAAAGAATAATATAATAGAATGAAATAGATTTAAGAGAACAAATTAGCTGCTGACTGCAGCACAAGTTTGCACAGCCTTGGGTAGGTCATTTCATGCCTTTGTGGCACAGATTTGTTTGTAAAATGCACATTCAAGAGTTACAGGAATGTCAGTGTGAGTAATAAAAAAACATTAAGACTTTCATAGAAAGCCTCTTTGTAATTCTAGGTTTCTAATGAGAGACAAGCGTAGCCATTTACTAAACTAAACAGCTCATCTTTTCCCTGTAACGTTATCTACATGCATCTTAATGTCATCTTATTCCATCCTGTTCCATTAGTTTCAATTACAAGTGCAGGAATGCAAATAAAGAAAAATTATTTTAAAAATGCAACAATTCCAAGCATAAATTTGAAAGAAAGTCTCTATAATAATCCTTAAAATTGTTATCCCTGTTTACTTTGGCAAGGAGTATGCAGCAGTGATAGTATGTGCTCCATTCGGGAAGAGAAATTGGATTTGACCGGAGTCACCTGCAGTTTATAGCACTGCAGTCACTGCTCAGAGCTATACATAATGTCCTAAGGGGTCTTTTGCACAGCTGTAGACAAGACAGCAAGAGACTGCTAGCCAACAAAGAGCATTCCAAGGCTACAGCCCTGTGTACTAACCCCTTCCAACTAACTTTACATTCCCCCATCCCATATGTAACCTCCAGCCCCCCACTTGAAGCAGGCAGTCTGACAATAATAATAGTAGTCACAAGAAAATGTAACCTCTGTCATAGTAATAATTTTTGAAAACTTAAATGCCCAGGATGTGATTTTAATTAAAATGCATACTGCCTGGCTTGTCTGTTTCCAGGAGAAGCTTTCTCTCGCAGAATGAAGCTGATCTGTTATGCCTATTTGCACTCCCTCAATTAGAGGTCAGTCCCATCATTACACAGCCTGATTTGTAGAGAGCACATAAAGTGATATATAAACATGGGAATGAATCTGTTTTGCCTTAAGTTTGGCTTTGCCCAATAACCTTTGCATGAACAAGAATGTTCAAAACAAAGATTTTTTACTTCAGCAGCTCAGTTGATGTTATATTGTTGTACCATCTCCTGTGTAGCTTCTAGTAAGGGCCAGATACTTGTACTGATTACCTGACTAACCCACCATCACTGTTCACACATAGCTAACACATAGAAATGGTAAGAAGTGGATTTACAAGGGGAATGACCAAACTCCTCCCTCAGTATATATCATAGAGAAGCATGTACACAGTTCTACAGTTGTACATCCCTACCTCCAGCCACCAGTGAAGGCCAGTCATGTCCATCCCCCAGCCAACAGGTTGCATGCAGCCTAGTATCCCAGCACAGCCCCAGGCACACACCTATCCCTCAGCAACAGCCAACAGTGGTGTGCCATGGGCACTGCATGGGCTGAAACCAGGGCAAGGGGACTGTGCTGTGCAGTGCTAACTCAAGTGATGGCAAATAATTTCGGCTGAACACAGACCTGTGAACAGAGAAAAATATGCAGCCATGTTTTCCATTTTAATAAAGGAATTTGAGAATAGGTTTCAAAAGTGCTGAAAGGTCATCAGGTTTTTTTATATTTGCAACTCCATTTTAAGTTGACATAAATTCACGACTTGTGAACTTTCAAGTAGAATGTATAGCGTTTCAATCAGATATTTAACTCAGAAACCGAATCATGTCTATTCACTAAACTTTTATAAGTCTTTTCTTACCAGCGAAAGGTATCCTTCACTTCATAATTAGCCTGATTCGTATTATCACTGTTTGGCAGTAAATACAGTTGTGAACAACTCTTTGCAAGGACAAAGTACAGAAGTAAATTTCCTCAAAAAAGTCTGATGAACACCTTGAGAACTCACTAAGAATTGCACCCATTGCCATCAAACCAGAAATTGCCACAAGTTTCAAAGAAACGTGGTCAAATATCCATCTAGTTTCATGTATTTTTGCTCTTTTTATATTTTAGTAAAAAATATTTTTAAAAAATTAAGTTTGGCTGTATATACATATTACCTATATTACATATTTTATATGTGACCTGAGACACTCAGTATAGCTCAGGAAGGTCAAAAGGCTGGAACCCAGTGTAGCTAGTTCTAGGCTTGCGTATTTCTTCCTTAAGAACTTCTTCAGGTGTTATATAGCATTTTATAGACTTTTTTGTTTCTCTTTTACAAGAGGAGTTCAAGATTCTCATGTCATTTTTAGGGGAGTAGCATGGAGGGATTAACCAAAGTCTGTATTTGTCCATGAACAGAACTGAAAGCAGAAACTAAGTCTTTGAAATTAATCTCAAGTACTTTAGGATTGATGCAGCGCTACAGAAGTTAGAAAACTATTTATAAACCATTATTTCCCAAGCATTCAGAACACTTGCAGTATTTTGCCTTCCACAAAAAAAAATGCACAGCAAAATGTTTCCCAAGATGTTCGTGATCCAATATTCCAAGAAATTCCAAAAGACCAAGAATGAAAGCTGAATAACACATTATACTACACTACCAGGATCCTCTCTTGGTGCAAAGTGCTTTGCCTCAGCCCTTCCATATCCTCTGTCATTATCCTGATATAGGAACTGATATTCACTTCACTATGTTGCTTCCACACCATCAACAACTTTGCACTTTACAAAGAAAATACAAAATATCACTATGTGTGTTCCAAGATATATGCATTTAAAATAGTCTAAATATTGAATTTGCATGAGTAACAAATATATTATGAACTTTCTGGGATCTAAATAGATAGAATCATAGAATCATGAAGGTTGGAAAAGACTTCTAAAATCATCTAGTCCAACTAGTACTACATCTGCTCTTTCCTTAAATACTTGCAAGGGACAGTGATTCCACTACCTCCCTGGGCATCCAGTACTAACACCTCAGCACTCTTTTTAAGAAAAAATTCTTCCTATTATCCAACCTGAACTTCCCTGAGCACAGCTTGAGGCCATACTACTTACCTCTTCTATTATCTATTGTATTTTTTATGTTTTTCCAGAGGCAAGCTCAATGTCCAGTCCGCTTTCCACAGAAGTCAGAGTCTTGATACTTATTTCAAGACATAGAAGGTCTTGGGGATCCCTACTGGGGATCCTATATGGCCTAAAAATTGCACAACTTTTTGGACAAAGGAAGACCCAAAGGGCCCATATGTTGGTCTTTTGCTGAGCTGACATTTCAGAGGAAGGTCAGCCCAGTGTGCAAAGGGACAGGGAGTGAACACATTTGCTGCATGCGTGGGAGAAGAAGGTTGCTGCTGGGAAGCGGGTCTGGATGTTTAATTCCCATTGGAACTAGCATCCTTCAGGAGTTACTCCAGCTCAAAGCCTTTACAGTCTCAGAATATGTTTTCACATGCTTTTTTTTTCAGCTTTGACTCTTTTCAAACAGTAGCAAAACTTTTCTATCATTCACATGCCTAAAATGTAGATCTTGATTATGAATCAAACTCCTGCTTTAGACTGATGCTGTACTTTGGAAGATGATGGCAGATGTGAATGAGCTGGAGAACGGATCACATCCTACTCCATTCATTTTCACCACCATCATGCAAATTGTGCATCTACAAAATGTTTTGCAAGGATCTTTCTTTACAGGATTTATGTACATTTATTATTTTTATTTTACATTTATTCTATTTTTTATTTTTTATGTTGCGTGATCAGCAGATATACTGGAGTGCATGAACTTTATATAAATGGACTCTTTTCTTCTGGGAAATAGTTCCCATTCTATGATGGTCAATCAAAACTTTCCCTCTGGGTAGCAAGTAACTTCCTCAACAGTGCAATTCAAATGGCACAGATGCTTCCCGAGGCCCTGCCTCCACAGAGTCAATAATGAACTAAGCATGATAAAAAATTAGATGCTTTTGTAATGCACTGAGGAGAAAATATACAGAAAAAAGAAATCAGTTTATTGTTAGTGGAACGTTGGTTTCTGTGTTTGCATATCATTTGCACAAAATCGTGAATTGATTGTAAGATCAAGAAAAAATAAGTGTAAAATGTATTTTTTTGTTTCAGCATATGAAAGAAAATAGTTTACTATTTCACACAGAAGAAGAAAATCATTACTTTGATCACATATCTTTTTCTCTTTGCTTTAAGTGCGGCTCAGGCAGATGGAAATGAATTTGAAGTTACAGTCTGAACTGCATATAAAAGCACTGGAAAACTGTCTTGAACAGATCCATCCAGAACAAGTAATCGGAATCCATGTATACGACAGGGAAGTGTTTATAACCTCCTAGGCTTTGTCTTCTTTATTTGATATCCTTTATTTACCACAGCACATTCATGTATCATGTCTGATATAATCACAGAATCACTAAGGTTGGAAAAGACCTCCAAGATCATCTAATCCAACTGTCCATCTACCACTTATATTTCCATACTAAACCATGTCTTTTAGTAAAACATCTTAACTTTTCTTGAAAACCTCCAGGGATGGCAACTCAACCACCTCCCCAGGCAGCCCATTGCAGAACCTGAGCGCTTTTTCAGAGAAGAAATTTTTCATAACATCCAACCTGAACCTCCCCCTGTGCAAGTTGAGGCCACTCCATCTCATCCTATCACTAGTTACAGGGGAAAAGAGGCCAACCCTTACCTCGCTATAAACTCCCATCAGGTAGCTGTAGAAATCCATAAGGTCTCCCCTGAGCATCCTCTTCATCAAACTAAACAATCCCATTTCCTCAGTCACTCCTCATAAGACATGTACTCAGACCCCTCACCAACTTTGTTGCCCTTCTCTGGACACTCTCCAGGGCCAAGAAAGTTGCTGTTGATCATCTTCAGCCCTATCTACTGAGATTTTGGATGTTGCCTTATCCTTTTCTGTTCTTCATGTCATAGGATTATGACTGCTAGTGATCCCAAAAGGTTAACCCTGTGTTTAGTTCTACATACAAAACAAGATTGGGCACATTTTGAAGGCCTTAAAAAGCCTTAAAATCAAAAACACAAAGACAGTTTTAAAGGACAGTCTCCTACATAGTCCTGTGTGAATTTATATTACAAAATATCCTAGGGTCATGTATCATCATTTTTAAGCTATAATATCATCCAGATTGCACATTTGTTGTACGCTTACTGTCCATATTAATATCTTAGTCTTCACTTGCTCAACACAAACTTTGTTCCTGCATTTGACTGAGGTGAAGCAGAGGAGCTGAAAACCATAAAGCTACTTTAACAACTTGGAAAAGTGTATTACTTTTGCGGAAGCTGTCACTGAAAGAATCAACATCATATGATCCACAGATGTGTCAGTGGTACACCTCAGTCAATAAACCAGGGGAACAATTGAAAACTTGCAAGGATAAAGCTGTGGTTAACACCAGCACTGAAAGCAAGGTTCAGCTCTAAACACAGTTTCAAATATTACACCGTCCACCTGAGGATTGAGCAGAGAGGTAACACTTTCCAAAATGTTGGAATGAATTAGAGCATTTTAGAAATAGTATGCAGGGTCCAAGAGATGTAGCAGGTCAGAAAAATATTATGTGCATGACATTTGGAAGGGTTTTCACAAAGGCTCACTTTATCGTCACAAGATTAATCTCTCTAAACATCCTCTACTATGAGCGTAGCAAGATGGGCTTCCCCAGAGAGCCTTTGGGAATGACTCTATTAGGTTAGGTTAACCTTTGTGAATACCTCTTTTCAGTGCAAAATAAACACTATATTTGGATTAACTATCCTGATTTTCAGATCAACACTAGCCATAAATCTAAATGCAGTTCATAGTGCAAGTCATGTCACACTACCTCCCTCTTCACTTGAGCCCTGGGGCTCCATGCTGAACGACTGGTTAAGTGCTTTGCTGGAGCAGAGCCACGTTGTTCTGCACCTTACCGATGCTACCTCAGATGGGTATGTGTGTATTGGTCTGCAAAGAAAACATATGTGAGGTCATCAAAGAGTTAAAATTAGACAGTCCGCTTAGCATTGCCCTTTGAGCTGTGATCATCTCAAATTCTACAAACTAAACTGGATCAAGTTGGGTCACATAAGAATCAGAGACTATAACAATATAAGGGGTAGCATTTTTTCTCAGTGCACTGATTTGGAAAAAGAAGTCAGATTCCCCAACCAGTTGTGATTAGAAAAGAACCCACAAACTGTTAAGGAATGGGGAAAAAAAGAAAGGGCATCTGTCCATTTTAATGTTCTGGAAGAATTCTGTTATAAGGTAATTGCTATAGCTAAACATATAAATATGGTTATATATTATCTGTGTATTAAAATAAAAAAAAATAATAAAAAAAAAAAGTTAAGATGTGCTACCAAAAGTCAAAAATGAATAAATGTTTTCAGTTTTCTCAAATAGAAGAAAAAGAGGATTCTCTCAAATTTCTGCATGACCTTTTCCAAAATTATGTTTCTAACCAAAAATATCATCAAAACACTTACATTTTTATTTAAAACCAAACATGAAGAATGTATTTAAATGAGGAAGAAAAAGTCATGTATTTATATGAGGAAGAAAAAAAGTCATCCCAACCCTAGTGATAGTCCTGTTATGTGGTTTATCTGGGATAAAGTTAATGTTCTTCATAGAGGTTTGTATTACATGTTTTGGATTTTTGATGAAAACGGTGGTGATAGCACACCAATGATTTAGCTGTTGAGCAGTGCTACACAGACCCAAGGATGTTTCAGTTTCTTTTGCTGCCCTGACAGCGAGGGCTGCACAAGGAGCTGGGAGGGGGCAGAACCAGGACAACTGATCTAAACTTGCTAAAAGGATATTTCATACTGTATGGAATCACAATCAGCAATAAAAGACGAGGTAAAGAGGGAGAAAGGGAGGATATTCAGAGTGATAGCATGGCATTTGTCTTCCCAGTAAACCATGAAGTGTGAGTGGTTGGCGACCCTGCACATAGCAGGGGTTTGAAACTAGATGGTCACTGTGGTTCCTTTCAACCCAGGCCATTCTATGGTTGTATGATTCTATGATGCGCCCTGCTTTCTTCGGACTGGATGAACAGCAGCCCTCCAATGGGAAGTACTGAATGAATTCCTTGCTTTGCTTGCTTGCATGCAGCCTTTACTGTACCTGGTAAAATGTCTTTGTCTCAAACACATGACCACTCACACTTTTACTTTTCCAGTTCTCTCCCCCATCCCACCTGGGAGGAGTAAACAAGAACCTGTGTGATGCTTAGTTGCCTGTCGGGGTTAAACCACAGCACTCGACATTTCTAAATTGCTTTTGGACCCAAGGAGTATGTGTAACTGTGTGCATTCTCTATTTCTGAATTTTTACTTTATTTCTTAATTCTGAAAATGTACAACACATAATGTGTGCAATATGTTTGGGGAGACCACCAAATGAAAACCACCAATGCATAGCACCATATGTTCAGATCATGCAATGCAATCCAGCCATAAAGTTGCCTTGGTCCAGAGGCAGAGAAGTGCTCACAGCCTGTGTTGTTCTGGCACGCCGTATCTACCAGCGCCATCTGGTGATTTTTGCAACCTCTCTTCTCCCTGCTTGAAGTTTCCTAGGTTTCTTTCCTCCATCAATCTTACTGAACTGGGAGCAGATTTAATTACACTGTAGTCTACAGTGGATCTAAACAAATGAAGGCAGTTGGCTGCTGGATCTATCTCTGCTATGGATTTTGTACCATTTCTTTCAGTCCTTTTTTCTGCAGATAGTGTTGGCAATATATTAATTCTAAACTAGTGAAAGAAATAGCTGAAAGAAATGTATTCATTTCATGAAGAAGACCATAATAAATTAATAACAGCTTATCTTTGCTCTGGGTTCAGGAAAAGAACTGCACGTGGCTGCTCAGTTCACTTTTGAACATGGGAAGTAAAGAGCAATCCCAAAAGACAAATCCAGGAAGCAGATGAGAAGACCAAGCAAACTGTGAATCTCAATCATGAACCCACTTCCTTGGGTTCCAATCTTCCCACATTCAGCCACCAATGTCACAGTTGGGTTTTGGTAACTGCACTGGTGCTTGCCACAGCATACAGTGGATGGAAGTAGGAATGGATATCCATAATTCCCTAGAAGAAAAGAAAGTGAAATTTGACTTTGCAGAAAAAAATATTGGGTGATGAAGCGAATGAAGATTATATTGTAATAACAGTAAGAGTTGGATTTCATAAAATTTCATCAGTTCATAAGTTCATGGGCTGAAACAAAGCTATTCAGAGTACCCTTGATACAGCTTCTAAACGAGCACAAAGGAAAAGGCAGGATCTTTATATCTTTGCATTTTTCTCTCTACATTAATAAATATTGGTATGTGGAATATAAATCCACAAGGAAAACAATCCCCCCCCCCCCCGCCAAA
>JAOWBP010001760.1:83279260-83296332 GCA_028571105.1 Tragopan temminckii
TTTTTCTCTCTACATTAATAAATATTGTTATGTGTAATATAAATCCAAAAGGAAAAAAATCCCCCCCCCCACCTCCAAAAAAAAAAAAAGAAAGAAAAAGAAAAAGAAAAAAAGACCCACACAACTGCAAAAGTATTTTCTTAAAAACAGTTCTCCACCTGGTATACACATAATGAAATTCAAGTTCTGCAGAATGAATGCATTTTAAAACAATCTATCTGCACATTCACATGTATCATAAGTTGTCTCAAATACTTGAAGGAAAAGAACTGGTTTCAAAGAACCAACGCTACTTGGGGAAAAAAAATCAGGAAATACTGTGGAAAATCCCTTCAATTAATCCAACAAGCAACAATTATCCACGTGTTGTCATTATAGAAATAAAAACTAAAACAAAAACCCATCCTCAGAGTATTTGAAGTATTCATTTTCTAACATTCAGCTGTTCTTACTATTAATGATAAATACAAAGTCAATCAATTCTTCCAAATATAGGGAAGTGAATTGAGAAGAATGTGTTTCTGGTAACAGGTACACTTTATTCTACTGTAGAAGTAAAAGTTGGATATCTGATTCTGAACCTTCTAAACATTCTGGGCTTAGTTAAGCAGAGTTCCTGGGTTAAGATCTTGTTTTTCCTGCGGTATGAAAGTCACATAAACTGGCTTGAATTTAGGAACAAGCTATCTGACAGATTTAGAACTGTGAAGAGCAAAGGCAGAATGTCCCTGAAGAGTTAAAATGCCATTTTATTGCACAAGTTATAGTTTGATTGTTTTACCATCTTTCTGCACGTGCTTCTCCTCGCTGAGGCAACTCAAATAGTTGCATGGTACAGCAGAGCTTGAGTGGAGGTAGACGTTACCGTATACACCCTTGTGAACACCTTCTAACTCCTTTTAAAGATCTTTTGGGACCTCCATAAGGAAGTGAGATGAGAGATGAGAGGCAAAGTCTTGATTTCATTCCTTTGGCTTTGGCTGAAGCTCTTCAACTGGGCTGAAGCTCATTTTGCCCTTCTGTAAAGTTTGTAAAGTTGGCTCGCGGAAAATCAAAGACTCTTACTGATTTCCAGTCTGAGCTCAGACACTGGTGCTATTCCAATCTTAGCTCTTACCTATTTTGTATAGCATGCTGGAGTACTTCTCACTGCCCTGCATTCTTTTAGAGGAATTACAGAGACTGATTCGATAATGATACATCTACTAGGGAACATCAGCATATCTCACAGTGTGAGTACTAACAGCTAAATCCAACTAAATCCAGCATCTAGAGCTAGATTTGCCTTCAGGTGAGGAATTAGTTAATTTCATGACAGAATATAGGTGAAAGAGGCCCAATGAGAAAACATACAATGCAAGCCAAGCATTTTGGCTGAAGACTTTCAAGAACACAGATATTATCATTTTGTGACTCCCAGATTTCTGTTAAACATTTGTGCTTAGGTAATCTCTTTCCAGATGTACATCTTTTGTTTTAAATGGTTTAAGTTTAATTCTTTTTGATTCACAGAAGGATTTGATTGAAGAGAGTGAGTAAAGCTAGAGAAATCTTACAAATTGAATGTTTGGAAATTTTTTTTTTTAAGTTTCCAGGCAGAGATTTCCATTGTTTGTTTATACGACGAACTATCTGGAACAGCAGAAGTGTTTTCAATGAATGAACCACCTGTGCAGTGCTATAGGAAACAGAAGAAATACAGCTAACAGCATTATATAATTGCATATGTACAAAAGAAAAAAAGAGAAGGATAAAAGTCCATTTATTTCTTAGTAACTGGATAATTTTCTGGGAATTGTTTGGGAATACTGAGTAGAGATACGCTATATCATTTCCTCTCCCTGTGCACACACATCGTCTGTGAGAGTGTTCAAACAGACCTGTGGTAAATACTTAAATTCAGTCTTCAGGCAATCATTCTGTTCCTACCACTGGAAACTCCTGTCATTAAATGCTCTTGTTCTTGCACTCTGTTGGATCATTGTTAGAAAATAGCAAAAGCACATTCCTGAACTTAAGATTACAACCACCCCCTTACTTTCTGTTGTTTCCTTTCCACCTTCTGTTTCTCTCTAGTTCTTCCCTTCCACTCCTGGTAGTAAGTCCAATCTGAATCTTCTCCTGATTGCTTCATCAGAACTAGGCAGGCATCAACGGCTCTCTATGAATAATGAGGAAGCTATAGAAATGATAAGAATAATTCATTTTAGAACAACACAACATGAAACCTTTCCACGAATCTGACTTTAAAAGCTAGTTTGGAAAACTTTTATTTGACTTTTGTTTGTCCCTTCAACATAATAGGTATTAAATATCAATAAAATAATAAAAAGTAAAGATATAACTTAAGAAACGTGAATCAAATGTGCAATCCCTTTCGTATCTGAAATTATGTTCAAACTAGCACCTTGATTTTGCAAATAGTTTTAGTCAATCACCATTTTTGTGTATTTACTCCTGGATCTCCCAAACCTCAGTTGTTTACCTGTGACTTACTTATTACTTAATCCACATATCTTTAGAGGAATGTGGGTTTCAATCCCTTCTAAAATTTAATGATACCCAAAGCCTTGTGAAGTCAAAAAGGAGATCTCTGATGACCTTAGTAGATCTATAAGCCGATGCATAGTTTTTAAAACTTTGGGGAAAAAAATCTTACTATTGTAACTATTCTTTTTCCCTTCAGAAATGTCTCTTGGATACAACTCTTTCTATTGCTGTGCCAGGTGAAAAAATTGTACATTCCTCTCTTACTTTCCCTCCCTTTTTAGGCATGTGAATCAGTGCATATATTGGGATAATTTCACATGAGCAGTTGTGCAATGTAGGCATTTTTGACAAAGCATTCAGATAGTGAGCTCAAGTTACTGCTACTGCTGCTGCATGTTGGTCCGGTGGCCACTACTTGCACTGGGGGAATGAAGAGAGAAGGGAGAAAAAATACTGTGCTTGTCCCCAAAAAGTAAACAACCAGGGAGTGGAACATAAAGCCCACCTTACATACACCAGGAGGGCTTCATTTGACTTCTTTGTAGTTAGTTCTGATGTACTTAAGTGTAAGTTAGAGAAGAACCATAGCCCATGCTTTAAAATGCTTTTATATGTCCCTCTGAGTACAAAACTTGGAGAACTTTGTGAAAACAAGCTACTGTTGCTGTTTTGCCAGGTAGGCAACCTCTCAGCTCTGGTTGAAAGCTGGTCCAAATAAAATGCTTCTCACAGCTATGATTGCATTGCACTAATTCAAGTAGAATCAACAATTACATCAGAAAAAAAAAAAAAGTGTTTACTTTGGTTCTGGGCCACATAGACTTGGCCCAAATGTGATGTATAACATATGCCTGTTGTTGCTTATAGAGACAAATAATTTTACAGGTGGATATCTACATTCCTTCCTTTCACTAAGTATACTCCCCCTGGCAAAGGATCTGGAATGCTGTGTTAAAATTACATTTTAAATTACTTATTTAGATAGTGTAAACAGTAACTCTGGGATTAGAAGTGATCAGAATAAGATTTATTTCTCTCTTTGTTTACAGGTACTTGACCGTGATCCTCTCATTTAGTACGCATCTGTTTATACCAGCAAGGACTGGGGTCCTCAGATCTGAAGTAATCTAGCTTACACTGGTGTAAATCAGGAATAAAGTAACCAAGGTCAGTGGAATTACACTCATGTAAAATTAGCATGGCAGAGATGGAGTTGGACTTGAGAACCTTGTGGGTCCCTTCCAGCTCAGGACATTCTGAAATTCTATGATTCTAGATTACAATCAGTCTTTCCCTTTGTTAGCAAACTCATCAAAGAATTGATCCAGACAGCCAAAAGTGAAGGAAAAGGCTGTTTAGCCAGACTGTTGCTTCAGATGTCATACAATATCATTTCAGTCTAGAAGTTTCATGTCTAGTGCCAAAGAAATTAAACAGAAACACGACATGATTTTTACTTGCCTAAGTTTAGCCACCTAAATTCCTCTAGAAGTATGAGGAATTATAAATTGGAGTTATGTTTAAAAATCCTTGCCTTAAACTATCTGAGAGCACAAGTCTTTAGTTTATTGGTAAACTTTCTGTCATTAACAGAGGTGAATATAAACAATCTATATGGGATAAACTTTACAGAGTAAATATAAACCACTTAAGGGATATGTCTGAATAAGGTACGACATGTACTTAAGATGTTATAATACAGCAGCTTTTATTCACATGAAATAACAAACCACTGGATCTTTTAAATTGTAACTTAAAAATGTAATCAGTGATTTAACAGTGACTAGAAGTAAGTCTGAACTACTGCCTACACTTGTTCTATGCTTAAAGAGTTTTCTAACCTGGAGTTTTGTGTTTAATCCATTGAGACTAAATAATGAGAGCTGTGCAAATTAAAACTACATCAAAATTGCATCTGCCTTTTAGCTTGGGAATATGTCCATTAGAGAGAAATAACAAACGAGGATGTGAGTTGTGAGTTACAATCAACGCCACCAGCTAATACAAAATGAACAATAAACATCCATTTAAATGAAAGAGGTGGCCAAGACAAATTGAATGAAAAAGAGACACTTCTGAACTTTCATATAGAGGCTTAAACTCAAAACAGAACCTATTCTGAAGTTCCAGCATTGCCAGAAGAGAAGCTGAAAGCACAGTTTCTGATGTGTTTCAGAAGTGGCTGCTTGTACGTTTCTCTCCAATCTAAGGGTAGAAATCAAATGCATTTGAATAATTCACATGAGCCTTTGTGCTTTTGAGATTCTCCTAGTTCTCCCACATTTGTAGAATACTTCCTTTTACTTCACTAATCATATGCAGTAGGATTTTAATAAAGTCACTCGTGTCATGAAGGTAGAAGGTGAAAAGCCGTTAAAGCACCGAAGCTGAATTTGTAGTACTTACCATTCTGTCCAGACCAAATTCTAACTTGGGCCATTATGCTGTACCTTGTCTTCATTCCCTAAGCAGCTGCATTTCCATACAACATGCTTTTAAAATTCTTTCCACAAACTGCTTTGAAGCATTTCAGCACTTGCTGAGACTGGTGGAACAGTCATGAGGTTTTTACTGATCTGTAACTAACATAACAGTAATGTGAATTTTGCATTGATTTTGAACACTACAATTTCTGGTTATCCAATTTTAGGATGCGTAAGAATGCTATCTCTCTTTTCTCAGAGAAATAACATAAAAGTATAGCACTCTCCCTTGCTGTGAAAATCAGAGCTGTGCAGTCCCCAGGTATGGAGTTAAATAAGCATGAAGGGACACTTCTCAGAATGTTGATCTCCATGACATAAAGGGAATTGAGATCTTCAATTGTAAAGCCCTAGAGAAACTCAATGTTTTTGTAATTTGTATGCCACCTAAACTAATCTTTCCTACATTGTATGAACTGAGAAATGGCTAAAGTGTTATTCAATAAGTCTTCATTCTATATATTAAGGATAAAATTATCGTAAATTATATTGTTGAGTTTTTATTAACCCTTGAACTGCTGCTGAGCAATGCATGTGTTTGAACAAGAGTTGAAAAGCTATTAAAATATTTGTTTAAATACTCTATTACAGCTACAGATTGAGCCCCAGAGCCTCTGGGATTTTTACATGCACAGGAAAGTTAACAGAAGGACGTCTGGGAGAGGTGAGTGAGCTCAAGCATACTTCTGTAAAATCCACCACCTCTCTTATCAGCTTTAATAAACTTGACTCCCACTTTCTGCTCTTGCAATTCAAAGGACACAAGTAAAGAATTCACAACTATGTAGGCTGTGTTCATGGTAATCTCATACTTGCGGCATAAATGTAGAGCCTTTTAAATGTCTAAATCATTTTGAGTCTATTTGTCACTGATATACTCCAGTTTTACACTTTTAGAGTGTACTGCTTTCTTTAGCATTTGTAGTACACAAAAAAACAACTTGTGCATATCATATTAAAAATGATATCCACTAAGGAACTATGATATTACCTCTGATTTTCTTTACTGAAGTGAAATATTTTTACATCTGTGATACATATCTTTTCTTCTTTTTGCATTTAATACATTTTATCTAAGATATATCTCATGTCAAACAGTAAAACTGTTCTCAGAGTACTGGCCATATCCCAGATCACCCAGTTCTCCCTTCACCTATGCATGAAGTCCTTAATAACATTCAAATTTCAGAGTATCATTTGATCTCTTTCTGGTTCACTAATTATTTTCTAATGACAAAAAAACTTCGACAAGAGAGAGAGAGCCTGCAACCAGGCACAGGATGCTCCCGAAGAATGTGAGAGATGACACTGTAGAAACACACAGTGTGAAGGGAAACCCAAGCCCCCCTCTGCCAGGGGAACACAATCAGTTGTATACATGAGGCTCTTTGTTGGGATTCTGAAAGAAGGAAGCCATAGCAACATTTCACCAATATCTTTCACTTGTTGGCGCATGCTGGTGTGCTCTATAAGGCCTTTTGCTTACATCCTTGCCAAAGGATAAAAGAACAGAACCACCTTGCTTCTATAGCTTACTTGGCTCTAAGACATGTAGTACTGCCAAAACTGGGCTAGTTCTCTTTGTAAGAACAGTCAAAACACAAGCAGTAATATTCGTCTTAGTCATACGTAGACCTCTTCAGTGTCAAAATTGATGCCTCAGCCAGTCTCCTTCCAGACCCTTTTATTGCAAGTAAAGTTTAAACTGACCTAGTTTACACATATACTTCAGGACAAGATGACTGTCACCCCAGATGTGACTTTCCCTCTGTGGAATAAAAAAAGGGAGTGCAGTGAGCTCATATGGATCTCCGCAGTTCAGATGACTATTTGGACAGATGAACCTCAGCTCTGCATCTAGAGAATATTCACAGCAATAGTACTGCACCTGGGGGCTACAAGCCAGACACTTTTTGAATCCTACTTGTGTATGTACTTGGGTATTTAAACCTCTATGGAACATAAAACTTCCACTAAAGTCAGAGAGTCTTAAGCACCTTTGAAAATATTAACTTTCTTTTGTTATGGTAGGAATCACCAGGTGGTTGGGTTAAATATAATCTTACACATTCCTTTTTAGTCTATGAGGAATACATGCACTCTCAAGGAATGCTGCACTGTTAGTTTTTGGTGATTCAGGTTTATGAGGGAGCTTTTGCAAACACCAGAGAGTTCAGCCTATCTTATGCTCTTTGATTAAATCCAATTCTTGGTGAGAATTATTTCCTGAGAACTGGAAAGTGGCTTTGGGATAAGACTTCTAAATAAGGTTTTGCCTGCATGTAGTCTACGGCCATCTATATTCAGTACCTATTGTACACAGTATAGATAAATGATTCTTAGATATTCTGTATCACTGATTTCTCCCCTGATAGAAAGTTGACTTGCAAGCCTTCCAAATTCATCACAGACAAGTAATAGTGTTGTATTTCGGGGTCTATCCTTCCTTTCCCAAATGTGCACAACTGCCATTAATTTTCTTTGAAATCTCTTGAACTCAAATACAAAATAGATGTTACTTTGGGATGCAGTCATTTAATATATGAGAACCTTCTGAGTTTTAGAATGAATCTCAGTTGCGGGTGGGTTATTTGTTTGTTTATTTTATTCCTTAATTTATAAAAGGGATGGTGGCCCACCCAGTGGAATTTTCCCATCAAAATAGCATGAAACAGAATAATGGAATGCAAGATTGATTAGATGGTGTGCTTGTTGGCAATGGGTGCATGTACTTCTTAATCTTAATGGATCATAAAAAAAATCCTTTCATATTTACCATAATGCATGTGCTAAATTGTGGGTTTCTAAGCCAAAGCAAAGAAATATTCTATGATTTCCAGAGATGCAGACTAAGAATTCCATACAGCACATAAGCAAGTCCTCTCTTTAAATGCATAAAGATAATTTCTTAATTATAACAGTGATACTCATTAAAAAGCTTTCCAACGTACTCGCAGTTCCCACACTGGTCTCTCTCCCACTGTCTGACAGACAGACAGCTTGGTTACACATGCTCAGAAAGGAGGGTGGAGGGGTGGAGACCCAGATTCTTGGCTGTCTTGAAGTGGCCACATCCTGCCATCTGCAGAGTCCTTATGCTATAGGGAAGAATGTTTCTGAGGTGTCTTAAAATATTCCACACCTCTGTGTTAATGTTTCATGTAAGGACAAGTATCCAGATGCTTTCAGGGATATAGAAGTCAATTTAAATAATTAAAAAAAAAAAAAATGTCAGGAGGTCTCACCCTCCTCACCCAGGAGGACCAGCGTCAGTGCTGTTTCATGTTGTATTTGGTCAGAGGAATGCACACAGAAAATTTACTCTTTGGGGTCTTTATAAAACTCAGAACACAAGATCTTTTCATAATTTGAATACTCATCAGCTTACCTTTTACTTCTGCAATCAAAACAACAGCATGATTTTAAGGGTTGTGTGATTGTGTGTATACTTACAGAATTTTATAATGTTACTTCATTTTCCTACTCCCTTTGTCTTTTTGTTTAAAAAAAGAAGAAAAAAAAGACAAAAAAAACGCCATCAACAACAACCTTAGAGTGTCCTCCAATAATCTGTTAAATAAGAATTCACACTCTAACTTTCCTGCTTCTTTTTTTCACCTGTCCAGGAACTCTCATTCATTCGTTGTCATTTTATGCAAAGACTGTCTTTTTCACTAGCAAAATACTATTGGTCACCTGTGAAAGCCCTGAGAATGGACAGGAGAAGATAGCAAGATAATACAATACAATACTATTTCTGTAGTTGAACATGTTGCTTTTGCAATCCACATAATCTTAAAGCTCAGCCTTTGGGATGATGTCTCACACCTGAGGAACTTCTGGGAAATAGCGATGTATTTACTCAGGAAGAGCCTAGCCAAGAATCCATAGACAGTCTTGAACTGAGAAGTGTGGTTCATATGACATTTTGGTCTGGAAAAGATTACTTTGGAGAATGATGCTTCATTATTTCAGGAGCTTTTATTCTCTCAATTTGGTGCTTGTTTTATCTACATAAATTCTGAGTATTTCATTTTGATCAAGAAGATATCCTGAAATAAATGATGGATTTGCTTCAACAGATACTTTGAGCAAGGCACTTAATTATTTAGCATTGACATTTACAGGAATCACTGCTATCTGCTATACAAAAAGACATGAGTTCACTTCCCAAGGGCAAAGAATATGAATCTATTTCATCATAAAGGTTGAAGGCTACTGTTTTTCTGTAATGTAGCCTCCTACTTAATGGAAAACTGCTATAGAGCAATGAATATGATTACAAACTGCCTCAAAAAATGCAAACTTCTTTTTTTTTTAAATATTTACTGAATGCTAAGATTCACAAAACTATTTTCCATATTTTAGAATGTATGCATCTCTTCTGGACTTTTATTACAGTTTCTGCTGTAAAGTCTGAGAGATGTCTATTTATACCACAGTGGGGGCCATTCTGCAACCATTTTATTGCATTACAATATATTTTTTTTTCTTTTAATACTAAGATGGTTGCTGGAAGAATAAAATCATATATGGATTCTTTAACGCTGACTGAAGGGAACTGAAAAAAATTGCATCATACAAAACGATCATTTAAGGACCCTATCTGCCCTGTGGTAAATTGCAAACTGAGTATCTTTGAAGTAGTGCAAACTGGACTGGGCTAGAACTATGCCAGGGACTGTGCTAACAATTTAATATTAAAAAGCAAAGCCAGTGATTATCATCACAAATGGATAATGCCAGGAAGGACATCTGTTCTCCAGTTCTAGTTTTGCAAAGAAAACAGCCTTGCCTACAAAGAATACGATTCATGACATTAACTTTCTTTTCTACGACTGCACAGGGAGAGTCACAGGCTGCCTCCATGACCTGGGCTATCAAAGAACTGGAGACCCCCAAAGGGACAATCTCTCTGCAGATTTGGAGGTTGGAGCCTGGATTTTCTTCAGTCTTGACTTTCACATACCTCTGTGACTTCATTAGCTGCCAAAATTTCATTCCCACCAGGAGGATTCATATAAACTGCAGGCTGTCCAGGCTGCCAAATTCTGGGACAAATTGTTCCCTTCAGAGAACTTTTGGATAGGACAGAAACAGAGGAGCCATGATTGATAATTATATTATGAAACAATAAGAACATAAGAACAGTTTCTTGGTTGTTACGGGCCAATAGGGGAAAAATGAGACTATACTGGTAAAATGAATGAAATCTGAATTGCACCTCCAAAAACCATCAGTAAAAGGTCAGGTGTCCACAAAAGGCTGCATGAAAAAAATCAAAGCTTTTGGGGCTAAGGAACATCTTTCTTTCTCACTCATACCCCAGTGTATCCTTCAAAATCCAGTGATACTATGGATACATCTTTGCAGCTGCCGATATGCTGTTGGCCGGATAATATATCCTGTAGGGTCTTGTAGTCTGAGTGGACTGTGCTGCAGCTGCAAAGTTCATCCCTTTTCATCTGAATGGATTTTTAACAGTGGTCTCTGCTCTCCTCACTGTCCAAATAAAAATATCTATAAACAGCAAACTCCCTTCTCCTCCCTCCAATACTCTGATGTAGCAGAATGAATGCACTGCACATGGTGCTAAGTGTTTTAGAGCAAAAACATGCCTAATACATGCAAATACTGACATTAGCCATTATGAGCAGACATGATTTATGTGCCTGTCAGCAAGACATCAATCATGACAACAGCGAGTCAGCAGCAATATCAACAACAGTAGCAGGAGTGGAGGGTCAGAGCCAAGAAGGGATGGTCCTTCCTAGCCACCCAGGGGGAAGAGAAAGAGATGGATGAAGTAATAGGAATCCCAATACATTGTCTTTTAGGGAAAGGGATGGTAAATTTTAAAACGTCTCTCAAGCCCAGTTAATGTCGGACGTTATTTCTTTGTTAGACATATGCAAAAAGGTAACCAATGGGAACGTTTGGAAATGCCATCAGAGAAGGGATGTGGGCATATCAAAAAGAAGACAGAGTTTAAAAAAGAAAAAAAAAAAAGACTTCAGAGGTATTTAAAGGGATCTTCACAGGAGACATTTTGAACAATGGGATCACTGATTTACTGTACAGTACAGATGGTGAGTGTGTTTAACTGTGAAACTATTCTTTACCACTGACACAGAAACTGGAGCCAAGAATGAAACTGCATCGGAGCTGTGTTTGTACAGATTGATTATATAGCTCAGAAAACATAATATCTAAGACCACTCTTTGATAACTATCTTTGGCTTCTGTGTAATCTAGAAAATACCAGATCATTCTAAGAACAGGGGTGGGAACTCGTAACTGGATTTTTTTGGCCTTTTGTAGTTGGCAGTAGAAGGCTGAGCAAGAGTAGATGTTGGCTGAGATGTCAGCAAAAACAGTGATGTCTTATTTAGATATCTCAGGCTCCACTTGCAGTTGGCTGGGACCCCTGGATAAAGATGACTAAATTTTGTTAATAAATTGATAGTGAAGAAAATCGTCAACCCTGAAAAAAAAATCTACCAGGGAGAAATAGAAAATTGCACTGTCTATATGAAGAATTGATCGAGTGTATTTGCTTCCAGCTGTGACATACAGCAAAATTGTTTGGGAACTGCATAGGATTGCCTAGCAATGGATTGCCTGTCAAATTTACAGGCTCAAATGAATGAAGACAGAATCACTTTACAGAACTGGGTGAAATATAGATCAAATTACGAATAAACCTTTTGAAAGAAATAACAAATTCACTGACTACAAGAATGAGGGCAGAATAACATCCAGTTTGTTTCTCTCTTATATAATGAATGGAATTTTGTAAAAATAGAATTTTGTTTGCATTTCCTCAGCCTGTTACCTTAAAGCTATTGCAGAAGTTTTTGAAATTCCTCTCTGAAATAGCACTAAAAACATCATAAATGGATCGTTAACTGCGTGGAGAGAAAATATAGATATAAATAAGGGCAAAAGAATGTTACAAGAAAGGGAAGAGAATCCAGCTGAGATTCCCCTCACTAAGAGCAGGAATATCCAAATTCTGCACTGACAATTTATTAAGAAATCCGAGTGAAAAAAGCAGGCCAATGCAGGAAGAAATTCTGATCAAGTCATGCAGTGCCAAAGATCTAACACCATATGCTATTCTGAAATGCCAAACATTTTAAGAGTTGTTTGGCTGATTGGTTCCTTCATTAGATACTGTAAAGTTTACTGACTTGCTGGGTTTTGCTCTAACCCTGACAAATGTAGAGCATTTCATGAAATTCGATGACATACATCTACAAACTCAGTTCAACTGCATTTTACAAGTAGTTCTGCAACTTTGTATGATTCCAAATCATCCATGTAAATGCAAAATAATGTTGATGACTTGTTTCTGTATCCCACTCCTGAACTGCTCTTGACTGATGAGGCACATTTTGACTTCTACCAATGGCAAGATCCATAGTTTTTAAGGCTATAGAGAGTTTTAAGGCTATATAGAGTTACTTTTTTTTGACAGATTCTGTATGTGCTAGTCGTTATCTCATAGCCACCTGGATCTGATGGAAAGAATCTCAGAGATGGAGAACTGGTGAAATTTATATGTAAGTTTATACACTTTCATTGTTAAGTCATGTGCACCTTATTTATGGCTTGATTTGCCTATGCGGCTTCTGATTCACAATTCTCTACCAACAAGATTAGGAACGAATCGTTGATGAAATAGTACAGTGAGATGCAGCATGTGATCCACTCCACACATGGAGGAGAGCTTTTCCGACTGGCAGAATTCTTAACACACTATTTTGCCTAGTAAGAAGTTAAAGGAAGCTACAATATGATTTCCCAGTGCTTCACTAATATATTTTGGTTGATATTTTCTGAAGATTAAATTGAATGAGAAGATTCTTTTTATTTTTATTTTTTACTTGCTTTTCTTTCTTTTTTTTTTTTTTTTTTTTTTTTTTTTGTCTTTTTTGATTGTTCTGTACCTTCCTGCACAAAATGCAGGTTTTTCCTGTAATAAAATAGTTTCTGTTTACAAACTAGTTAAACCAAAAGTTAGATTCTGCTACTTTAAATTTTTTTTCAGAATTTTTGGCAATATTATGATTAATAAGCTAGCACACCCCAACAGAGTTCAGGGAGCCTTATTAAAACAAAATGTCATTTTTTGCGTGCATTCTGTGGACTAAACAGGTAGACCAGTTGCTTCCACTGCGCAAGACTGATTTTGTAGATCTTTAAGCCTGAAAAACAAACTCTAAACATTAGTATCCCCATCTTACATTTCAAATAGGAACTAGAAATCAGATAGATAGATAGATAGCAACATGCAACATTCAAACACTCAGTGAGTAGCCAGAATTCCCCGACTTTGCATCTGTCCAAAGCTGAAGAAATACCCAAGGTTACACATCACAATTCTGCTAGGCTGTGAGTTCCTAAGAGTTTTGTAGCTGAATCTTAGCTATAAATCCATCTCTTGTTTCCAGTCCTCCCTTTCTGCCTCCTTTTTGCTCTCTCTCATAAAACTGGTTTCATCTGGAGTGCATTTACACTGCACTTGTGAGACCTGTCTCCTAGTTCTAATTCTTCATAATTCTAGTTCTTATCCTAACTAATTCTTAGGTTGTGCTTTTCCTAAGCAAGTCAGTTATGCATTATACAGTATTTACATTATTATGCTGTAGCATTCCCAACTAAAGTAGCTAAATGAATGCAATCAGTAGAGCTTTTATACTCCAAAAGTAGAAGTCCTGTGCAATACATACCAGTTCTAACATGTCTTCCTCTTTGGAGATTAAAGATATTCTGAAGACCTAAACTGTCAGCAGTTGTGGAAATAGATTTATCATGTGAAGGAGAAATGCAAAACCTTCCTCTAGAAAAAAAAAAAAAAAAAAAAAGAAAGAAAGAAAGAAAAGAAAAATAGGCACATTTGTCTACATGGATAACCCCGCTGTAACTTGCTTCACATAAAGGCAGCTGCCTAAGGCACCTAGGAAGTACAAACAAAGACTTAAGAAGGCTGTGCCTACATTCTGTCTTCATTACAATAAAACTCATTGTTCAGGATTTTTAATGTTAAACTATTCTGGCAAATCCCCTCTTACATACTTTGAGACTAACTCTAAGAAGCTACTGATTTTTAACAAGGAGATTTTCTCTTTACTCCAAATGCATGAACATTAGCTCTTGTCTTTTAACAGAAAAAGTTTTCCTGTTATAGATTAATTGGTAAAAACACACTAGTAAGCTTACTTAAAGCAAAATGAGGGGTTGGTCATTGTAACTGCAGCTGGGAGCTTAAAAAGCAAAATAAAACTCACCGTATCTGACTCCTGTCATCTGTAACCATAGATGTGACCTATTTATAAAGTACCAATAATTCAAAAGGACTAATAATTAGAGAGTATTTCTATCCTGAGCTACATTGATGTCATTGATTGTCAGCACTTTGACTCAGTACTGGTATCTATAGTTCAGTAATGTTTTCAGAAATGCTGCAGGTCTGGCAAGAGGAATCTTCATGAAATAATCACAGTAATCATAGAATCATTAAGATTGGAAAAGACCTCTAAGATCATCTAGGCAATTTGTCAACCCACCACCCCCATACCCACTGAACCATGTCCCTCAGTCCCACATCTCCACATTTCTTGAAAATCTCCAGGGATGGTGACACCATCACTTCCATGGGCAACCTGTTCCAGTGCTTGGCCATTCTTTCAGACAACAAATTTTTCCTAATATCCAACCTGAATCTACCCTGTCACACCTTGAGGCCATTACCTCTTGTCCTATCACTGTTACCTAGGAGAAGAGGCTGACTCGTGTCCAAAGAAGAGCAATGAAAGTAGAGTACGGTCTGGAGCACAAGTATTATGTGGAGTGGCTGGTGGAACTGGAATTGCTCAGACTGGAGAAGAGAAGGCTCAGGGAAGACCTTATTGTTCTCTACAACTACCTGAAAGGAGATTGTGTGGAGGTGAGGGGGTTATTCTGCTCCCCATTCCTCTCTTCCAGCTCAGGGGGCTGAGCATTCCGAGGATAACTGTTTTGACTATTAAAGATAGAAGAATAGAAGGCATTGAGTACCTCAGCCTTTTCATAGTCCTTCATGACAGTGCTCCCCATCACATCCAATAAAGATTCGTCTTGGCCCTCCTTTTGTTGCAAATGTATTTGTAAAAACATTTTTTGTTATCTTTAACAAAACTGATGGACAGATTAAGTTCATCTTCATGAGAAAGCGCAATTCATTACTCTAATACTGTAGTCATTCCTTAACTTTCATTTATGTATTCAAAGTCTTAAATGAAAGCTTTCTATCCATGAGACTTTCAAATGGCAAGACTTAGAAAAATGAGGTTCATCCATACAGAAAGGTGGACAAGAGAGATGGGAGAGGAAAGAAAGTCAGAGACACAGGAGTAATCCAGATAAGAATTTGTTGATAGGTACATATTTTCAACAGTAACCATAGAAGACTAAGGGCTTCTATAGCATAACTGCATCTTGCCTCAATATAGAAATACTTAGGTAAAATTTTAATAGTAAAGATGATTGTGTCAAGATAAAATATTAATTAAAAAAACAGAGCTCTTACCAAGAGACAGACAGAAAAATCTGATTTTTACAACTAATCTTAATGCTAACAAGATTTCTAGTTTTGAAATAAATCTTCTATTTTTATTGTATGGAAATGCCTAAAGGTAGGTAAAACCAAGAATGGAAGATAGAAACCTGACCTTTTTGATCAGCACCTGCACAGAGGATGCTGGCAGCTTTTATTGAACTGTAATGTTCACTCTTCAATGAAACTAAAATCAAGAGGCCTTAGTGATGAGTTAGACCTCCTTCTACACTGAGCCATCTGCCTGAGCCATGATAAGCTGAGAACTGTTTGCCATATCTGGATCTACAGTATGATAAGAAGTAAGGTGCTGGCACAGTGCTCAGAGTCTGGTATGAACACTAGGAAGCTGTAGCAATATTGGTCAGTTCTTCATAACTTCATTTCCCAAATGTTCATAATTAAACAGTTTTTATTTAAGTAATCAGCATGAAATCCTTAGCTTTGTTTTTGCAACCAGTATTGTGTTTATGGAGCCAAATATTGAAAACTTTGATACTGAATACCTTGTATGTGTTAATTTTGGCAAACTTTAAAGATTCTGTAGATGCCTTGCTATGTTACCACCACCCACTCATCAACCCCCCTGGCCATCAGTCCCTCCAAACCACTGAGACATGTTTCTCTTTTAATACTTTCTTACAATATTTCTCATGAAAATCACAGGGAATCGTGTGTGATTTCAGCAGAGTGAAACTTGATCTCAAAGTGTCTGTAGGACCAGAAGTTTTTAAAGAAAACATTTCTTAAATCTTGTGTTCACTGCTGCTTCAGCAGGCCAATTAGACTTGATGGGAATTCTAGAAAGCTGTCGCCAGGCATTGCAGCAGGAATAGCAAACAAGGCCCAAAGCAAATAAACGAATGGGTAAAGTGTGGCCATCCTCAGAACCTCCTTGCTGATGACCTTCTCGTCTTTGCAAAGGGATGGTGGAGATACTGGATGAAGGGACTCCAGGTTAATTAGGTTTGACATTAGTTAACAACAGCAATTACTAGAGAGTAATTAATCAGGGAAAGTCTCCAAACAGAAGGAGAATAAATAAACGGGCAGTAACATTCTGATCCATTTACCCCCTTAGATAAGGATGTGCCCCAGGTGTCAGGCTGAGGTGGGACTAATCTGTCTTGCTCAGTTTCTCCCTGGAACTTGGATGACTCTTCACACATCCATCTTCTTTCACGTGGAAACAAGAATTCACCAAGCCATTAACAGCACAGTTCATCCCCACTTCTTTTCTTCCCCCCTCCCCTTTTTTTTGAAGAGCTCTTCAACGAAGTTATACTAACGCAAGTGAAATCACTTTTCTGTTTTCATCAAGCTAGAACAATTTTGATATTCCAGTAGTGGCAGTTTCTCCATTTACAGGTTTTCACTGTAGCCAATACTGAAGATTCAACAACCTAATCAGGTTAGTGAGTGCCCTAGGTCTTTTCTTTCACATGGAGCAAGAGCAGTAAGTCATGTAGCATGTCATGAAGAACTATGTGGATCATTCC
>JAOWBP010001760.1:83308946-83328819 GCA_028571105.1 Tragopan temminckii
CTGCACTTGTATCTAGAAACACACTGATGTCACACTAATGTTCTGGTTGTTGCTGACCAGTTCTGGTACAGTATCAAGGTTGGCTCTCCAAACAACATTCCTCATCACTGCTGCTTAGGAGACCATCTTCATCAAGTGTCAGTCCAATGTTTTCTTAGACCTCCTCTTTCTCTTTACACACTTTAAAAACCCTTCTTTGTTGTTTTACACCACCCTGGTCAGTGTCAACTGAAGTCGAGCTTTGGTGTTTCTTGTTTTCTTCCTACAAATGTGGACTGCTGCACTGTAATCTCCCTGTGAAGCCTGCCTGACCTTGCTTCCAGAGATCATGTGTTTCCTTCTTCCCCAACACAAAGAGGAGTTCCCTCTTTGTCACTCCCATCCAAAAGAACAAGACTGTGCCGGGTAGGCACTTTTGGCTATATAAAAAATAGCACTAGCAGGACATCCCAGGCTTCAGCAATTTCCACTTGGCAAGAGGCAGAGCAAAGAGGAAAGTTTCTCTGAGACTCTGTATTCACTGAAGCAGCTCCTAGGAAGATGGAGCTTCCTCTCTCATCACCTCTCCCATCTCAGGAATGCTTTGAGTAAATAGCGTAGGCTAGCTCTACTTTTGTTGTCATTGAAAAAAGATCATTTAAAAAACTTTGAGTAAGAGGTTCCCATGGAATGAGAAAAGTACTTCCAGAGGACAGGTTATCCTGTCTCATAATTATCATCATCACTTAATAGCTAGGATACATAACTATCCAAAAGGACTGGTATTGCTCCACTAGCTACAAAATAAACCTCAGTAACTAATTTAAACTAGATGTCTAATTTTGGAATGGTTTAAGTCAGGTGTAAAGGATTTCACCATCAATAATGTTGATGGGCCAGAATTCATAGCAGTGACAGGCTTCTTTGAGGCACTGCACCAGCTGTGCTTCAAAACAAATCTCTTCTTTAATATGCTAGTCCTTAGCTGACAGGTAATTAGTAAAACCTACAGTCTACGTTAGGGATTAGCTCTGCCCTTTTCCTTTTACAGCCATTCAGTATAATTCTGCACAATGATATAAGCATGAAGACAGGAACAGCTTTTGTAAGATAAGTGATGCTGAGGGTATATCTGGGGCAGAATCAAACCATTTGGCTTGCCTGGCTACATTCCTTTCAAAAAGGGGATCTGCTTATTTGCACTGTACGTACAATTATACATTCACTCAAATTGAACCCAGATGTCAATAAATGCCCAGATGTTGAGCAAAGCAGAAAAAGGTAGCGGTGGAAAATTCTACTAGTGCTGTTAAGTAAAATGCATTATAACCTTACAGAGAAAGCTATCAGCCAAAGGAAATCTGAGATTCCATGTAGATCTTGCATTAAAAGTAGTATTTGAGATTAAGATATATACCAAACTAATATTATGATAATTTCCAACTGTTACCACGAAAGAAAAAAAATATATCAAGATTTAAGCTAAATTTCTTTCCTAGTTGAGTGTTAATTTAAAAACTGTGCAACAGTTTAACTCTGAAAGAAGTACTAAAATGTGACTCACTGAGATGCAGCTACCAAATCTTTTCGGAGAAGAATTTTAGTGTTATTATGTGCCCTGGATCTGAAAGCCTTTCTTACTTTATGAGCTTTGTGATGGCAGGACTTTGGTTTAACCCATACAAATTTCCAAGAATATTTTTCATTCATTGCATGGCTAAATCATCTGTTCAATGAATGACGACTCATAGCTACATGCAAGAAATCTACTGCTTCTGAACAGAGCTTAGTTTACAAATGTTCACATTTTTGTCAAAAAGCAGACATATTAGCCAAATGCACCAAATGTCCTGTGCACAAAAATGACCACAAGTCCATCTGTCCCATTTATACTAACAAAAAATTTGGTTCCTCACCCTCCTCTTGAAGATACTTTAATATAAGCTGTGTGTGAATGTTTCACTTATTTTTAATGGGGAAAATAATGGTTTTGTGGGATTGTTGTGAGTTTTGTTTTGTTTTGTAGTTTTGTCATTCTCCAGAACTGGTGGCACATTTTTTTACATTGATTTCTGCCAAACAATCACTTTCAGATGAGAACTACGAGTATAAACTTTAAGAATGGATAGTGATCAGTTAAGAAAGCTGTGAATGAATTAAAGAGGATAGAATGGAAGAGTTATGCAACCTTAATTATATTTGACATTGCTCTTCTGCCTATCAAAGGAAAAGCAAATTATGAATCCTTTTAACATTAACTTGTATTGTTCTTTCACACTATTCTTGTTTTGCTCAATGAAATACATAAGAAAATGTGTTTGAAATATTGGTTATTCTAAACCAACATATTACTAATCCAAGAATATCCAACCAATGGGGAAATTAATTGTCATTGACCTGATATTCAGGTCATTGGCTTCACAATATCCATTTTCACATTCTGAAAAATGTTCTAAAGGAATTGTTAGGACACAATATACAAAAGCTGACATAATAACTGATTGAATGAATGATGGTAGGAAGATGCACAAGAAGACGAATGAACTCTAACTGTGCTTTAGGCCTAATTTTCATAAACTTCTACATGACATACTAATTTATAGGATTCACATGAAGAAAAAATATCACTATGAAATGCACTTTCAGTAAAAAGTATGAGAACTGCAAAATTATTTAAGAAATATGGAAGCAAAAAATTAAAATCTTTGTTAGTGAAAGAGAAAGGATATCAAAACCAGGTCTTCTCAGTCCTTCCCCAGATGGGGTTGTGTGGCTATTTCTTCTACAGTTGCTAGGACAACAAGCTGTTTCACTGATTAAGAGTAGCAGTAGAGCTCTCCCTCATTTTCTTCAGTGTAAAGAAAGAGCCAGTGGCATTGACGTAGGGTAAAAACCTCATCTCACACTGATAAGAAATGAAACTACAGAGATAATCATTCATGCCGCCTTCATCATAAAACCAGAGCCTAAGAAAATAGTAATCTCAGATGTTTCTAGGAGAGGAAAAATAAAATAAAATAAAGCAGATACTGAGTTCTTGTCACTTCAAATAAAGCAGGCCAGGAGTAGGTCTCTGGATGTGAGCTGAGGCACATAGCATGATCACAGCCATGCAGCTGCACCCCCACTGCATCAGAAATAGGTCCAGACAGTTCCCAAACCTCTCCAGGCATTGTGCAGGAGACTGCTCTCTGCCCAGGGTCACATCCATGCCTCGGACCAGGTTGAGGGCTTAACATGAATTGCCTGCGAGGGCCCCAGCCCATACCACATCCCCTTTTCATTCACCAGCACTGACACCACAGTGGGGAGCTGATCTGGGGAGCAGTGGCGGAGGAAAACTTGTGCAAAGTAAAGCAGTGCTGCCTCTGCAGAGAGGACATTTTGTCTGTCTTTTGTTACTCGGCTTAAAGGCCTGCTTGCAGGGCAAAGCTGTATGTATTTCAATAGAAAATCGAGTCTCACCAAGGGTTGCCTAAGTTCTTACTGACTAATAAAGAGTCAGCAAATTTATGTTGTAGTAAAAACAATTGGGAGTAAAATTTCTTTTTTTAAAAAATACCCCATTCCTCTGACTACAAAGTGAAATGCAATAAATACAGCACTGAGAAACAGGGAGGCTTAGCGGGGTTTTAAGTGGTCTCTGCATTCTCGCTGCAGCTCACACACACATATACACACGTGCCATCCCACTCTCCTGCTCGTGCTGCTAAAAGCAAACAGTGGAGATGACAGACAAACACTGCAAGCACAGATGTGTCCATTACAACCAGCATGAACCGTGCTCGTGAGGAGCACTGTCACTTCTGAAAACCCAAGTGTCTCCGGCTGCGAAAAAGCAGTGGGGTGTGAGAACAAAGAAAGAGATGTTGTGTTTAAGGCAGGGCTAATGGTTCATTAACAATACCCAACCCTGGCTCTCCAGCTTAGAAGTTGAGGATTTATCTCAAAATTACCTTTTGGCTTTTTTTTTTCCTCTCATTGTTATTGCTGTTTATTTCTTTTCTCTGCCTTTGGCAATGAATTTTTAGCTTTCTCTCTTGCCCTTTTGCCTGATGGCTGATAAAACATAAAGCAAATGAAAACATGGATCTAGTGAAAACAGTACTTTGTTTCTTTCTTCATTTCTTTTTTTCAGCTCTCTGTCTGATGTGTGTTTAGGTAGGGGAGAGGCAGCAGTCCTCTCTCTGAGGATGACTCTATCTGAGTTTTTGAGTCCAGCTTGACCATTTTGGGTCAAGCTCAGGGTGACATTCGGAGTAGATACAGTACTGATCCAAGCCAAAAGCACTGAGGTGTTTCCAACAATTTAACAGTGTTGTGTGTATATATCAGTGCTCATTTGGTTAATTTACTATACAGACGTGTTACCAGATGCCTACACTGCTCAATGGAGAAGGCAGTGAATAAAGTTTGGGGCAGTAGGGCAGCTGTCAACTCACCCCCCCAGAGAATGCCTAGGGATAATTCAGAAATTAGTTTGTACCTAGAATCTTCTCAACCTGGCACCAAGAAGAACACTGCGTGGGACTTGGCTCCCACTCTCTGGAATCGTCCAGTGGTGTCCCCAGACATTAGCCCCCACAGCAGCACATAATTTTATTTGGATGCCACAAAAGAACCCTGCTGATGGACTGCAGTATGGCTTGAGAAATTGTTTCAAGCAGTCAGAACTAGAAGAAAACAAACATACACATAATCATAACTGTGTCATAAGGCTATACGGATTGTACAAAATGTCTGGAGGAGCCCCAGGGTCAAGTACAATGCCCTGGGAGCTCAGGCAGACTGTTACAGGGGGAGCCAGTTCTGAAGAGCCAGTACACAACTGAGTGTCTGTGTAAAAGATTGTTCCCCACTTTAGTGAGTAGTAGCACAGTTATTGATGCTGACTCTGCAATTCCCAGAGTTTTGTTCTAGAGCATCCACTGGTTGTTCCTAGCTCTTAAGGTTTCCTTAGTTTGAGTCACTCTAGGATATGGTTTTGCTACAATGGGTGGGATACCTTCCTGTTCTTTCTCAAGCACTGAAGCATAAATGTCTTCATATATTTTCAAATATCCTCATTTTTATCTTCCCAGCCAAAGACATGTCACAGGTCTGATCCAAGTAGTTCTTGCTACTTGTGCAGGTAATACAGGAGATTGTAGGCAGTTCATACAAAAACACTAAAGAAAATTTCAGACGTGGTTTTGAACTTCTCTAGTCAACATTTATGTTGCCAAGGTCATCTGCAAACTTCAGTTTCATGTGAAAATTGATGCAACGATTCTATGTAGATCTAGGGCAAACAAATAGAGGATGCTATCATCAGGAGTAATGGACAGCTTTCACTTCCTATCCTATGTGATTGCTGGACTCCAGCTGGAATTAACATGGAACAGAGAAATCCTAAACAACACATTTGACATGGGATTTGCTTAAGTTGGTTAGTTTGGAAGTGTTACAAGCCTGTATCTTAAATCTCGTTGTAATCTTTCAGGACATCCCTTTATCTCCTTTTCTTATTCAGAACTTCCTCTGACAGTTGTTCCCTATACATTTGCTGTCAGGAGAGTGGTGAAAATCCTTTAAATATAATGTTGCTCTCCCCAGTACAAGAAAGATATCAATACACAAATCAGTTCTGCAAAGAGCAACCAAAGGTTGATTAGAAGACTTGCCTTATAAGACACTGAGGGAGTTGACTTCCTTCAGAAAGACTTAACAATAGCTGAACAGTGCCTATAAAGAAATTGCCAGAAAGACAGAGTAAGGCTGTCCATGGTGGCACATGACACAAGGAGACCATAGTGACAAACAACCAAAAATGAAACAGAAGAGTTTTTAACTTTTTATAAAGAAAAGAGTATCTGGCTTTGTATAGGGAAAAACCTTTTCACTTACTTATAGGACTGTTAGGTTTTGGAACAGATTACCCAAAGATGTTGTGCAATATCCATCCTCAGACATTTTAAAGACATGAAACGAAAATGCCCTAATGATCCTATGATCTGAAACTTGGTTATGTAAATCATTGTAGACTTCTCTTAGTCAAGGGAGACTAAGTACCTCTAATGTGTTATTCATCTAATCAGAATCAAAGCTTCAGCTTAGGTTGACCTGGCTTGCATGTGTAAGTTCTTGTTTCAGTCTGTAAACACAATCTAAGGTAAGTAATTTAAACTTAGTCATCTAACATAACAGAACATACAGAACAGTATCTCAGTCTTGTGTCCTGTTCTCTTTGCCTGCAAGGATTCAAAATTTCCCTTCTCATAACTGCATCCTAAGCTGCTCCTGGGGGCCAAGGGACAGCCACAGGATATTTTGTGCAGACAGCTGTTGTAAGACACACAGGCTGTCTGTATAAGTGGATAAAATGAGGAGAAAGTGCTGGCTAAAGCAGTGAATGACAATTGCCTGTGCTCCTTAACTGTTAACACCCTCTCTGTCACAGCTGTAGTTCCTGCCAGATACCACTCTCAGTCATAAATCTCAGTACAGTTTGGGGACTGTGCCCAACAAGCAGCATGGATATAGCTGTCTTGTTTGGGAGAAGACAAGAATCCAAGCTGTGTGGATGGAAGCCATGCTGTTCCAGGTTGGGGACAATCTCTAACCCTGCATCAACTAGTCTTGCTGCCCTAGCCTAACCAGTGGACACTCTTGAATAAAACTAGTAGGAGGATAATCCTTTCATGATCACCAAACTTCAGTTTATAAAACCTATTTTATTTTCATAATAACTAAATGACCTTCCTGTGCTAGCTCCATGACTGTAGATTAATACACTCTGGGATCACTGCCCAGTCACTTCTGCCAACACAGGAGCCATTCCAGGAGACATGTTCCTCTGACTCCCTGGTTAGATTTCAGTATATTTCAATTTTCCATTTGTAGATTATAATTTTTTCCAGCCCATGGTGTTCTGGTAATGTACTAAATCTACTGGAAAGTAGAATCAGCAGCAGTTTCCCATGCTAATTCATCTGCCACAGTGGCAGTATCTAAACGTCCACTTGAAATCTCTTTGGATAAATAAATCTTGCCCTATTGTAGTGAATTATGTAGTAGTTTGCTCTCTGCATCATCCTACTTCAGATGTTTTGTACTAAGGCTGATTATTAGAGAAAATGTCTGTAGCAAAACCATACAGTACAGTATTCTGCATCAAAATGCTGATCACAGATGTGAACAATGCATCACTTTGAATCTGATCCTGCCTGATTCTTCTTGTATTTTCAACTTGAGGTTCCTGTGGGAATGCCTACAAGTTATTTTAAGACGCTTCTCCAGAACAAATTAATTGCAGATACAGCCAGCAAATTCACAAGCGCTTCCCAAGCATAACTGGAGGCCACCCTCTTAACTGAATAGAGCTCTTAAGCTGTGGAGGTGACACTTCTAAATTCAAAGCAAGAAAACCATTAAGTGATGTAATGGATTGGGAAATCTCTAAGCCTGCATGGACATGAGGTAGATAGCTTTCTGAGAACACTTCCCCATCTCTCTTTAACTTCAGATGCTTTTTTAGCAAATGTGCAATGTCATTGGAGTATCAAACAAGTTTGGATTGCTAGTGGCACACAAATTTTGCACCTCAGAGACTATTCACTTCAGTAGCAGTAATGATGCTAGTTATAAGCAAATCGCCTATAGTAGAACTTTGTAAATTATATGTGGACCTTTCAAATTGTTGCCAGTGCTAGCATCCAGTCCTGCTCATTTGCAATATCTTACAAGTATAGTGGGATAAATATCTCACCAATCCCAGGAGACAGTGTACCCCTGCCACATCAGGACCTGTGACTGCCACTGCCTTGCACATAAACACAACTGGAGCTGACTGTAGCTACCAGCACTGATGCACTATTTTGAAGCATGTGAGCAGAACTATTATCAGAGCAAGATTTGTGCAGCTGTGTTTCAGGATACAGCAAGATGCATGGGGCAGGGATGGCAACACAGGTGTTGGAATCATTAAGGTTCAATAAGACCACTAACATCATCTACTGTAACCATTGAAACAGCCCCACCATGCCCACTGAACCATGTGGAGTAGACTCTTAAAACGAATTAACAAAATGATCGACCAGGTGAGAGCATGGGGCTAGAATCCTGGTTTGGGAAACTTAGAGAGAACATGGAAGTCAGAAGGCATGAGACCAGGAGCTGCTCCTATGCTTCTTCTGAGGGCATTCTTCAAATAAACTTAGTTTGAGAAACTCTCATTATAACACACTTCCTCTGAAGGTATCCCATCACTGTGTGCAGATCAGAGCGCCAATCCTGTGCACTCTCAGCTACAAATGTAGTAGCAATCGTGCTGCCAGCGTGGGGACTGATCACAAGTGACATTATACGTGCATACAGTTGCATGCTACTGTAAATGATAAATATTAAAAAAAAAAAAAAAACACTGACTAGCAGCCATTCCTCATCTATATTCATAGATCCACAGTCATAAATGCTATAAATATAACTGAAATTGTCCTATATGTATTTAGTGTAGGTATTCCAAGATTCCCATAAAACACACTGAAAAAATGTGGATTGATTACATAAGCAGCTTTTTTAATGAATAAAGTCTATGGATTTTATAGTACTTCTCTCTTGAATCTTGTAAAATACGTGGAAGTCTTAATTATAGCTGAAGATATCTGAACTATGTTGGCCTTTGATTTTATGATACAATATGTAATTCCTGCTGGCATAATAAACCAATAAGTTCAGTATTTGTTATAAATGAGTTTAAATTTACAAGTCTATCAAAATACCTCCTGGTTCCTGTTAATGTTTAGGAAACATTGCAGAAATATTTCAGGTTCCTGGCTGAAAGAACTGCCTCACTGCTGAGCTTCTGTTGATCTAATGCCTTGAAGTAATCAACAGTGACTTGTACTGTATGAGTAACACACACAAATGTTGCATATGTATGAGAGACACAGAAGGAGCTGAAGGGATGTAGAAGCTAGTTTGTGTGCAGGAACTTCCTCCAGTAGGATGTTTGGATCTGAGAAGCCCATTTGGCCCAGTTGTAAATCACGTTTTCCTTTGTAAGGTATGAAATGGATGATCTGCCTCTCAAATAACATCCTCAAATGCCTGCAAGTCCAGTGACATTCACTTTACTAATGGACAGATGACTGGTGAAATTCATACAGTACTACTGCTATGTTCTCGACTTTCCTGCTTCTTCTTGAAACTTCAGCTCTTGCTTTTTAGTCTCATTCATATCAGTACTTCTACAAAATAAATTTCACTTCCAGTCCTGTAGATGCTACAAGAGGTGTCAAGAGTCAGGTGTTGTAGCTGAAGATGGTTAAAAAACATTCCTTCTCATTCTTTGACTTTGTGCCCTTTGCTGTGACCTCTGAAAAATTAAGAAGCTTGAAACAGCAAAGCCCAGAGTAGAAAAAGAGGACAATAAAAGGTACGGAGACCAGTTCACTGATATTATCAAGCTAAATTCGTATAATGAAGAAGCTGTACTTTTAAAATTCAAAAACATCTACTAGCATAGTCTAGTAAAGTTCTAGTAAAATCTTATCAAAATACTAAATACCAATTAAAGGAGTAACAGATGCTGTATTTGGGTAGATTCACTAAAGCATGGAATAAGCTGGATATTCTGTCCTGAAAGCAAAACTAGAATATCCAACAGTTGTTGGCCTTATGTTTGTTTGTTTGTATTTTTCAACAAAAACAGCTTTAAAAATACAGTGCATCTAAAGTGTACTTTCTGAACTCTAGTGACTTCTGTCTAGGTACATGATTTCTATTGAAGTTCACATCATAGTCTGAGATGTGTTAGTTTAGGGCAGGCGTCTGCTCAGTCAGCTGTTTGATAGAGTGTACAGACATATCCATCGAAGGCCTTTCATTCCCAGGAAGCCCAAGGAACATTGTGGATATTGCCTTTCAGCACTACAACTGGTCAGCTTATGGTAGCGTTTTCTCATTTCACTTTCTGCAGGTCCAAACCACAATGATCCACAAGGGGATTAAAGCATATATTAATGAGCTTTTTAGCCCCTGTAGACTTCTCCTTCTAATTTGCCAGAATTTTATGTACCCCTTTCCTGACCCTAGAAGTTATATTTTCTTCCATCTGGAAAGATTGTTTCATGTTGGTTTGAATATAAAACATAGGAATGTTGGTTAGCACAAAACCTAATGAAGGCTCTGGGGTTTTTCGTTTTTTTGGCTTTTTTTTTTCTTTAAAGAAACATTACTCACTAGTTCAGGCCAAGAATGTAAGATTTCCAATGTTACTCAAGCAAATCTAATGTAAAACACAAACATTAGGCAGTAAATCCATATTTAGCGACCCAAATAAGCAGCCTGATTTTCTGCATTAACATTCTGGTAAAAGACTATGTTTTATTTCTAGACCTCTGTCATCTGAATTTAGTCAGAATTATTAATAATTGAAATGTCTTCTTTTAAGGGAGCTTTGTATTTACTATCTGGTATAACTACCACTATGACAATTACTGGAATAAGATCCCAGGGAAAGTCAGAAGTGAACAAGCAGACGACAGTTGATGTTGCTTTTTTGTCTTGGACAACAGTTTTCATCTGAAATGGCCATTGTAAAATGGAACCCTATCACTCAATGGATGAAAATCCAACTCGTGCAGTTACCCACATGGTGCACTTCACTATGGCTCTAGTAACTAGGATACTTTTGAGGGCAGAATTTGCTTGCAATGATCTCTAATTGAGAATTTTAATTTGTTCCTTTTTTTTCCCTTTCTTTCATGCATTATTCTAAGGCAAAAGTGTGTGTTTTCTCTTGAGTAAATGAAAACCCAACAATCATTAAGCCCACTCAGTTTTTAACTAAGCAGTTCTGACAGAATGAGAATGAAAAAAAAAATACACACATGGTAAACACAAAAGTGCTTAAGTAGATACCCATATATGGTAATACGTATGGGTTAAATGCTAACATATTTGGCAGAAATGCATGACAAGAATCCCTGTCCTGAGCCAAAGCCTCATAGACAGAGGGCAGAATTTACCACAAGCTTCCCTATCTCAGCTGCACGCAAAGCACGTTTCTTTTTTGGATTCATCTGGACTATCATCCATTATGCATTCCATATGACATACATCTCAATGGGATTTATTTCACCTGCTTTCATGAAATGAACCTTATTCTTATATTGTATGCTCTCATACAATAAGAACCTCTGCTACTGACTATTAAAATGTGTGCAACATGTGGCAGACATCTGTGGTGTGCTGCCATTGCACTTGACTCACACAACAAAGTGAGCTATCTCACCTTCCAAAAGCAACCCTGCCTCTCTTCAAATTACACCTTATTTCAGAAGTACAGGTGGAAAGTAACACACCTCAGCAAACACCGAACACATATAGAGCTTCACAGAGATTTTGTTCCACTGCATTTTTCCTTAGATATGTCATGTGATAGTATATATGTAGGAATCGCTTTTCACTTGGTCTGTTCCAGGAGTTTTCATTCAGTGGGACATTGTTTTAACTTCTGTTTTGTTTTGTTTTCATTTGTTCTTTTTTTTAAATAAAATTTAAAATTAACCATAAGAATGCAGGTCACTGGCAGTGGAATGCATTTTCACGGTTCCAATTCACAGTGCACCACATCAAGACACTCTGCCCATCAGCCAAGACAAGATAATGACTGTGGATTCTTTATACTCCAGGGCATGCTACGTAAAATCTATAAAAATCCATTATTGGTTACAGGCTTCAACGAATAAGTCTTATTTCACATTTGCAATGTCTTAAGCCCATGCACAATCTGTAAGTTTGGTGTCCTGTGTTCTTTTGGAAAGCAAAGATAGATATACATAATTGGAATCCTTTCCTTTTGAATGCATTTCTGAAGCTTTTTAATTATCCTTACCTAATCCACTTTAAGAGTTCACACTACCTCTCATCAGCATCCCTGTGTCAACAGCTTCTAACCTGTCAGTTTGAAAAGGCAAAAGATTTGCACAGTTTTCAGGCTGTACCCACCGAAGATACATGTGCAAATGCCAAGCTTCTCATGCCCAAATGTCAGCATGTGCTGCCTCTGCTCATACAGCCCTGGTGTAATCTACATCTGTGCAACACAAGCTCAGAACTGAAGGATTTTACTCTACTTACTGTCTGACAAAGTAAAGGGCTTGAAATTACATTTTCTTCATTTTCTTTAAGGACTTTCTAGATATACCAGGTCATATAAGACTATATTCATGTAAGATGTTCCTTTCCATCATCTGCTATAGTGATACCTTCCTTAGTATTTGCCCAATAACCAACTTGATGTACAGCACACTTGAAAATTAGACTCCCTTCATGCAGAAGCTGAACATTTGTCTTGTGTTATTTTCTTATGTTGTAGTACATCAGAAACGCTTCCCCTTATCAGATACTAGTACGTAAATGAAAAGGTATTCCAAATTTATTCATCTTGCGTGAGGATGAAAAAGATCACGAAATAAACTCAAAACAGACTAAGGATTTTTGGAAGAAATATTTCAAAAGGAAAAGGAAAAAAAAAATGGCATCCCACAAAGTATTTTTAGAAGCAGCTGATGGGTCATTCACATCTGGTATCTGCAGTGGGTGGCTTAAGACGAGGACGCTTCTCATTGATAGCTGCAGCTCTACTATGATCACTTTATTGTAGCCCCATGTAACGTCTATTCCTGCAAAAAGAGGTGATGCTCTGACTGTTCATGGGCAGGAGTATGAGCCAGGCACATGAGCATCGTGTGTCTTGAGGTCTGTTTCAGTTCTGAAGACTGACACACATAGACACATATGCAGAAATATACTTAGCCTTTGAAAAAAATACCAAAAGAACTTTTGGCATTCACCACTATACCTGGCTCTGCAAAGATTACAACTGTGAGCCTTGTCGTAGGTGTTGCAGGCATGGAACATTTGCAATGTATCAGGAGAGCACAGAGCCGTTACTAAATGAGTGCAGTGATTCAAAGCAATTCAGACAAAAAAGACTTCATTTTAACGTGCAGTTACAGCTCTTCCACCATACATGCAGTATAAAAATGGCTTATGATAGATATAAGTAATCCTAATCAATCTCACTCTTGGCATGTTTATGATGCATAAGTGCAAAAATGAAAGTTTAGGCTGTCAGGAGTTACGTGTGCAAAGCACTTACTGAACTGTTGTCTTTTCTTTGATGGCTACACTTCAGGGCAAAGTACAGAATTACAGCTTCACCATATCAAGTTACAGTAGTACTGAAATATAGAGAAATAGAGAGAGAGAACTAGTGTGTAGAAAAATTATAAATCAATAGAATATATTGTAGAGTATATATATGGCCAGATCCAAACTCGTAAAGAATTTCTAAAACCACCTTAAAAGCATGGTATCAGGAATGAGGACAAATAGAAGAAAAGCAGAGCATTCGGGGGGGTAAAAAAAAAAAAAAAAACTGGTCTGAAGAAATATCACACGTTTACTTAAAAACTGATCTGAGGCTTTATGATGGAAGGGGTTGCTTAGGCTGTTGTTGGAGTCACCATCTATGGAAGTGCTTAAGAAAAGGGTAGATATCTCACTGAGGGACATAGGTTAGTGGGCATGGTGGGGATGGGTTAATGGTTGAATTTGATGATCTTAGTGGCCTTTTCCAACCTTAATGATTCTATGATTCTATGATATATGATATCATCCCTCTGTACTAACCACTGGTGAGGCTGCATCTTGAGTATTGTGTTCAGTTTTGGGCTCCCCACTGTAAGAAGGACATCGAGGCCCTGAAGTATGTTCAGAGAAGGGTAATGAAGCTGTGAGGGGTCTGGAGCACAGACCTTATGAGGAGAGGCTGAAGAAGTTGGGATTGCTCAGTCTGGAGAAGAGGAAACTCCGGGGTGACCTTATCGCTCTCTACGGCTATCTGAAAGGAGATTGTGGTGAAATGGGAGTTGACTTCTTCTCTCATCTAACTAGCGATAGAACTAGAGGGAATGGCCTCAAGTTATGTCAGGGGAAATGTAGGTTGGATGTTCTCTCTTCTCTGAGACAGTTGTCAGGTGCTGGAATAGGCTGCCCAGGGAGGTAATGAATGTAACGCGATTTCCCTTGGAGAAAGCTACCATGTAAATAAGAGTGCACCTCTCACAGACAACATCCACAGTGACACAGAGGAGCTAATGCAGCACAGGATCAAAGCCCAGCTTATAACATGTTGATCTGCTGCTTTAGGCAAACTTCTATTTTTCCGAGTCTCTTAGGATGATTAACTCTTCAAGACAGGTTTTTACTAGATGCTCATTCACCGCCTAACTAGTTTAACTATGTTTGAGTCAACTATGTTTGAGACCCAGTATCAGTAGGCAGTGCATAAGACCAAATTTGTGTTTGCACCCACAGTGAAATTCCTGCTTCATTCACCTACTCACAAGAAGGAAACAAGTGGCCAAACACTGAGCTAAGGAATGAAGGTGGGTCAGTGATCAGGTTAGTGGTCCCTGTTCTAGGTATGCCTGAGAGCAAGCAAGCCTTTACCTCCTACAGTCTCTGGATGTGACACATTTCTTTGTCTCATAATAATGTAGATAGGAATATTTCATACAATTATTGAACCACTGATTCTCTTGAGGTGGACCTTTAAAGATCATCTAGTCCAACCCCCCTGCAATGAACAAGGACACCTACAGCTCCATCAGGTGCTCAGAGTCCCAACCAGTCTGACCTCAAATGACTCCAGGAAGCATCCAACACATCTCTGGGCAACCTGTTCCAGTGCTTTCCTACACCCTTCAGGAGTGTGAAGGCTAAATCCAATAAGGATTTTGATGTAATATGAATATGGGTATCTTGATTAGGCATAATGTAGACAGGACACCTCGATAGGTCTGTGTACTACCATACAAAGCAGAGCCAAGAAAGGCATAGCAGTGCTTTGGAGGAAAATCTAAGTGGATGTTGGAAGCGGCAGAGCCATGTTAGCACTTTGCTGCACCTGAACTAATAATGTTGGCACCTGAACTAACAGTGCCATGCTGAGGTGATCACATACTGAAGCGGGCAGAGTTAGTTCAGTAACCGTATTACGCTTTGTAGTGTGTCCTTCCTCAGAAAAGTCATCATAACATTGCCAGCTACAGACTTAAAGCAGGATACTTTATCTTTTATTTAACTTAGCAAGAAAGGTGCCATCTCTTTGTGTGGAGGGCACAGCTGTAGATGGTGTTGCCCATAGCAGAAAAAATGAGGAATATTTTCCCTGAAGACATCTGAGTCAGACAGATGGAGAAACAGGGGAAGTGAGATATGAATTCAGCTGAAGAGTTGTTTCATTCATTTTTTTCCTGTCCTAACTGATGTGTGCAGAGAGTGAACGATCCTTGGCAGCAGACCAGGAAGAAGGATATTGAGATCAAAGGAGTACCAGCACACCACTGTACTTCACAGAATAGTGTGTATTTGGCACACAAACCCTCTGATAAGCATTAAAAATATCTTTTTAATGGATATTTTGTTCTCTTGACAGAGGTTATTTAAGATTTGAAAGTGGCACAAAAGTAATTTATCCTCACATATAAAAATGCACTTTCCAGATAGAGATATCACATTAATTTTACTCATTTATGTAACACTCTGAAAACTAATCTTAGGTTCCTCCCTCACTGCTGTGGAAAGCAAAAATTAATGGACTTGGGTACAAGGAAATGAGTGAATCTGTACTTGCTTTAAAATTCTGCTTTTAAAGTCACAAGCCTAAGTTGCCTGCAAGCGATCATTTGTTTTATAGTGCAAATTCTACATCATCGTATCATATCATATCATATCATATCATATCATATCATATCATATCATATATCAATTATTCATTAATATCTATTTAACAGCATGCTCTGTGGTCTATCTTAATGATATTTTTAATTTCTAAAGTCATTTAATCTGTAGTGCACAATGTTGCATGGGAATGATGTTGTATTTATACACTTATACACTGTCTTTCAACCAGAAGAATCCCGGAGCAGATTCATAAACTATCTTCTGTGAATAAGTTTCTAAGCAATGATTTAGTGCAAATGTCATTATGGATCTTTTATAATTTTTAAACATATTTCCAACTGTTCTCTTGTAACTGGATGTGAGTTGCAGATCTGTTGTAATATTGGCCATTGGAACCTTATTTATCTTGCTCATCAGGAACTTTCTTCTACTCTTCTCCACTCTGAACATTCTCTTTGTTAATCTGAAATTTCTGAACAGGATTTTAAGGTATGGAAAAATTGAGCAAGAAATTGCAAAATATGAAAATCTGAAAGTGAACACTGAAGAAAGAACATTATATGTTTTCTTTGCAAGACTTCGTTATACCGAAGACAAAATGGAGGCCTGACTTTGAAAACAGAAGTGTCCTCGAACAGAGTAATTTGCAGTTCAGAGATAACAAAGACAGAAGAGTTTCAGAGCTACATATTTCTCATGAGCCAGATTTTGATTTCTATGAAGTAGAATGAGGATTCTCCGTAAAGTATTCCCTAACTTTAAAGAAAGTTAGACACAGAGCATAAAACAATGTATTTTTGCCAGTTACAGAAAAGACCATTCTGTGATGTGGAGAAAAGGTAATTTTGCTTAGAAATCAGATTAGTGCTACATTTGTCTTTATATAAAGAAATAGAGATAGGTACATTCCCAGTATTTTTGTACAGTTCTGTTCAAACATAGCACAATGGGGTTTTTTTGAGGAAGGAGATCATGGAAAGTATGTTCTCTCTGATAAGAACAGGAAAATATTTGGGGGAAGGATTTATCTTAGAGAATGGTAATTAAAAAATAAAAAAATAAAAAAATAAAAAAGATTTTTCAATGGAAATCAATTAGTCAGAAACAACACAAAATTCCAGAAGGAAAAGAGCCTCTGTAATGATTTTGAGGGAGTCAAAAACATATAGTTCTGATGATTTCCTCCTCCTCAGGCTCTAGAACTAGGTCCCATTTTTCATTATTTCATTATTTCCTTTCTCATTGAGCTGTAGTGGTGCTGTACAGAAATCTCTGGCTGCTGTGTTTTCAAATAATAATGTCTTCATGAATAATCTGGCAGCTGGAGGGAAATAGAGACATGAGACTCCTAAACTCCTCAAAATACCTCAGCAACATTTAACAGTATTTTAGTCTATTTAATGAAATACTCTTTTAAAAAGACTGCTTTTTCACAAGACTGCATTGAGAGATCAGAAATTTGCACCTATTAATCTTGGAGATTCTAGATGAAACATGCAGGGTGGTGAAATTCATCAGAACAGAGTCTTTCCTTAATTATCCCTGGACCTTGTTCTGTGAGCTAGGTTAGTTGATTTCTGAGTCAGCTAGAAACAAGTTGCATGCATAACCTTCCCTCTCCTCTACGGGTATTACTACCAGTATATAGGCTAGATAGATTGAAGTCCTTGTCCATCTGCTTTATCTGCGTCCCTAATAAAACAGGGTCAGGTACAGCAGCTGCCCTGCAATTGCTTCTGCCACTGAATTGCTAGGATTCTCCAGTGCACAGCCTTGTGTGAGATGACCCACAGTGTCAGCTTGGAAGCAGCACACAGCAGACAATACTCCTAACCAAGCAGCCTAGACACAGGCACTATTTTGGGGGACAAACCAATATGGCCACATAGATGGGAATTGCACTCTGCCTCTTAGCCTGAGGGCCAGAAAAGCAGCCGTGGCTTGTTTTCTTGAAGACTATGGATGTAGTCATAGCGGTTAAATGATTGACCTCAGAGGAATATCCTCCCACTTTTTACAGCCTTCTGTTCAGACTTTGAACAGATTCCTCAGGAAGCACACACTTCAAAAGTGTGCTGAATTGACAGCCAAATGACAAATTGTATCTTACGGTTTCCCCCCAGTTTTCCCAGTCACAGCTACAAAGAATTACCCTGTGAGATTTTGATAGATTTTCAGGTGGCAGTCTTTTATTCTCCAAGATAGACTACATGTCTCTGTGGTACATATTTTATTGGTGGATGTGAGTCTATTATTAACCCACGCTAGAAATTCTCGGCTCTTCTATTCATATTTTCAGTTCTGGAGCTTCTCATTGTAATCCAGCGTGTCAAGCAACATGGCAGCTGCCACATTAGTATCTTAATCTTCAATTGCTGATCTTACACCACTGTTAATTGATGAGATCGAGTTACTCAGTTCTTTAATCTTTTAAGGTTCTAATTTCTCGACGAACAGGTTGTGAGATATTCATATGCACGTGCATATATAGTGATTATAAAACTTAATTTCATTATAGTGTCCCTTGCCTGAAATTATTATGCTATTTAATATTAGTCAGTTATTAATAACTTCATTGTAATGAAAGTACACTTTCTAAAACGAAATGTCCTCAAATGCAGTAAAGGCAAGTAAAGTAAGATTATATGAGGTTTATCATAAAGGCACTGAATCTCATAACACGCATATAAGGCTCACCATCTTCCTTGACATTTCAATGAGATTCAAACCATTGCTTCAAGTCAAATTTACAGCTATTTGTTTTTCTGAGAAGAAATGGATGTATGCACATCCCTCAGTAGTCTGCTGAACCAGCAATTTTAACACTAATTAGTATCAGCATTAAGAGCCCCACCAAGACATTGCACTCTGAAATTCAGTAAAGGCTGGATAAAATTGCAGCACGCATTCTTTAAATATTTATACAGTACATCAAAACAAATGAAACTGGAGACTTCTTTTCCAGCATGAGCTGCAATATTGCTAGAATGGAGCCTACTCTGTCATACCACTTGTTTTCATTTCTTTGATTATTTTTTTTTTACAACGCTTCTGCTGAATTAGTAATCAGGGACATGGGACAGAGTCATACTGTTTTAAATCTTCAGTATTCCTAAGAGTAAACAAATATCCAGTGAAGCAACCTATGGAGGCCTCTATGAATTATTTTGAAAGTCACTTTCACAGATCAAGATGTAAGTATTTGTAATTATATTAGACTTTGTATACTTCAAAGAAAAAAAAGAAGAAGAAGAATCTGCTCATTTAATATAAATTCCTCATTTATTTAACTGGGTCTGAATGTCTTGAATTTTAGATACACGTATTCTCATGGAGATTAATATCTCTACAGAAAAAAAATAATGGTTGTAGAGTTTGTTAGTAAGAACTCTTTGTTATTTTGAGGCAACATGAATGGGTAGTAGTTAGTCGCTTCCAAGTGACATCTGCCAAATAATTGGTGAAGTATTTAAGTGAAATGTAGAATAATAAAGGTTATTCCTGTTGCACTGCTCACAAAGTACTGCACACCTATAAGTCCCCACTGGCGTTATCACTTTTAATATAGATTTTTTTCATCACTTTCACAACACATTTTCTTTTACTAAAAATGGAGTGGAGGAACTAGTTAGTAATCACAAAATGAAAGATTGGAAGAAGAATGAAATACATAGCATATAAAAGATTGCTGCAAGGGAAATGGGAATAATACACTTTTCCTTTCTAAGATAGACAAAAAGAATACCTTGATGACACTGAAGGAAGAAAGAAGTCACATCAGACCTCAGGAAATCACAATCCCACAAATTATGAGGACTGCTTCAAAAGTAGTGTCTCCTACTTTACTATGTTGGCCCATGATGTCAGAGGCAGATGTTGGTGGTATGGCAGTAGTGGTTGAGCCTTCCTGCCAACATTTCATTATATTTTGCTGCTGTGCAACAGATGGCAGCAGAGGGGCAGTCTGACAAAATGACATCTGACATGGAAGTGCGTATGGAGAAAAGGTGTGTCACCAAACTCCTCCATGTGGGAAAGAAATGCACCCATTGGCATTTATTGATGGATGAAAGCCCTGAGGCTCTGGATCTCTTTTTTTCTAACATGGGGAGGGAAGTCTTAGGTTAGAAATTGGGATTAGCACTGGAGGAGGGCT
>JAOWBP010001760.1:83328919-83345079 GCA_028571105.1 Tragopan temminckii
GGCTCTGGATCTCTTTTTTTCTAACATGGGGAGGGAAGTCTTAGGTTAGAAATTGGGATTAGCACTGGAGGAGGGCTGTTCCTTACCTTATGAAGCCCATAAACGAGATACCATATTAAAGACCTACATAAGTAATTTATTAAATTTCTAGTAGTTTATGGCACCAAATCAAATAGATTTTTTTGATTTGACTAATATAGTTACAGTCTACACATGCAGTATCCAGATTTAATCTCACTGGAGATAAAATTTTGAAAAATATTCTCCCACATTTACTATATTTCTGCAACAATTGTCTCCTGCAGACCTGACTTCAGCACGCTGAAACTAAAACTTCTGAATAACTTGGGCTGAACTCAACTCCCATGTAAATCCAGGCAAATTGTGTTTGTGCCATTCTAAGAGCTTATGAACTTGTTCAGTCTCAGTACACCCCTTTATTTCATCCATTTACACGTCTAAGCTTCAAAGAATTTTGACTTCCAGAAACCTCCTACTACAAACTCAGAGCTTAATAAAACGCACCAGCTGGATATCATGTTTATGTATTTATTTATGTATGTTTCATTGATTTATTTACTGGTCCTAGAATAGAAGCCGTATGAAATCCTTTTCCTGCTACTGGGTTTTGTTAATAACCATCTGCCTGATCCAGTCTCACTGAAGGAATTGCTAAGGTTCACAGTCTCTCCAATGAACCTTTCTCAGTTCATTACAGCCAATAACCATTTATTTCTTTTCTCTGCCTTCTTTTTCCAACCTTGTTACAGTACTGTTATGGTGAACTTGCAGTGTCTCCCTCTGCCCGTGATCTGTGCATGCTCATAAAGAGTTTTTTCAGTTCTCAAGTTCCTAAAGAAAATTCAGATTTGGCATAGCCTCAAGTTCTTTTAAACACAAACACTATCTCCCTTGCTTTGGCACTCTCCTTATTTTTTTCTGTCAGCCTTTTCCCATCCCTTCTTCCTTGCTAGTTCTACCTTCCCTCTCTCACTCAATTCCTTAGTGAAAAAAGCTAACACTCTTTAAAAAAAACCTTGTTTATACAGTGATTATCTTAGTTTAGAGCAATGCTACTGGGCAACATTATAAATAAAACACTTTCTAGGACATGGTTAGATAATCTCTATCTTTCGCTTTCCAAAACTTTCATGTGCTTCATTCTTTTGGAAAATTCTTTTGCTACATCCCATCTATTCCAATTTTATATGTTAGTAATAATGATGCTGCTTAAGGCTTTGCCTCACTTTTACATTGACTATAGGGAAACTTTAGAACTTCAGCCTGAGAGCTGAGATCTCTAGCAGACAGCATTCTAGCTTTAGAATGACTGAAACCTTTCTGCAGTAACTGCGTGCTCAGAAGAAACACCCGTATCTACATCAGGAACATCAGACAGATAGACCGTGAGCTCCTGAATGATACTGGTAAAAGGCTGTGGAATACACTGCTGAATATAGCTCTCTTTGGATCTGTAGGATCTTTGAGAGTGTGGACATAAAGGAGATGAAAAAATGATGTAAACAGAATTTTCAACTTTGTATGCAAATGTCATGATAGAAGGAGGCAGTTCCAATCTTTCCCAGTCTTTCTTATGCATATATGGCCATGCATAATAGCCTTTCATTTAGTGAGGAAAAAAAAAATACTGTAGTACTTACTCAAGAGAATCTCTGCCTGAGAAAAATAAGGCTGAGTGAGATTGCAGCTCTGATGATTTCCATGGCAGTTTTGCCATTGACCTCAACATTGCCAAGATTTTCCTCTTTGGTTAAGATGAATACAGAGGAAGGTTCTTTAAAGGTGACAAGTCTTTTAACGGCAAAATAGAGCTTTCACTAACTTTTCTGACTTGCATATTCATTTACTAGATTAAACTGCATTAAAAACAAATCTGCACACATGCATATTAATGTCACTTTTCAACAGAGAATTTCCATATAGTAAATTCAAAATATATCTTTATTTTGCTGTTTGTTTGTTTGGTTTTCCCCCTTAGGGGCTACATCACCAATTCACAATGGTTTCTTTACAGTTTTCATCATTTCATCTACATTTGTGATCAATGACTTTCACAGGATAAACTGATAGATGCACTCAAAGTGATTTATGTGGAAAGGGAAGCATATTCATACTGAGCATATAATGAGGGCCATGGAACATCAGTTTATATTTTGCTAGCAGTCACAGTGGCTTTGGCAATGGATTTTAGATGACCTTAGCATTCATATCTAAAACATATGCAATAACTAGCCTCAGTCTTCACCCTACCATTGATCTTTTAAAACAGTGAACATAAGATAAAGATCTGTTGTGGTTCTCTTCTCAGTTCTCCATAACATTTCATAAAAAGGTCAGTTTTAACATGTTTATATAAATTGATTCCCCTTCTGGGAATGCTGGGCTGTGATAAACAGTTCTTTCCAATTAGTTTGTTTTTTTAAAAATAGTTGGGGATTACTATTCCAGCTAAAAATATTTTAAATATAAGTATCTTCTAAGTCAAGAAAATGTTTTCTGTCAGTTACTGACAGATGAACTGCAAATGCCCACTCCTGTTCCCTTTAAAATAATTATTGCAGTGTGTATGCATGCAGATTTTTTCTTTTTGGCACTGCATGGCAACGTGAAGATCAAGCTGTGCAACATGATGCCCACTGCTACACGTCATTGTGACTATAAAGGAGCAATGACTGAGGCCAACAAGACTCTTTTGGTTTGTAATCCCTGTGCATAAAAACATCTACAGGATCAGACTCTATGTCATAGTTGCTTTAGAAATCATTGTGTTGGCTTATGGGTTTGTACATTTCTTTAGACGCCAGTTGTCTTTTTAATTCTCATTAATAATCCATTTATTTGATTTTGTTGTCAAGCCCTTTCCTAGAAGCAATTTGCGTGGTAAGCCAGGTCAGCTGGTGAATCGGTTGCCCAGTAACCTCCAAGCAACAAGTAGCACTGGATACATCAGAAGATGTAAAGAATGGAAAGGAATCATTACACTTCTAGTTTTTGGCCATTATTACTCATCTTGATGACCATAAATTTCTTCAGTATAGTTAACGGAACTATAGGAACAAATCCTGTGCATTGACCCCCACTTTCTCATATTGCAGCTTTATGGGAGTAAGTGAAGCACTGCATGGCTAGCTCTGCTGCTCACTTTGTGGTAGGCTAGATATGACAGCAAATGGAATCCCTCAGGCATGTCAATTTAATTTTAAGTTGTGCGTGTAATGCACATGTTGCCAATTACAGTGGTGTGTGATGTCTTTCTAGGAAGGAGGTCTCTCTCTCTCCCACAGTGGGTAAAACACACTGAGGATAAATTCTGCAAAAGTTATTAAATCTGGGCTCAGTCATGTCTTAACAGCCTGAAAGAGAAGGGAACCATGTTTCAATTATTTCTTACTATATAGAAACAAGAGATTCCTCTCCTGCTTCTCAGCTATTCACTTAGCAGTAATGCATTCAGACTCAGGGCATGGAGCAAAGTTCCAGGTTTCAGACAGACTTCAGTGGTGATGTAACACATCACAGCTCCACACAAGCTTCAGACTTCATTTGTTAAACCTCTTTGACCACAGTTCTGAGGAAACTGAGAAATCCCAAAACAGTCTCTCAAACAAGTATTCAGATGGACAGATTTATGGCATCTAGCTCCTTGGTAGAGAAAAAAAAAAAAATCTAGAATAACTAGATAAGTAACATTAGAGTCCAAGTCTATATAAAAGCACTGTTGAGTGCAGAACGGCAAATCTGCCTGGAGAGAAGGAGAAGGCTAAGTTTTTTCTAAACCAGTTCTTCTAGCAATTAGGAGCAGTGGAAGGAACCTCTGCTTAATAGAGTGAGACAAAGACTTTTCCAGATATTCCCTTGTGAGTAATTTGTTCTTTGAGACAATGGCATACATTTCTTGTTCTATGTTTTATATTCTAAGATGTTCCCTGTTTTCCTGTATCCCATCAACTTTGGAAACCTCTACTCCATGGTACTTCACTGGCCTATTCCCACAACCTTGCCATATCACTAGAGAAAAAAACTTCCACTAGGCTTATTTTTTGCACGAGGCTATAAAAGTCAGGATGATTAACTTTCTGAGGTATACCGTCTATTCAAATATCACAAACAACTGAAACAATTGCATCCCTAACACTGCAATTTCTTTAATAGCATATGAGTTAAGACATTGTTACAGTAGAAGTTTTAATGGTTTGTTTTAACCATATATACATAAGTTCCAGTTGGCTTCACAGTAATAGAGCAATCCCTGGCCCTCTTCAAATGCTGGCTCAGATGTAGCTTCAGAATCATGTTATCTAAAGACTTAATGCTCTATCAGCTACGAACAGTTCAGATGTAACCTTCAAACCATGTATGTTTCTATTCTGATCAATCCAAGACATTAATTCTCTCTGGAACTCAAACCTATATTCTGATATTTACAGTAGGGTAAAGCAATAAATTCACATATGCAAAATGCAACTCATATTCCAGCCAGCCTTCACAGACATTGTGGCTACAGAATACAAATAAAAATTAAAGTAGAATGTTTCTTATTTACATATAATATAGATGAGCATATGAATATATGAATATAATATATATATATGTGTGTATATCAATAAATATAAAAGCTTGTAGTGAAAATTCCATTGATATTAAAGTACTTTATCTCTTATTTTCAAGCTGCTTTTTGGAACAAAGTCCTGGATGTGGATGTCGACTAAAAAAAAATTCTGAAATATTCAGACTTGACTTTAAACCCTTCAGCATGATCATGATTTTTGCTTACAAGTGCATAGCTATTTATCTGACCCTTGCAAGACATTCACTGATCTGTGTCTGGAAATAAAACAAAGTAAGATGTTGCTCTTCTAATTTGCTGACATGAGATGAGCAACCAAACACCACCTAACCAACGTGTGGGTGCAGTAATCTAAGCTCCACCACTGCTGCAGACTCTTATTCTAAAAGCTATGCCTCCTCCTGCCAAAAGACCCCTTTCTGTAAGTCCCCAGTTTCACAAGAATAAGGGCATGATGCAAATATGTTCAAGTCCAACTTGAATCTGACTCAGTTGGAATACGAGAAGAGAATAAACTGCCACCCACACAGTTTGAAAGCAGGAAATAAAATCCAATTGTTTCATTTATGTATATTTATTTCAAGTATTTGCATTGTCTGTCACCAGAAAATGGGTGTCTATGCTACTCTGGGGAAAACAGTGCAGTTTATTTTGAATAGAAATATCCTTTTGATTTTTTCATTAATTAATATCTTTTGGCCAATATTTCCATCAATTTTGCTGGCACAAATATTCAGAGACATCGGATTTGAAGAACACATATGTAAGTATTTGTGAAACCCTAAACTGCAAAAATCTTCATTGGAACTATTACTCACACATCTAATCAGGAAAAAGGAATAGTGCCAGGCAGTCAGTCCAACCAGTGATAGTTTGAAAAGCAAATATTGGCTGTCTACAAACAATTTACGTAGCAAACACCATCTGGACAACATAAGCAGCTTAATACTTTCAAATAACAAATATTGTTCATTAGTTTGACTAATTTAATATTATGCTTAAAATAAATTCTGAATAAACTTTTCAGTTTCTCAACTTTTGCCATCCTTTGGCTCCAGTCAGAAATAAACACTGAGCCAAAAAGTACATGGCTTGATATGCTGCAGGTATAGAAACATCAATAGTAAATGGAAACAGTGGACAGACTGAAAAGAGTTGTGTTTCATTTTCCTATTGAACCTGGATCACAAGTGCTATTGATTTACACATCTCTTCAAGACACTACATGTAGAACACTATCTTCAGGTGGGCAGATATGTGACCATTATTACCGTGAGCTGTTTCCACGCTGAAGAGATTTTTTTAAAAATCAAGAAAAACAAAAAAAGCTTTCCAATTTGGAGTATTATGAGACGGTCTATACTATAAAGTAGTAGAGAAGTCTTCAGTCCAATCAGCTCCTCATACTACATATTTTAAAGCAACTCCAATTTTGCAGCAAATTCTCCTCCAATAAATCATTCCTGACTTCACTTCAATAGAATATGTGGAAGAGTTAAATCCTAAATTAATTTCTTCCACTACTTGGTCAGCATCTGGGGGGACTAATCCTTCCCAAGATTTAAAATATCATGAAACTATCCATTAGACAGCTGTAAAACCACTAAACTCTACCACCTAGACTAGGAGTTCCCCACACTTCACATAAATGCAGCCAGGGAGAATCATAGAATCATAAAACGGTTTGGGCTGGAAAGGACCCCAAGGATCATCAAGTTCCAACCCTCCTGGCACAGGTAGCATTGCCAGCCACTAAATCAAGTACTAGATCAGATTGCCCAGGGCCCCATCCAACCTGGCCTTGAACACCTCCAGGGACAGAGCATCCACAACCTTTCTGGGCAGCCTGTTCCAGCACCTCACCATGCAGACACCTGTTCATATGTGCATATTCAGGAGAAATTCCTGCCATCATCAATGCTGATTTCAAGAATGAGAATGTCATGTATTATCAACAGGACTAGGTAATTCCTGACAGCAGCACTATCAAATATAAAAAAAAAAATGACTGATGCATATAATTTTGAAAATGCCTCACTTAGCATGTCTTAACCACCTTCCAGTGTGCAAGCATGTTGGCTTTTCAGACTACTAAACAAGCTCATAAAGAATGATATGGTCAATAATGTAACTCAGTTTATATCTTAAGACTTCCAACAAGAATAAATAAAATATAAAGATTAAAAAAAAAGAGAGAGAAAGAGAGAGAGAAAAAAAAAAAAAAAAACAGAAAAAAGAAAAGAAAAACTAAAATAATGAAATGAGCTTTAATTGAAGCATTGCTGCTTCAAAATTAATCAATATTGCAGAATTCAGTTAATTTGATCACTAATTAGAACCCTAATTGGATTCTTAGACTTAAGAAGAAAAATCATCCAGACTTTTTAATCGGAGGTATCAAGAGTCAGGTTAAAATTCAGGATAAGTTGATTTAGATGTCCTTTTTATGCTGATAGGAAGAAATACAAGAGTATTTTTCATAGTGCTTAAATCTCCAAAAGTAGTGAATAATTTCACCATAAATACACTTAACTGTATTTCTGCATATCCTTTTCTTAATTTCTATTGTGTTTTCTGTTTCTATAAACATGCAAATTGTTTCTATGTACACATTTCAACCTTAGAACTTTCTGCAAATCACTCACTTTTGATCTGTTTCATAAGATACATTACCTGTGTTCCAAGAAGTTATTCTGCAATGAGCTTTTGGCTGTGAATCAGGAAAGCAGCCTTTTTTAGGACTAACGTTAAGGCATTTACTGCTATATTAAATCAAATGGTTTTAATTTCATGGTTTTGTTCTTTCATATCTAGAGAACAAATAAAAGAGAAGGCAAGGCAGGGGGGAGAAGTCTCCTCTGAAAATCCTCACTCATCACATATAAAAATAAAATACTATTCATAACAAGCATTGCTATCTTTTGTGGTCGATTGAGATTTTCAATTACCCGTTCAAGCTAATAACAAATAACGAATAATTCCTTTCCTCAAACAAACCTTCCTCAAAACAAGGGGCAGCATGGGAAGAAAACAGCGGCTGTGATGTGTCAGAGTTCTGCAACTGTTTTCATTTTCAGCAATCTTAATGGAGAGTACAAGACAGTATATCAGAACTGTAATGACAGTGAGGTACAAAGCTTTCCACATTTCAATCTAATCTCCGAATTTTATACTGGCATAAAATCCAAATGCAGGAACTCAAAAAACAGGTGGTATTACTTCTCATACCCCTACTTGACACCAGGGCTAATTAATCTTTTGCAATACTGCAGCTTTCTTTCTCTATAATTAGGTTTTCATTACAGCAGTTGTGTGTTGTTGACTCATAAGGCTGAATGTCTGAATTAGGATTAGAGTCCAATATTAGAGCTGCTGTGCCACAGCTACCTCAGCAGAGAGTGAATGATGCTGAATGCCCATATGCTTTTGTATTAGTAAATCTGTGGCATTTATTTATTCATAACAAGACTGTGTTGTTGACCTAGTTTGCTCATTAAATTAAGGGAGGTTGGAGAACCTAAAAGGAAAATCCTAGAGAGAATTCACTTCTGTGCCTACTCAGTTAGATCACTAAGTCCTTTTATTTTCATTTCTTTTCTCCTGGCTGAATAACAGGATGAATTTGTTTTAGATTATTTTCCTATTAGCTAAAATTTCCCAGAGGTTCCTGGTATTTGCATTCAGCTATTTCGGTAGCAGATATAACGTTGTACTGAATACACCATCTACTGAAATGATGAAGTCGTAAGGAAATCAGACACATGTTCCTTACAGATGTTTGACCTAAGGCATACTGGAGTTGCCAAATCCACCTTTGGGTCACACTCTTCTCCATCTGGAGATCCACAAACATGGGGCCAAATGAAAGGAGTGATTTATAAAGTGGGTAGCCCTACTAAAGTCAACTAGCAATCTCGAATTTAAGTGCCAAAATCAGTACTGTAAGTGCTAAGAACTTGCAGCCAACAGACTTCACTTGGGACTTTCTGGCACACTATCCCTGAAAACTGGGACACCATTTGCTTGGTGCTTACATGGTAAATTTAGAGTTTGGCTTTGGAGTACTGACTCCTAAATCTATATTCACACCTCCAGGTTTAGCCAATCATCTCTTGATCATTTGTCTTCTATATTCTCTTCAGTAGCAGGAGCAGCTCACAGAAATACAGCAGGACTGCACACACTTACAGCCAGAATGTTTGATAGGTTGCTTGGCCTTCGGGTTGCAGGCAAATAAGCATTCATAGATAGTTTTTTCACTTGTTCACTGCTCAGTCCCTTCTGATGCAACGATTTGTTCTCACATGACTACCAGCAGTAACAAGAGCTTTGCCTTGATAAGCAACTTTATATATGTTCCTTTTCCTTTAGCAAGATCTCCATCCAAAGGAACCTGCACACTACATTCTTGGAGAACAAAATAGTATGTGCCATCCACTTGGACTGAAGAATTTGCCTCATGAAGCTGACAGGCAACCATACAGAAGATGTTTCTCCTTTATGATCATACCCAGAGGTCACAAAATTCCCAGTAAATATAAGATCTCGGTTTTTAAAAAAAAGTAAAAATGAAATTCTTAAACGGCAGTGAGAACAGAGAACAAAGGAGGAGACTCCAAGAGTCACAAAGACTTTGAGTAAATAGTAACAAGCACTGAATCCCCCCTGCTGATTGTTTTATATGGATTACAACTTTTTTTCAGAAAGTTAGTCTTATTTCCGTAATGTGATAATCAGGCCAATACCCATTAAATGGAAAGGTTGTGTTCCAGGACGAAGTACTCCATCTGCTTTCTCCTCCCATTTTCCTCAATTGATGTAGTTTATTTTATTACGCTTGATAAATTACATATTTGATTAGGCACACTGGAAAGTCAAGGAAGCTCTGGTCCTTTCATTTAAACTCTTCCTTTGTGATGCAGGAGAAAGGGAACTTGATGAAAACACTCTGTCACTGGATGTTCTTCCTTTCCCTTTTCAAAAACTCATTTTTCCTTTTTGCAGCACTTTGAAATGGGCTTATTAATCCGCTGAGGGAAATAAACAGCTGGAAGTAAACATTTCCCAACTGCTGGAGAAACACTAACTGTTTCCTAAGCTGTATCCAAGTGGCCACCAAATAAATGCAAAAGGGAAAATCAGTTCTTGGACTGGATCTATGTCTGTGCTAATGAAGAAGTCCACAGTAGAGGGCTAGTTGAGTCATTCTTCTTTAGGGATCATCAAATATCCAGACTCTAAATTATTTGTTGGTTGCTAAGACCAGAAGCCAACAGTGTGCTCAGTCCTGTACATGGCAGTCTTCAACACACAGTCTAAATCTGGTATATCAACAATATCCAGCAACTCACTGGATGATCAATAGACAACCAGCAATGCTCTTGGTGGGTGGTGCAAGCCAGAGCTGTTTGTAAAGTGTTGAAGAGGATATTTTCCAAGAGACTTGTGTTTTAAAGAAGAATCTGAAAAAGAACACACAATCAGAGCCACAAAAATTAACCAGCAGTTTCAAGGAAGTCAATGAAAGTCATTCTCAAAGGTGTGTGGATTCCATATTTTATACCCACTCTGCCATAGATTATGTACTTTTAAAGAACGCTGATATAAGCCAAGAAACAGTCATGTTAGGAAACAGATAAGGAGAAGAACCTGTAAGCACAGACAATATATATTGCAACTAATACAAAATTTACTGTTTGAAGGGGAAAATAAATAATTATTTTGGGTGCAATAAGAAACTTCTGTAAAGTTCAGATCAATAAATTCTGAAATAAAAATGCATCCAGTCCAATTAGCTGTCTATGCTCAGTTGAAACCTACTGCACATGGAAAAAAATCCATCCTGAAGACCTCTTGATAGTGCAGCCAGCCACATTATGAACATATCCCAGTCAGACCAGATCAGGGTCAGGCTGGAAGATTCACCAGCATGAGGCTGCAGGTGGTCTCTGTACACAGATGAGACAACCAGCACAGAAGAAAGTTTATGAGATAGAGATGGCTGTGCCCTGACCTGAAGCACTGAAGTGGCCTCAGCAGCCTGTGTAAGCTTGGAAAGAAATGTGGATATGTGCTATTTGTGAGGGCTGAGTGTGGAATTAATAAGAGGGGAAAGTGCCTGGAAGAGAATTTTACTGAGCAGAGGAAAAGTCTAATATCCCTACAAAGTTATGTGCCACTGGCATCCTGCTTAGCAGGATGTCGTATGTTCTTTAGTGAGTACTATTGGTGATAAGTGGATGGTTGGACTGGATGATCTTGAAGGTCTTTTCCAACCTTGGTGATTCTGTGATTCTGTGATTCTGTGATTCTTTGATTCTGTGATTCTTTCCTCTGGGCATGTATCTGACCAGCCTTATATAAGGCTGTGATGGATAACAAAGGTCAATAGGATCATGAACACGCTCATCATTATGTATTGAGAAGTTTTCTCCTCTACCCTCTGAAACCATACCTGAGACTTTTTTGTAGCCTGATGCTGAATTTCCAGAGAATAATAAATAGATTTAAAAAAAAAAAAAAACTCAAACTTATGAGACATGCATAAACTCAAATGTCTTCACATACATTTGAAAGAAAGCCATGTTGTGTCTGGACAAATCATACATGGAGAAAAAGTTGTTAAATAGATTAATCATTCACTCATAACATCTGATTTGAACAGCCCCAGCTCAAAATCAAAAGGCCAGAAAGGGAAAAGGTGTCGTGATATGAGACAAAGGTGGCAATTATGTAGCTCTTTCAAACAAGTGAAGGAAATAAGAAAGAAAAAAATCGAGTTGGAATAGAGTCAATGGGCCCAATGTTGTGACAAATAAAATTGCAACTGCAGCAACATTTAGGTAAATTAAAGAGATGCTGAAGAGTCAGAAATACAAATTAAGAAATTAGATAACCACAGCAGCACTGTGAAGCACCAATTCTAGCAGCACTGAAGAAGAAAAAGGCGGATGGGAAGAAGTAGTAACATATGGTGATAAAAAGGAATAGTCTTAGAAATAAGGATTGAAGAATGAAAAGAGACAAACTATATTTCAGAACTCTGGTATGAGCTGATATATCAATTGGAAAGAAGACAAAGTGCTAAAATAAAACATAAATTAAGACAAAACGTGTCAGTGGGACTCAGGAATGTAGGTTCTGTGACTCCAATAAAACCAACAGTAGGCTCCATTCTCTTCTCACAGCTTCTGCTGTGAAACTAGAATAGCTCCACTTGATTCAGTCAAGCCCAGCTGCTGAAAGATTTGAACAAGCTTATAAACTCAGATGTCATTATTTCACACATGTAATATTGAAAATCAAATGCTATTACCAGCACCAAAGAGTTAGCAAAGACAGAAAGCAAGTTACAAACCAGGAAAATAAATATGACATTCATCCCCTGAGAAACAGTTGAGGTGCCTCTTGGAACCACAACACACATTAGGACTAACAATTCAAGTTGACACTTTCCCTGTGAGACAGTTTAAGAACACACAATCAATAGACCTTGTAACTGATTAGTAGTGACAAACTCTATATACAGACTTTCAGTAATCATTGTCATTGATGAAATTGTTGCTTTGTTTTGTTTTTTAACAGCTACTTTGTCAGGAACTATAATGCTAGCAGAAATATTTTATAAATGTAGTGCAGTACTGAAGTAAAACTACCAAAACAAAAAATCCAGACATTTTTGCTAAACCATATGCTTCACTGATAAAATGAAGGCATACTGCCAACTAATATTTGCCAATTATCTCTTGCTTCTATAATCAATAAAACTGAGTAAGTGTATATGTGCATGTATGTATGTATATTTACATACTTTCAAATTCTGATATAGTTCCTCAGAGTTTATCAAGAGTACCCCTGTATATACCTCTTGAACTAATTTCTCTGTACTTTTCAGTATTAACTCTTGATTCCAAAACAACCTAAACAAACAAACAACAAAAAAAAAAAAGGCATTAGAAAGTTGACGGGAAGAATGAACAAGAAAGGATATACTCAGACAAGTGCTCCAAGTGCTCATATGGATCATTTGGTATATCATTAAATATAGAAAGATCTATTTGGGAAATAGGATACAATCTCTTAGTTTAATGACAGTAACCATCACTGAAAGCTTTTATCAACAGAAATAGAAAATTTATTTTCCCTTGGATCTTGTAAATCAAGAAATAGATCTCTGCTAAAGTCTGCTCTGGTGCAACCATGAACAACTTCTATTGTTTGTTCACAGAAGAGAAAAACCTGATGCCTCCCAATACACAAACCATGTTGTGAAAGTCTGGATATTTTTAAATTACTGGCATGTGCATGCAGAAGATCAAGAGTATTCTGTTGCTCATGTAAGAATAAATCAGTGACCAATCATGCTGTCACCTTTGTCATCTTTCCAAGCTTTCCATTTGCCTGTGGTCATCTCCCATTCAAAAATGCAATGCCAATGAAAATGCAATGCTAACAAAAATAGAATCAGATCTTGGTATGCACTAAGAGGTCTTAAACAGTGTACTTTGTCCAAGGGATAATGGATTTATATTTGAAAAGCACTCAAAGGTCACATACAGAAGAATGGATCTTACCTCATTTGAGTCATCTAAGGCTTAGGCAACAGCTCTAAGTAATTCTGCATTCCTCATACTGTCAACAGAGAGAGGGGCCCTCCCAAGGAAGATTCCCAAATCCTAAAACTATGGCTTTAGGGTTCCTCTCGTCTACCTTGGTAGAGGAAGGGACATCCCCTTTGGTAATTTCCCATGTTCTCATCAAGTGTAGCTGACAGTGGAAATATAGTACCAGAGAGCTGTCTAAGGGGGGACGTGAAGTGGAAGTGGCACAACTGTATGACTGTGACATGAATTCTAGAATAACTATGCCTAATAAAGGGTAGAAACAACCAACTCTATCACAGCACCGTGCTGAAGCTTGCAAGCCTTGTGCTAGTATTTCCACAGAGTGCTGCCCTGTGTTGTGTAAACACATCTACTGAGTATCCATGGCACATTTATGCATGGAGCAGTATGAACAAACACAAAATTTTGTTGAAAGCTGACAGTATTTTGGGGTGGCTGAGACAGTTGTTTTTTTATGTTCAGCTGGATGCTGAGTGCATTTCGGATGATGGTCTTAAAGGGAATGGTCTTAAACTGAGACAGAGGAGGTTTAGGTTAGATATTAGGAGGAAGTTTTTCACACAGAGGGTGACACACTGGAACAGGTTGCCCAATAGGTTGTGGATGCCCCATCCCTGGAGGCATTCAAGGCCAGGCTGGATGTGGCTCTGGGCAGCCTGGTCTGGTGGTTGGCAACCCTGAACATAGCAGGGGGTTGAAACTAGATGAGCATTGTGGTCCTTTTCAACCCAGGCCATTCTATGATTCTATGATCCTTAAGTTTAAATAAGATAAATCCGACTGTGCAAAACAGATCAACAACTTAGCTTGTATCTCCCCATTAGAAGTGATACTTAGCAAGACAAGGAACACTTCCTTCACTGCTGCAGATCTCTGGGCAGTTAAACATGCAAGTGGCCAAACTCACTCATTGTAAAACCCAGTGCACTTCATTCAAAAAGCTCCTATAAAGATGACTGATGTCATTGGAGTCCCACTAGGGGTGATTTTGGCCCATGCCATTCCTCCCGTTTAGTCATTGGATAGGAATGTAGGGAAGAAATGTGTGCTGGGCTGTAGGACTGCATCGCTCAACAAATCTGTCAGGACTGAAAAGGAGTTACACGTGAACATGAACTTGTCTTGCACGCTCTATTACATCTCCCAGATCAGCCACTACTTTCAGCTGCCCAGATATGAATTGGCATAGCTCCTTTTGCTTCAGTAGGATTGAGAAAGAGTTTATACAAGAATGTGTCAGGCCACATGGGAGCAAAGGGAGCAACATTATCCCCATTTTGCAGATGACAAAACCAAAACAGGGAGCTGATGTGATTTGCTTCATCTCACAGGTGGCGACAGAGGTAGAAGAGATATTGAAACTCAAGCACTTTCAGCTCCTGGCCACTTAGGCCTCGTATCCTGTGATATATCTTTGTAGTTTCCCTCTCTCCATCTCCCTTCTCCTCTGCCACAACCTCATCAGCATTTTCTGTTGCCACACAACTGGGAAGCTGAGATTAATCCATCCCCAGGGAAATGGGATTAATATGCAACTCATGTGGAACCTTTAAAAACCCAATGATTTGTGGTCCCCTTCACAGAGACATATGTATTCCACAGCTGAAAAGTCAGTGTTCACTGTTCCAGTACACATTCTGAAAGAGGCTTTTGCCCTCTTCCATGAACATACACTGTGAAGACCCCATTTGACACAGTTTCTTCCTGCATCCAAAAGAAAACCAGGCTGAGCAGCCTGTGTAGAATCAGGCCCTTGCAGAGCAACAGTTTATGGGCAGAAAAAGAATGACTGGAATGCAAAGGGAAAAAAAAAAAGTTGGGGGAACAAAAAAGAGAGATGTGCCAAGACGTCTTTACGTTTTCTCCTGTAACTGGTAATGGTTAAAAAAAGAAGACAGAAAATGGGGTTTCCCTTGTAAATCTTGCAGTAACAGACAACCATGCCCTGGTTTTTACTCTTGCAAACTCATATTCAGTGATACTTTTATGATGAAAATGCAAAATTCAAAGCAACTGTAGAAACAGAATCAACTCTCAGTTGGCAGACAGAGGCCTAAGTAAATTTTATTCACTGCATGATTGTCAAATTAAAACACATGCAAAGAGAAAAGAAAAGGGGAGATAATTAATCATTTAAATTGTTCGTGATCCTGATTCTAAAGGCACATCTCCCATATATTTCTCTTCATTTATTCTAGGGTTAGTAGGAGTTATCTCTTCTGGCTGTCATGAATCACCGCGCTGATATTGCCTAGCAAAACACAAAACACTGGAAGAAATAGGCAAACTATTCACCAGTGCAGCTGAGAATGTGACCAGAGTGATAGCCTTTGTTTGCACGCAGTAGAAAGTGGCCTTCTGGGAAGAGGAAATGGACACACATCTACAGTTAGTATAAATGATATTAAGAGGCTGTGTGTGCATCCTGTGCTCGGTATGCCTATGCAGTTTTAATACATCTGTAATTCTGATTATGACAATTCTGGTGTGTTGGGTTTTTTTGTTGGTTCTTTTTTTTTTTTTTTTTTTTTATTGCACATAAAAATACATGTCCAGGGAAATTCTTGGCAGGCACATCAGCAGGCTTCAGCTATACAAATGAAATGCTTCTCATGCCCAGCTGGGAGGAGTGGCTTATCCACCTCACGACCCCGCGGTTATAATGGTTCCCAGGGCTGCCGCGGTTTCTTACCTCTCCACGGGTGTTTCGTTATCCTGGTGTTAAAGAGACGGTGGTGTGACCGTGGGAAAGCCTCAGCGAAGTGACCCTCCCTGCGTTCCCTCCTCCCTCCCTTCGGACCCGACTCGGAGGGCCGCCTCGTAGTCACGATCCTTAAAATACTGACTCCGAACGACAGAGCCCTTCGCTTTCCCATCTCGCGGCCAGACCCCGCGTGCGTGCCGCTGCCTTTGCTTGCTGCATAAATGACGCGAGGAGATTGCAGGGG
>JAOWBP010001760.1:83367629-83414230 GCA_028571105.1 Tragopan temminckii
AAATAACCTTCTCTACTCTTTCTGACTGATGGAAAACAATCTAGCCAGCTGAAGATGTTATATATGTCTTTGGAGCTAGGAGAGGAGCCTCATAACTGAGCCTTATCTCTTCACTAGCCACTCTACTCTGGCCTGATACTATGATCCCCTGATCATTACTATCACTTCTTAGGGAAGAGGTACAAAGCTGGAATCAGGTGTTACTGCTTTCCTCAGCTGTGGATAGCTTTTCAAGAGAAAGGTCTATGCTTATATTCTTACTGTTCTTCGGAAACAGCAGAAGCCTTGCAAAGGTCATGACTCTTAGTGATTTTTCTTCAGTGAAGGAAAACAACTGAGCCCTGTGTTCAGGGCGAGGTAGAAACTGGACTTGAATGACTCTTCTCAATCAAGGCAATTTCATCTTCTGCCTCCTGAAAATCCTTTTTTTTTTTTTTCTATTGTCTTCTCAGCTTCTTAGGCATCACTGCAAAACCACGGAATTATTTTGAGGCTTTGTTTGTTTCCTTGTCCCTATTAGAAAGCCATTACAGACTTTAATATTGCATATCTTACATCTCCTGGACAGTCTCACATAAACACGTGTTCTTGTGTTAACTTAAATTTGTTTCATTCCTTGGTATTTTTCTCCCTTGAATTTTGTATACTAAGATTAACATCTTTTCTGTTCAGAAAACTGGATGCTTTGAATCCAGATTCCTTTTGAAGGACCTTCTCTGCATCAGTTTTATTTTGAAACAGTATGTAGATCAATGATACACATTAGTACTCATGAGGTGACCTCTATAGCAGTCTATGTGCCAACTGCATTTACTGTGCAAGATATTCAATGTCTGTATGAGAAATCACATTAATTAAGAAAAAATAGGCTTTATTAAAATACATTATCTGAAATACAGTTACCTTTGGAGAAAGATGGTGCTGTTCACGAACCACTGAATACAGTTTTAGAATTCAACTTCTTTTTTTTTTTTTCTTTTTTTTTTTTTCAATTGACTTGAACAATGTAATTAGTTACAAAATCTGCTTTCTGAGTAGATATACTCTGTCAGTGCACACCTCAGCACTTGAAGCCTTTCAGTGTACAGGACAGCTGAGTCTCTTCTCTTAACAGAGGCCTTCTTGAGACTCTCTGCTTGGCTTCAAGGGAGAGGGCCTACTGAGGAAAGAGTATGGAAAAGTTTATGATCTTCAAAGACAAGATCTTATTGTGGCTGACAATACCTGATCTCCATTTCTTCCATTTAAATCCAGACAGGGACCATGGAATCTCCTGGCCACTCCACTGGGACTGGTCATATTTCCATCTGGGGGCCATCAGCCTCTTCCAGTAACATCCACCTTGAAAAGTGTAAGGCTAGTTTTAACGAAGAGGACAACCGCACCTGCTTCCTCTCAGCCAACAGGGCAGCTGAGCATCCAGATGTTTGTAGTTGTGGTTGAGCTTAGATGTTTTTCATCTGCTTCTCACAGGAACTAACAGTATTGCATTCCAATGACCATACAATCCTGGCTTCCTGTCTTACAGGACTACAGTATCCTTTTCACCTTTTTTGTCATTGTCAAAGACCTTCACATTACATTTCTTTCTCTGGAGCATAGTCTTTTTTCTTTCTTTCTTTCTTTTTTTCTTTTCTTTTTTTTTTTTTTTGCTGTTGCTTTGTTAATTTGTTTGGTTTTTACATTGTTTGTGTTCTTACATTCTTACATAGTTTAGAGTTTCAAGGTCTATATCTAAGACACTTATGGCTAGAAATAGCTGAATTACCATGTTGTTAAATGCAGAGGAAGCACTGGGGAGTAATTGTTTGAGCTTATCTTTTCAGATCAGATGAAACTCTTCTACGCACAGAGTGGGAGAAGAACTCATTGAGAGCAGCTCTGTGAAGAAGAACTTGGGGTCCAGTGGACAAAAAGCTGGACATGAGCCAGCAGCGTGCTCATGCAGTTCAGAAGGCCAACAATACCCTGGGCTGCATAAACAGAGAGGCAGCAACAGGGAGGGAGATGGGGTTGTCCTCCGGTTCTGCCCACATGAGGAACCTTTTGCAGTACTGCATACAGGCTCAGGGCCCTCAGCACAAGAATGCAGAGCTGGTGGAGCAGGTCCAGAGGAGGGCCACGAGGATGAACAGTGGGCTGGAGCACCTCTCTCATGAAGAATTATTGAGGGAGATGGATTTATTTGGCTTGGAGAAGAGACAGCTAGCTCTGGGGAGACTTCATAATCGCCTTCTAGTACTTAAAGAGAACTTACGAGCAGGAGGGGGAATGACTTTTCACACAAAGTGATAGGACAAGGAGAAATGGCTTTAAACTAAAAGAGGGGAGATTTAGGTTAGATATTAGGAAGAAATTCTTTATTTAGAGGGTGGTGAGCCACTGGCACAGGCTGCCCAGAGGCCATGTGGTTCCCCACCCCTGGAGGTATTCAAGTTCAATTCGGGTGGGCCTTGGGCAACCTGAGCTTGCGGGTGACCACTAGCCCATGGCAGCAGGGTTGGAACTGGGTGGTATTTAAGGTCCCCCCCAACCCAAGCCATTCTATAATTCATATGATTCTGTGGTGTGTCATATATCATTATCTTGTTGATAATAGAAACTCTTCCTAAATTTATTTTAAACTATTTTATGAATGGCATATAAATTTTCTTGCAACTCATAATAGATTTCCTTTCAATTTCATTCTCAAGAACATTCTTATAGAATAAGATGAGGAAAAGTAGAAAGTTCAAAAGGAATAAGAAACTTTAGATGAATCCTTCTTCCCAGGTATTATTTTTCCACCTCTTCACCAGCTTGAGTTTTACTGTCAGGCTGAAGATTCATGTGAAAGTAATCTTCTGAGGACCTTCTTCTCAATTTCTCTGACTACATAAGGGTGGCTATTACTGAACTGTGTTGAACTCTGGAGATACACAATGAGCTTTTACCACTCTGATAAATACGTGGGGTTTAGTATGGTCCAAATAAAGCAGATACAAAGGAGAAATTAGCCAATTTTTAAAGTTTTTATATGTTTGGTTTTGTTTGTTTGCTTTTTACTTGAATTACCAAATAGAGTGATCACCAATCATGACAAAAAAATATGACTGATTTAATTCAGTGCTTTGAAAAGGAAGTGTGTAAAGGCAAGAGGAAGGAGCACCATCTCGCTCGTTTTAAGAAATCTGTGATGTAGAAGTTTGCCTCCAAGTAAGCTGTTTTGAAGACAGCAGGAAGAAGCAGGCAATTCCGGAGTGCTATTCATCTAACCTATCTTAGACCATGTTCCTTTAGCATCTGCTGCACACAAAGACACTTCTGCTATATTTGGCACAGAACCATTTTCACAAATCGCTTGTGGTCTTCAGGCCTTCAGGATGACGGGTGATAGAAAAGATAACCTTATCCTATCTTCATTCAGTCTTTGGTTTCTCTGTAGCAATCCTTGCCAAGTAATACCAGTGAGTGTAGTCTTTACAGTGCACAATCCTGTCTAGTAAGACTTGGCCCAAACCCACCAAATCTGTCGATTTTTTGTTTAGTTAAGTGAAGGTGACGTTACAACTTGGTGACTTCTGTTAACCATATTTTTACAAATAGCATGTGAACATGCTTGAGCCTTTTAAGTTTTATTAAAGATCAATCAGTTGAAGGGGTTTTGTTTTGGCAAGGATCACAACCACCATTTACTCATCATGAAAACAGAACTAATCAGTATAAGGGCAGAACGTGCAGAATTCATTCTTGAAAGGGATTTGTGTTGGGGATGGGAGGATGAGTGGCTCTGGCTAATCTTTTTAACTAGATCTCATCTCTAAGAAAAGAAGTCCATGTCAGATTTCCTTCCTGTGCCATCTGTTCATTGATTATGCAGTTTCCATTTAAGCAGGTACAGATTTCCTGGGGGGATAGAGCTGGAGGCTCTCTTCATATGAGATGTTAACCCCTATCTCCAGTTCCCTGCTGTAGCATGAGGCTTCTCTCACATTCTCAACAGTAACACAGATTTTGCCACCATAAAATCACAGGAGATGTAATAAGATGATGAAGTAGAGGAGTCTCTTGCTGTACTCATGGCAGGTGGGAACAGCCTCTGTGGATAGACTGGCTATAGTCATGGCTGAGGTTTGGAGTTTGAGCTTAGGCTTTCACTAGCCCTGTGCTGATTGCACATATCTTCCATGGCATGATTCACCATTCTGGTTCTGTACCATTGGCTTAGAGGCTATATTTAGTCCTACTTAAGTTAATAGGATAACATTTCCTCTAAGTATTAGAAATAGGAACCAAAAGGAGGGATTTCCACAGTTCACAGGGAATGATCCTAGCACATGCTTTCATGATGAAGCACTGTTTGCAGCTGCACAAAAATACCACACCTTGCCTTCTTTCTATGCCTAATACTTTGGGTGCTTTCCCACAAAGTGAGAGCAGGAGATTTAGACTCCTTCAGGCTGCAGTCTGTCTGAACCAGGGTTCCAACTACAAGCAATGCAAAAAAGACACCCCTAGTTCTCATCTGTGTTTTAAGAAAAGTAGCTGTGCATTGAATATAACAGCTCAGATCATTTTCTCATTCAGGTTCTAAACATTGTGTTCACAGATTAGCAGTTCTTACACTGGACTTATTTGGGATATGGAGTACATCTTGGTTATCTGCAGAAAAACTTCTAAGTCAAAGGATTGATTTTACATGCTTTCGGGAATTAATAGAGCTGGAATTGTTCTCTGAAATTCAAAATCCTTAGTTGAGATTTATGACGACATGGTGAGCCTGAGTGTCACTGTTATTTGCTGCATCAATAAGAGGGGAAAACTTTTTTCTTTTCAGTCATGAGTCTGTTACAGACTTCTCTTAGTTTTATTCTTTGTTCCACTCCTGTTTGTTCTTTGCACTGCCATGTTCACTACCGTACAATAATTATTTTGTCTCTTGCTCTTTGCCTCTAGTGGACTATCTTTGGCGGAGTGTTTCTGCTAAAGCAATGAAGAAACTGCAGACATGTTGAGGAAGTACATTTGTTTTAGGCTGTTTCCACACCTACTGAGGCTGACGGCCTTTTGTCTTGTAGACTGGTTGGACAATACCTGAATTAGAGGCTGGCTCATACATACACATCACAATGAGGAACACACAACATAGCCAAAACTTGTGCTCTGAGACAACAGATTCAGTGAAAAGCTGTTCACCTGCCAGTATTAGAGTTTATAGGCTTCTTTTTCTTGGGTCAGTGGCTTTATTGAGATCTGAAGTAGTGCAGAGCAAGTGTTCTTTAACATACTTCCAGATGCTGAGGATAGGCTTATTTGTAACATATAGATTTTCCAGTAAGAGAGGAAATTCAAAGAAACTGGGAGGAATAAAAGTAATGAATAATCCAGAAAAAGAGTCAGGTGTCTTACTACCGCTTTAGACACCTAAATCCAGCTGTAGCTCCAAGGTGCCTTATGGGGTGAATCCTGGAGAGATCCAGGTTTTTGTCGGTAAAATGTATCCTTGTTTACATATCTCTTCCACACACATACACAGCTCCCAGACACTCTTTAAAAAGTGTTTCTTGGAGGAGGGTCTGGGCCCCAGCTTTTTCAAGTTAATACACAGGCTATGACCCAAACCAGAATGCTTTATCAAAGAGAGTTAGCCTCAGCCCACATTCACCTACAGAGCAAAGGTGCCTCCTCCCTGGAGTGAAATACGGTGATTCAGGTTCCTGTTATAAATCAGGAAGAAGAGGATACAATGCTTTCATGCACAAAAAGAGTGGTCTAATTCCTGCCTCGCTGGTCATACTACCAATAGGTTATTTCTTGATAGATCCCCCAGTTTGGCCTGGGCACATAAATTCACGTGAATATTCACAACTGTAAGGACAGAGGTGACTTTAACTACAAATAGTAGATGGCTTTTTAGGGCAGTTGAATCATAGAGTTGTTTGAGTTGGAAGGGGCCATTAAAGGCTATTTAGTCCAACTCCCCTTCAATGAACAGAGATATCTGCAGGTAGATCAGGTTGCTCCTGGTCCTTCCAGCTGAAGACTGAAAACAGATAAAAAAAGTAATGGCCACTCTACCTTTGTGGCAGAGCCCATCCATCAGAGCTTTCCTCTTCCCCTGCTTTGTGTTCAACTCCATTTGCTCCTTCAGCAGAGCAGCCCATTCTCATCTTTGAAATGATTCATCTCATTTGAAGTAAGCTTCTGAGAAACCTCAAACTGGTTCTGTGGTATGGAGGGAAGCTATAAATTCCGGATGTGGTAAAAGGAGAAGCCAACTTCCTTGTAGTGTTTGGTTGTTTTTTTTTTTACTTTTTGGAGGGGAGAGTGGTTTTTTTTTTTGTTTTATTTTGTTTTTCTTTATTTCATTGCTTAGTCCAAGAAACTTTACACAGAGAACAGTGTTTTTGTAGTCACTTACATATAGGATCACAGGGCATTTTTTTCCGGGGCCATGAGTTCCACAGAAAAGTAAGTTAGTTAAAAGTAATGCAGTATGATAATAAATATCCATCATTAACCAGAATAAACACTACTCAGCAAATATAAATAATTAAGTCATAGTAAATCCTTTAGTATCTGAGCACAGAACACATGGATACATGACTTATACTTGCATAATATACTCTTAATTATCCTAGCTGAGCAGCTGGGGAGAATACCTACAAGTTGTAAGAAATCCCAGGCAGGAAGAATCTAAAGCATAACACTTGTATGTGCAAGGCACTAAATGAATGGTAAATTTGTACCAGTAAATCAAATTATAGCAAGGTCTTCTATCTCCTCTATCCTTTTCCCTAAATGTCCTACAGCTCTGTGGGACCCACAGACTGTGGGCAATTTGCTGCTTCTGCACCCTCTTATCTAGCTTGTTTCCTGAGATGGTAAACAACCACATAAGCCAAACAGAAGAGTACAATATACATATGCATAGTTTATATACTGTAAATGTCATGCATATTATATATAATATCCAGCTGTCCTTTCAGTGATCTGCAAGTAAGTGTTGGTATCAGAAAACGCAGTTGCCTTTGTTGAGTACTTTGGGAATCACTGATCAAAGCTTTCAACATATATTTCAGGAGTTTCACTATCGGTATTTTATCTTGCTTTTCTTGAGGGATATGTCTCATACATTAATTCTTTTCCAAGTAAAATGAAGATGAATGAGATGTGGTTAGCCAGGACTGACAAACTGGACAAAAGCTTAGCTATGTACATCCTATACACACAGTATGCTCAACGCTGGGGCACAGTACCAGTCTGCTGTTTTTTACTCCCATTCCAGGGACTCAGATTTCCCTGGTGCTATGTCCTTTTTTCTGTTAGCACAAATTGCTAACAATTAGCACAAAGGTTTCTTGCCTTCCTTTGTTGAAACAAGTCCTTCTGGGTTCTGAGGCTCTGCCCTTTACAAAATGGTTTTGTTCAATAGGGAGGCAGTCATGAATAAAATCAATAGATAAATATATGATATATACGAACATTCATAAAGATTTATTATTGTTTTTTTGTTGTTGTTGTTGTTGTTTTTTTGTTTTTGTTTTTTTTTTTTTTTTTTTTTTTTTTTTTTTTTTTTTCTTTTTGCTGTAGGCTTCTCAATCTCTTTGAGATGGGATTTTTTTCTCACAGTGCTCAGCCATCAGGACACATTCTCTGTTGACTTCTTTTGTGACATTTTTGGTTTTAGCCTTCCCCTTAGTGTTCCCTGTTGTAAAACAAAGGCAATAGAGCTTTTGGGTTGTTTTGTTGTTGTTGTTGTTGTCTTTGTGATTTATTTTGATTACTGGAGTAATTCACAGAACCATTCTCGTTCCTTGGAGCTATAAGTAGTTTGGCCAAGGAGGATGTGTAATTCTCAGAACTGCTTGCCCAACAATTTCTACATCAAACTCTTATTAGGTGTGTAGAGTTAAGTACCACAATATGGACAAACACTGACATGAAAAACTTGTAAAAACTTTTACTTTTCCATTCTCACTTTATGTTTAATAAGAATATACATCTGAATCAGTAAAAAGCAGTAATCTTCTGCATGATGAGGTTCAATATTGATATCCCAGGTAACAGAAATAGGATGAAAGGTAATGGACTCAAGCTGAGCCAGAAGAGGTGCAGATTGGATATTAGGAAAAAATTTGTCTTAGAAACTGGTGATGAGGCACTGGCACAGGCTGTCCGGGAGGTGGTGGAGTCACTGTCCCTTGAGGTGTTCAAGAAACATGTAGATGTGGTACTTAAGGGCATGGTTAGTGGGTGTGGTGGTGATGGGTGGTTGGTTGCACTAGATAATCTTATAATTCTTGTCCAACCTTAATGATTCTATGATTTATTTTTAATGGAAAAACCATTCACCAAAATAAAAACAAATTGATCTTTACCAATAGTAAGCATTGCACTCATCCTTTGAGAAAGCATAAGTCAGACATGCCACCAATTATTATACATCAAAGCTCTCGTCACTTGAAAAAAATATCACTTCAACTGAATACACTCGGTGAGGGAGAAACTCCCAAGAAGCGAAAGTTGCCTGTACAAGAAATGGTTAAAATAGGCAGAAGTGCTTTAAAACAGAATCAGAGAAAGCACATAATCCCAGCTTGATGCAATTACTCTAACATGAATTTAAAATAAAATTAAAGTTAACAGTTTAAACTGATGTTTGAGGGGTTTTAAAAAGATTTAGTTTCCCTTGGAACCACTATGTTATTTGAGCCACTGTAATCTCAGAATGCAGTGCTCATAACTTCTCTCAAGCACTGTTACTACTAGATTATGCCCACAGGTTAAGTTACAAATGTCTAAAAACCCTAAAATTATTAAACCTAGATTAAAGTATTCAGAGAATATGGTGTTATTTTAGTCTCCTGCCATATCCTACATTTACTATAAAACTGTTATATTGGCATTCTAATAAAATGTCATAAAGCAAGTATGTAAGGAGGTGTTTTGGGTTTGTTGCAGTCTGATGGAAGCCAAGTTAACATGGCAACCAAAATGTGTAACAGAAACACTTAAATGTTTTTCATAAACTGCAAACTTTGTAAGAGTCTAAGAGCACACTGACTACTGGGGAGCGCAATACTGGAGATTACTGCCATATATTCTTGATGCTTCATCTTAGGTCATTTCTACACAGCTAAAAAACTAATTATCTGAAGTAAATGCCCTACTTTCTTTAAGTCACACTCTTACTCACTAGAGCCCACAGGTGTCCCATCAGCTCTAGCAACCATATGTAAAAAGGAAGGAATGGTTTGCTGTTTCCACATTGGGAGCTATATTTTCACAGTCTGACTGACAGATTTAGGAAGTTTAGACAAGAAGGGATCTATGAGACCCTCAGGGCTCATCTGCTTTTCTTAAAATCCCTCACACCTTGAAGAACATCCTATCAGAAATGACAGATAATGTTAACAGAGTCTATAATGTCTGTAATGCCTCATTTGCAGAATATGTTCCAATTACTTTCCGTATCTGTGATGCACTTGCTTGTTGTTCTGGTACACACATGTTTAAAATTTCTTTATTTAACTTAGTTAAAAAAAGAAGAAAAAGAAAAGAGTCTCATTATTGGGTCTCAGTTGCTGTTCACAAAAATAGAAGGATCCAGTGATGTATGGACTGTAGCATTACATCTGACCTCCTGGCATACTTACAGGCAGGATAGATACATATCATGTTGACTAACAGGTAATCCAAAATTTCAAGTTTGAGACACCTGAATCAGCATTCTACTCCTGCTATCAAGGAATAAACAAGTTTACTCAGGCTCACTTCTGGGAGAAAGAAGTTGACTTGGGGAAGTTCCTTCCACCTAATGAATTCCAGATGAATGCCTTAAAAATGCTTAGTGCAGTTACCTGCAATAAGGCTATTTTTTTCTTGGTGAATTTCCCAGGAGCTTATTGAAATTTCCTTCGAGAGTATGAATAGTCAAATCAACATATTCACATACAGCACAGCAACTTACAGTAAGGAACTGTATAGAAGTATGAAGGAAGAGGACAAGAAGAGAGTTCCGTGAAAGAGAAACTCTGATAAAGTCAGGGAGGTACATTCTTAACCAAGAGGAGAGAAAAGATGTAACTTAACGCTACTGCAGGAGGCAGTCAGACTGGTCAATGGTGAGTATAAAAAAATGACATGCATCTGAAAAGAGAATCTTCTGGAGGAGAGGAGGCTCAGAGGAGACCTTATGGTTCCCTACAACTCCTGGAAGGAGGCTGAGGTGAGATTGAGTTCAATCTCTTCTCCCACGTAATTAGCAATAGGATGAGATGGAATGGCCTCAAGTTGAGCCAGGGGAGGTTCAGGTTGAATACTAGGAAAAATGTATGCTCTGAAAGAGTGTTCAGGCACTGGAGTGGGCTGCCCAGGGTGGTGGTTGAGTCACTATCCCTGCAGGTGTTCAAGGAACTTTTAGATGTTGTACTGAGGTACATGGTTTAGTGGGGAAATATCGGTGGTAGGAGGAAAGTTGGACTGGATGATCCCAGAGGACTTTTCCAACCTTTGTCATCCTATGATTCTAAGATTCTGTGATTCAGGCAGAATACTTTGCACTGACCAGGAAGTTTTGTGCCTTCTCAAGAAAAAACACCTTGCTGTGGACATCAGCAGTATACAACAAAAGATTTTGAGAAGCAACTTTAAAACAAACAAAGGAAGAGAACAGTTAATCAAAACATTTGAAAAATGTAGCTCACAACTGATCACAGTTTTCACTGAACTGAATTTAAATTTAATAAAACACTGAAAAAGTATTTCATAAAGCAATAAAAATATTTTAAATTATTCTTGTTGCATATTCACAGAAAAAAAAAAACAACAGCCAACCAACCAGCCAACCAAAAAAAGTAACAAAACACAACCAAGCTTCTCATTTCTGACAATATTTAGAATTTGAGAAACTTTTTGTTTTTTTATTGTATGAAAGTGCAGTCCTTTCAAAGACAAAAATAAAGGTATCTTTGGTTTGAATAAGATGTCGAATCATCAGTTAATTTCTGTGGCTTAAAGGCTTTCATTTTTGCCAAAACAAATAAAATCCTTAAAGTAGAATACCTGAATAGTAATTGTCAACACAATCTCAGTTGCAGCTATAGGTTTCAGCAATATAAACAAAACTAAGGAGGTGAGTATAAGTAAATGACGTAAAATTGCCCATTAATCACTACTTAATACAAGCGGATTTGTTCTGAGTATGCTGCTTCTGCTCCATATTCCCTGCATGACTGATGTTAGTTGAACTTTGCTCATGCTCCAAAACCTTATGTGATAAATAACAGGAAAGGTGCAATCTCTGGGCAAATACAAAGACAAGACTGAAGCTAAGTGCCATATTTTTTTCAGATCCTTTGAAATACAAATAAATGCAATTCCAATTATTCATAGCATGAAGGAAAAAATAAAATAATTATTAAAAAGAACAAACATCAAAATGGTATCTGCAAGCCAATTACATCACTTAAACAGAAGTAGCCATAACAGTAGTGCTACAGGAAACACATAATAGAGGAAAGAGAAAGCCTCCTTCCTATTCTATTTGTTCCCAATCAGGCATTAGGAGGATAATCTGTGTATCACATAGTCCAATGAAATTATCAATGTATGCAAAGTGTGACATTAAAGCTTGTAAATGTTAAGCAGAGATATTTGGCTTGGTAGCACTGATGGGGCTGGAATATCCTTTGAATTATTAACAGTTGAAGTGTACTGTATCTGAATGTCCCATTAGGCTAGATCACAGGCATCCCCATTTCTGTTGGTACAGCTGGCAGAACTTGTATGTTTCGCAATTATCAAAATATCTCCATTTCATGAACCATGAACCTCTGCTGATATAACTGATAGAACTCACCATGAGATAAGTGATTATGTTCGGTGATGCTTGAAAGGTATTTCAGCACAAGACCTCGTCATTCCCAAAAAAGAAGCATTTATGGGTCAAAATAATTCCAACTCTTTGATTGTTCAGGTGACAGACAGTGCAAGTGCCATGGTGGGAAACAGCTATGGTTCATAACACGTTGAACATCACAGTTGGGAGCACTTAGAAATTCTGGTAGCTTGAATACTAGAGGCAGATTAGAAAAGGACTGTGAACATGCAGCAAATAAAAGTGTTACTGTCAAAGTTTGCAATCTTCGTAATGTAAGATTGATTTTAAAATTTGATTTCTTCAGGTAGTTGTTCAGATTCTGTACCATCCTATGCATTCAGCTAAGAGAGTCCTATGCCTCAAAAGTTGAGCTAGAATGCCAGACTGGAGCCATAGCTAGGCTAGCAGCTGTTAACATCAGGTTTAATTTAGAATGCCAGATTATATTTCTAAGGTTCAGCAATGTAAATAGCAGCTGTAGTTAGATAAGGAAAAAATCGGCATATAACAATAGATACCTGCATGAGTGTTTCTAGCCTTGATTCAAATCCAGACTGGCATGCTAGTTTCAAATTCTTCCATGAACAGAGACATTTCACAATAGATAAACTTATAATGCACATGCACTGCAGAGAGCTTTCCACACAAAAGTGCTGCCAGCTCTCTTACTATACCTGAGAGTTACCAGTTCAGATTCCTCCTCTCATATCAATTTTTAAAGCACTGCTTCATGAGGAAAGAAAGTCAGTCTCTCAGGTAACCAACTCCCAAACCACTTAGGTCTTTATAAGCTAAAACCAACACCTTGAACTCAGCCCAGAAATTTATTGGCAGCCACTGCAGTTTTTGGAGATTGGGATGTGTTTTTTTTTAAACGTCCTCTCTGCATGATGCTCCACTTAATAAACAGGTGGTTGAATTGTGCACATTAGATTCAGTTGCCAAATGGCCTCAAGATGTAGCCTCACACGGAGTGCATTAGAGTAATGCAACCTTGTGGTAAGAAGAGTATGGATAACTTGAACGGGGATCACATATGACAGGAAAGGTTGTGCTCTTCTTGCCAAACACAGCTGGGAAAAAAAATAAGAAAAAAAAATAAGAAAGAAACAAAACAATAAAAACCCCTCTTGGCCTCCTGTATCTGCTACCACAGCACTGACAAGCTGCCCAAGGTCTCCAGTTTTCGGTGTGCTTCAAGACCTAAACGCTTGATGGGAAGCTGGACCTAAATTCTGAAATAAAGTGTTTGGATTCTCCAGTGTTCTGGAGCAGGAGACTGAAAATTATGTGACAGATTCACTTAAACTGAATAATGGAAGTTTTCATGACAATGTAAAACGAACAATGCGATCTGTAATAAAGTCCTGGTGTTGTTTATTCAGATACTAAGTGTAACGTTATGCTGCTCCTGCAATTTCCATGTGGAATGTGCTTACTATTTTGAAGTCATAAGAGCATGAGTTCATCACTGAAGTGGAAAAATGAGGTTTGGGAGAACATGTGTGAGTGCTGAAGATCAGGAGAATGGTGATGTGAAGTATAGCATTACTGCACTAACAGGCCACTCCTGCTAAATCACTCAGCAATGAAATAATTAAAATGTAGATATCATACCTGTCAACTAGATGTTTCAGAAAAGTCAGAGTGAGGAGTTTATGTTGGAAATCAATATTGCACTGGTGTATCTCTTCAATATTTTGTCCACTGTTCTGAAAGCTGAAATCAATACCTTAACACAAGAAGAAAGATTAGGGATGGTGGGAGAAATTCAGATCGTTCAGCAAACAATCTAGCTAAAGTAAAGTGAGATGTCTGATCCCTAGATAACCACAGTGCTGTGAATCTTTGATCATCAGTATTTAAAAGGGCAACATGTTTAAATCAGTAGTCATCACCACATCACCTTGCCCTGCTCTTGGGTAGCTTCTTGAAAATTGTACTCCATCTCACTTTTGTGTATGTGTCAGCTACTAATAATGGCTTCCAATGAATTCTACCTCTTCTGAAAAATAGGGACATGAAAATAAATAGAATTCCACCAAGAGCAAGATTAAATTGTCCCAAACACTGTGGTATTACTGCAATATATTTAATCTGTGTCAGTTTTTTTTAAGCTATATCAGTTCTTTTCAGGGATATCAACAGTCCAAAAAAGCTTCCATATTCAGAAATAAGGGGGAATACAAAGTATCTAAACAATGTAGGAATACATATGTGACTTAAATATTGTGGTGTCTACACCCTATTCTCTTTACTACCGTGTTTTGTATAATGTACACTCCAGAAACTATACCTGTAAAACATAGCCTCTATTTTAATCAAGGTATACTGTCAAAAAGGCTATTCTAAAAACAAGTGCATAAAGTCTTAGTAAGTCAGTGGCACTGGCAGTTAAGTGATATTAGGCACAAGAAAAATGAGGAGTGGCAGATGCAGAGGCCTTTGCTTGCTAAAGAAACTTTATCTCTGGAACTGCTGTAAAGATTCTACTGCAGCATTTCCTCCACTCTTTCTTTGAAAGCTCTTCCTTTGGATGAAAGCTATTTTTGGACTGGTGAAGGGTTGTTCAACTTCTGTACCCGATCATGGTGTGGATAAGGGCTGACATTGCCATCAAGGGGCTAACTGCAGGGTGCTGTGATAAACTCAGTTTACTCTTTCATTGCTTTAAGTATTATAGTGAAAACAGGATTTGCATGTCATTTTTATTATAATTTGGTTTCCTGTTCAAGCTAAAATAGCTTTTGAAACTGCAGTTTATCCACTCGTGAACTAGAACAACGTCTTGTAAAACTGTGCTGGGTTTACACTAGTTCCCTTATTTGAAACATATGCAGAAACTTATGGTTGTGATCTAGGATTAATACTGTATAGGCTGGGTTAAATCTAGTTGGAACTTCTGGGTGTGACCGTCACTCTTCATTTAAGGTAGTAGAAACAGTCTCATTTATACGATAGCAGTATTCAAACCGAAACAAAGGCACACCCAAATCCACTAAGGAATTTGAACTATCTTGGAGGAAGGCTTTGCTGAAAATTGTAAGAGTATGTATGTACACATATCCATATGACAGAAAGAGAGGGGGAAAAACAAATTGTGGAGAAGCTTGTGTTACGAAGTTGTTCTTGGCAAAGTTGGGTTAAAAGATCCCTTTCAATTTCTATCCTTTCCTATCTGCTTGTTCCCCTCCATTCACACCTTCACCTCCTCCGGACTCGATTAACTTTTGCTACTGAAATGATTTATGTGGCTTTGTTATAAAGTGTATCTGTGAATTTTCTTGTTTTATAGAAAACAATTATTTCCCCCCCCCCAAAACAAGAACTTCCATGGTTGAGAGCACTGTCACAAAAACAACTGCACAGACACAAAAGGAGTTTGCACTGGGGCATAGAGGGACTGCATGAGCTGCTGCAGTTAGGAAGGATTTGAGGGAGAGCCTTATCAAAAAGGACTAAGAATTATATCTTTAGTGTAAAGTTCACCTTGATTTGAAAAGAGTAAGGAGCTACATCAGATGATTCATTTCCTTTTACCTGCGCTGGTATCCTCCAGAATCACTCAGAGGAAGAAACTCCCGCATTCCATTCCTCCATTCCTGGAGACAGCTGCTTTGTCCACATCTTCTGTTACACCTTGTTTCCAGCGCACCCAGCATCCCTCAGCTTTCTCTTCCCACGCTGGTGCTATCCATACTGAACACATCAGGAGGACTCTCAGTACTCTTTTTTTCTCTGCTTGCACCAGCTTGGAGATAGAAGATTTTGTCCTCCCTGAAGACCTCTCCTTGATGATTCTTCATTCTTCCTCTGTGAATGAGACAGTGTAGGAAGGTCCTGAAATCCTGAGAGATCTACAGACAGTATTGGAAGGGTGGTCACTGCCAGTTCTCTGAAAGCATCATGAAGATAGAAGTCTTCTTCCCCCATTATGCTATTCAGAAGAACAGAATTGTACAGGTTGGAAGAGACCTTTGGAAATCATCAGTCCAAACCCCTGCTAAAGCAGATACCCTACAGTAGGCTGCTCAGGAAAGTGCTCAGACTGATCTTGAATATCTCCAGAGAAGGAGACTCCACAGCTCCTCTAGGCATCCTGTTCCAGTGCTATAATCCTCACAGTAAAGGGATCTTTCCTCACATTCATTTGAAGCTTCCTATATTCCAGTCTGTGCCTGTTGCCCCTTGTCCTGTCATAGGCCACCACCAAAAAGAGCCCAGCTTCATCCACTTAACAGCCACCATTTACGCATTTGTCAGCATTGACAAGAACTTACAAGAACTCGTAATTGCATAAAAAATTCAGACCATCGAAAGTACCTAACTTATCCATTCATTCAAGTAATAAGGGGTAACATTGACACACCACAGGTAATTCCAAACGTTCGTTCAGTCCCGCTGCCATTCAGTACAGAGAGAGCCTATGGACAGTTTCCGTTAAGGACAAGGAGAAGGCTGGGTGACAGAATATGTCACTTTTGCTCTAAGTACTGGTTACTCTAAATTTCTATTTAGACTATTCTATTTTAGACTATTTCTATTAGACTATTCAGAAGAACACCGTGTGCTCATTGGCAGGTTTAGGCTACAGAACAGACTTGTTTCTGAGGATTATCCTCTTATGCATTTGTCACTCTGGATCCGTGTTTTCTGCAAACTCTAGAGAAAATACTGTCTGAAATAACTTTGTAGAACTATTACCAACTTCCACAGAGGGCATGCATCAACATCTTAGGGTAACCGATTGGAAATATATAATAGCGAATAACATTAATAGAGCAAAACCATTAGTTCCAGTCATTAGAATGTGAGGTGATAGATGATTAGCTACATTGGCTAAATGGATGAACAGTAAGTCTTCATTTTTTATTTATTTTTTTAACTAGGAAAAAAAAGCTTATTGTTAAAATTTAATGCTTTCCAGGGTCATAGGTAACACAAAGCAAACTTGGCAAGCTGTTTCAGTGATCCATTAGCTCACAATATGCTAAAATATCAAATTTGTTTCAAGGCTGAGCTTGTTTGTTTTTTATTTTCAGCCACCAGGTCTGATAAATTGAAGAGCTTTTTGCTATTAACTCTCTGTTCATCCAATCACATATCAAACCTGATTCTTGTTAACAATCTCCTTCACAAATATTGCAGCAATACTCTGAATCTACAACATATATATTTCTCTGATTTGGCAAAGTGTTTGTTCCTGCTTGCATACTTTGATTTCTTTCATCATTTTTGACACAATTCCTCATCTAATGCTATATTTTGCTGCTGGTTTTACCTTCATTCATTTTCCTTATAAACTGGTCTAAATTTTCATATTTGTAATGTCATTATTTCTTTCCTACTACATCACCCTACTTTATCACCATTAGCATCTTATAATTTTGAGGCTGCAAATCTGGGATGAGAGTGAAAATGTTTTAAACACTTCCAGATCATCTTTTTTTAAACATTATTTTCTACAGCTGATTTACATCCATAATTCTAGTCAACTTTGCAAAACTAGCTCTCCTGAAGCAGCAGTCTGTAGCCACCTCAGCCATGTATCTTTCCTTTGAGGTATCAATTTTTACCTGGCTATATTGGTCTATGTCAATACGAGAATTAAGTAATTCCCCTCTATTGGCTGCAATATTTTTCCAGTTGTTGCATTTTAGGTTATAAAATTCTGTGTGCTTTAAGCAGACAGCATGAAGTTTCCAGTACAAGTGTTAAAGTTTTCCAGGATAATAATGCAGCCTCCTTTTTCTCTTGAATTCAAAAGGTGATGTAGAAATGCACTGTTCAAATTCCAACATGGAATGCCTACTACACATTGTGATTTTCCTGCTAGGGCAGGTAGGATTATTTTCCTATCTGACACAGAAACAGGTGAGTGGAGATCACCACCTCCTTTTCCCTCTGTCTTGCTAACCCATTCTAAGTACATTGTAAGCTTTATAACTACCCTAAGCCTGGGCTTCCTGGAGGTATCTTCCTTCTTCTGTCAGAGTTTTGTCTGAATAGATTTTGGAAGGTAATAAATTTGTCTGGGATTTCCCTATGACTGGTAGCCCTGAATAGCTGGACACCTCGAACTCAGCTGCTCCAGGAATATTTGTGGCGTGGAATATCTACCTGTGCCTTTATTTATAGGAAACATTAGGCCTAATGGTTCCATAGCAACAACACAGTAGGTTCGATGCCTTTAGGAAGTATTTATCCTTCCTAAGCATCCTGAGAACAAACTGTCCTGAAATACCAAAGTGAGAACAATATGCAAGGCAATTTTTGATTGGAAGGAAGTATCAGTATCAGCTCTTTTCCCTGTAAGCCTCCCTAGCATCTGCCATTGGAGCGTCAGGAACTTCCCACATTAGAAGTAATATATTTCTGCTAATTGTGGATGAACTTCACTATATTGTGAATCCTTTCAACTTCTGCTATGTCTAACAGCCTCTGACGGTGAGTTCCACTGTTAAATTTTAAGTTGCATGAAATAAATGCTTCATCATATCTCCCAACTCTCCTTCCTAATGGTTTTATCTGATGCTTGTATTTATTGTAATGTGAAATGTCATGAAAAATCATTCTTTTTCTACAGCATTCATCATTTCATACACCTAAACTCTACATATCTTTATATCCTCTATCAGTTGCGTTTTTATGGCTGTTCATTATGAGGATTCTGTCCCATACTGGTACTCTTGGTTTTACTTAATTTTCCCATGATTCTCGGCCTCCCAGGATAAGACAAAGACAGTTCAATATGTGAATGCACTAATGCTCTATGCATTTATTCAGTGGAATATAGAAGTTTAATATTTTGATTCTTTTTTTTTTTTTTTTTTGCATCTTTAGTGTCACAAGTTAATTTTTAATAAAATTTTTTTTGATCCCTTCTCTCTTTAGCTCTTGACTCGATGTTCTCCTCACTCAGCTGAGGAGCATGTTCTCTCCATTTTCTCCTCACCTCCATGCACACAGATCCTCTTTGTCCTTGCCAAAGCCAGCTTTGCTAACAGAAATGCTCAGACAGCACTGCACGTGCTGGAGAAACCTTTTTGATACCAACTACTCATGCAGACATCAGTATCCCTTTGTAGGAGGAGGGTGCAGCAAAGATCCAGATGATCTTGGAGAGAAGTAATGCAAATGCAGCAGACCTTTTCTCCCTGGATTCCTTGTCACACCTCTGCGTAATGGGGTTCCCTTTCACTCAGGAGTAGCCACTACCCAAGAAGCATGATTCTGTATAGCTGTTCTGATGTGGCTGTTGCCAAAATACGGCAGCAAGCTTTGCATTCAGGTTTTGAAATATCTTACATTAATTCACACCCTTGTGATTTTGGCTTATCCATCATCAAGACCACCATAGAGAAACAGTGACTGGTAATTGAAATATGTGCCTGGAAAGCCTTGCTTTATTAATCTCATGTGTTCTGGGCAAATTCCAGGTCAGATAATTACATTCTACCCATCATAAATTCTCCCCGTGATTCCATGTGGGTATGTGTTAAGAGCCAAAATCAGGCTGCCTGTTTAGGTGAATATTTTTTTAAATCTTAACCAAATGGAAGAACCAGGTTGTGAAAGCAGTTTTGCAAATTATTCATAACTTCCATTACTTGGTGTCATGTTATGTAATTCAGATAAAAGCCTGTTTAAAAATGGTATAATTAGGCAGATATTATTCTGTCACTCTAAAAGTAATGCCTCTTATTTATGTCCATGGAAGTACAACAGGTAGAAAGAGCATAATACCAATGTTTGATAGAGTACATTCTTAGCTACAAAACACATTTTTTCAACATAGGCACAACCATTAAAGGTGCTTACAGAGAAAGCAGGGTTGGTCTCTTCTCACCGGTGACAGGTGACAGATGAGGGGAAATGGCCTCAAGTTGCACCAGCATAAGTTTAGGTTGGATATCAGGAAGAACTTCTCTACAGAAAGGGTTGTTAAGCACTGGAATAGGCTGCCCAGGGAGGTGGTTGAGTCACCATCCCTGGATGTGTTTAAAAACCATTTGGATGCAGTGCTCAGGGACATGATTTAGCAGAGGGTTGTTCGAGTTCGGGTAGTATGGTTAGGTTGTGGTTGGACTCGATGATCTTTAAGGTCTTTTCCAACCTGAGCAATTCTATAATCCTATGATTCTATGATTATCTATGTATTTTCACCAGTGATGGATTTTCACCAATGTCTGTATATTGTGCTCGTAAAAATCTGCACCAGTAGAGGTCACTCACTGTTTCACAGTGTTTTACCATCCACCACCTCACTGTGCTCACATCCACTGTTTGGTTTACAGAAACATTCACCAAGCATTGATGAATGCCAATGGGTGCACATTCATTACATGGTTTCTCTGTATACCCTTCCATGTCTGATGCCATTTTGCCAGCCTGCCCCTCTGCTGCCATCTGTTGCAAAATGTAATGAAATATGGGTGGGAAGATTCAACATCTTCTACCACACAGCCAACATATGCCTCTAACATCGTAGTCTGACATAAAAAAAAAAATAGGAGGCATGACTTTTGGAACAGCTTTATTCATTCTACAAGAGAAACTGTGTTTCCCCTTCCTTTTCATATTTTTTTTCTGAAGAAAAAATATCCCAAACCAGCTTTTTCAGCAACGATTTACCCAACAACATAGGGTTTCCAGTTCTCAGGGGACTGTTCTGACTCCCAGTTGGTGTTTAATACAATTATCATTTATTCTATTTGGATATTAGCATTAAAGAGGTGTATTTCTTTTCATAACAGCTTTGCATATGTTTCACATTAAAATTCCAGTGCTACCCAGTAAAAATAGTTGGCTATCTGCCCACTTTTTAAAGTAAATTTTTGGTTTACTATTTTTTAAATTTGGATTTCTAATTATAGTTAGCTCGTCATAAATTATTTAGCAGAGCTGGAGAGAGTGTTAAGTGCTGTGTTTCTGAACCTTTCCTCCCTAATAAGTAACTGTAACCTGGCTCTGACACACCTCAGCTTCACAAATTCCTCCAAAATCCAATATATTTTTGTAATTTCCCCTTCTTTGTTCTGGAGTCTCGTGTTTTCTCCATGAACTTTCTCAGAGGAAACATCCCTCTTTCCCTTGACCCTGATAGCAAACCTTTATCCTTTCTCTTCACTCGTCTCCCACCAGAAAAGCTGGTGTCTTCAGCTGGACCTGTGGGTCATCAGCTGGAGAGCTGCAGGTACTATGTCATCAGAGAGCTATTCTTTGATGATGTGGTCAGCCTTGCTATGGTTTCTAGTAAGCTCGTCTTGGCAGGTTCATCCTGCCAATGCGCCAGCTCATGCAGCTGTAATTATAATTGAATCCACAAAGTTAGATTTAGTCTTCCAAGTCCATATATCAGCCTTAGTTACTGCAGTTTTCTGCTACTTAAGCATATTTAATTTACAAACTACTGTGCGCATTATATTTCCAGCGGTTTTTGAGATGTATGGAAGGGTGTGTGTTCAAATTAGAGGTATAAAAACCTAAGCAACCACACACAGAAAATTAAAAAAAAAAAAAAAAGAAAAAAGTATGAGAGCATAGACAACGTAGGAGGATGTATTTATAACCCTGTGCTACAATATTTGAGGTGTACATCACCTTTCACAAGGGCACAGCAAAAACTGGTGGCATTCCTTAGGAGCACCAATGTGGGTACCTCTGTGCTATTCCAGCTTGTTTAAACACTAATCTTCCTAGGGAGCAGTGTGAAAGCCCATTAGTATTCGGTGGTGAATTGCATCTTGGAGGCACAATTCAAAGAATTAAAAAATGGCTTGGTTTGGAAGGGACTTTAAAGATTATCCAGCTCCAATCTTCTACTGTGGGCTGGTTGTCACCCACCAGACCAGGCTGCCCAGGGTCCCAATCAGCCTGGTCTCGAACACCTCCAGGGATGGGGCATCCACAGATGCTTTTCTGTGATCAGCAGGGTACTTGAAAATCCACAGCAGTCCAGAAATTATTATCTTTTGCCACTGGAACTCTATTCAAGGTTTATACTGAAATCCCTTTTGGGCAAGCTTGGTCTTTTTCACTCATAGCCTTCAATAGATTATGAGATCAAGCTTTGGTGCTGGTCTGTAATCTTTCCGTGCAAATCAGCCACATGATTGCTCACCAGTTTCTCTTAGATTCACAATTTGTTAAATGTACTGAACTCAATTTGGTCATTTATGGATTTTCCTTTTTTCCTTTTCCAGTAATCAAAAATCAGCTAATCAGTACCATTTAATCTCTCTTCATTCTTAAGCTTTCGAAAATGCTACAAAAATTGGACACGTATATAGATAGATAGATTTCTGTATATCTTCTGAAATTACCTGTTGTCTCTGCCATTTCCCTAAAATTTTCATTTTATCAGGATCCCTGAGGAGGGAATTTCCTTTCACGAATACCTAGAAAGTTTTTGTTGTTATTCAAAGTAACAGAGATAATTCAATATATATATATATTTGGAGAGGGACAGAGAAGAGGATTTAGGTGAAAACAAACAGGCAAAATCTCTCATGCACAGAATTCAGAGTAATGTAGTGCAGCAATTTTGATATGTTCTTTCATTGCAGCTGATGTTGTTCAAATCTCAGTTGACTTTCAGGTATTGATATTCAATTCTACATATCGAACACCCACTCCAGATTCTACTTCCCATTATTTCCCATGCCTGATGATTCTGGTATGATGCTTTGTTATCGTTCATCATGAAAAATATAACCTAAGTAAGGATAAACTTTAACTAAAGTATAAATTTAATTAAGTCCAGCAAAGGAAAAGTAGGAATCACAAGTGATCATGTGAGCATTCTGGAAACAACAACCCCCCGCTCCCCCCACCTTTTTTTTTTCTCCTCCATTATTTATTATTTCCTGTTTAAAATATTTTCTGACTAACCCAACTGGTAGTAGTCATAGTGATAGAAATCTTTAAAACTTTTTGAAAGAAATCAGATGAATTGAAGGAGAAGAATATCACAAATGAATAGCTGCTCTTCCAATTTTAAGTTCATGGAGGAAAACAAACACAACTCTAGAATCAAACCTCTAATTAACAAAGAATTTAAAAAAATATATCAGAAATGTTATTGCAAAGCCTAATTCCCTGTCATCTGGAATAATGAGAATATATTTCAGAAATTAAGTCTTTGAAGCAGTGAAACGTAACTAATGATGAAGATCATTAGTTACATAGGATACTGTTTACATAGGACAGATAGCAAGCTCTATGTGGGAAACTAAAATGCTAACACCTTCTTTCCTGCCTACTAAAATAGAGGATGGACCTGTTGTTGGACTTTGAATTAGTAATTTCGCAAGGAGTTACAGTGAATCTACAGATGTTTAGTATGCAGTAAAGGAAAATATTTTCATCTGTATACTGATTAACAGCGCAGAAATAGACCAAAATGTTCTGTTTAACATTACCTGTGCACTATTTTCTGATAGTGTAGTTGTTTGAATTAGACAGAGACTTGTACACACATTAAATCTGATACAAGTAGGGCAGAAGAAAAAGAATGCAAAATAAGATATCCTGAACTTCTTTCCTTATTCAGTACTTCAAAATCTTAAATAAAGATTTGAGAGAGGTTGTTGAGATGGTTGCTAAATCAATATGACACTAATGGGTAAATTTACAAGTCTAATAAAACTTAGAATAGTTTTATTACTTAGAATAGCACAGAAGAAAAAAACACCATTAGGTTCAGGAACTGGGGCACACGGAGGGATGGAGCCTCTGTCTGTACATCTGAGAAGAATAACACAGAGACATGAAGCTGTTGGGATTTCCTGTCACCCTTCGCTCTCCCGCTCTTAATCTTCTGAAGTGTTTGAATATTGACATAAGCCTGATTCTAGCACGTTCTTTCAATCACCCTTAAGGACCACGACACTTCCAAAAATTTTAATACAGTAACCTCAGGCACATTTTCCTCTTGCATCCTTCCCTGCATATCATATTGCTCCCTTGCATGTGCTTCGCACTGCAAAATCACCAGTGCCCATGAAAGAAGTTCCCACATGGGCTGAAGCTGAAGGACAATGTCCCATTGACCACTTCAGCACCTTTTGCCCACTGTAAAAGAGGTTGGGCTGAGACTGAGGATCTCAGTTTGAATATTTTGTTAATTATATTTGCTCAGAAAGCATAGGGTGTAACTCCAGTCATAAGTCTGCAGCCACTCCATCTCAACCATCAGCAAAAGACCATTTTTTCATCATATGTTCTAGCAGCAGCTTATAAATATCTCGGTCGACTGATATATTCTTAATAAATCTTCATTATCATTTTTGTGTACAATCAGATTTTCCATTGTTTCAGTTTTTCCCAACTGCTTTAGTTATGCAACTGTTATTAAATTTGCAGTTTTAAAACAAAGACACATTTCAAATTGTAAAACGTTTTCATCTTTCCCGCTTTAAGCTTTCATTCAACTATGTCAGATATCAAGCTGTTGTTTTGAAGATTTTTCCTTACGATGCGTATGATTTGCTCTGGTTTTGTAACAGATGAAGTGCACTTATAAACCTCAATACCTGCACAACTGTAATGTCTTAGCAATTTCATAATGAAATTCATATGGAATTTAGCAACTCAAGCCAGATTTGTGTCACAATCTTTAACATGTTCCAGTTGCATGAAATACTAATTAAAGGCACTCATTGTTAACTGATATAAATAGTCCCCACTTAGCCCATTATAGGTATAGGTTGTAAAACAAACAATTATGTGACAGATGATACATGTTAACACAGAGAAATTCTGTAATGACATTTCTGTAGCACTGTAACCTCTTCAACCACCATGTGTTCCACATTACAGGCTAAAGGGGGTGCTGATTGCAAAGGTGACGTACTTTCCAGTTTGTGACTTTTCTTCTAAGAATAGAAATGCCTTAGAGCACCTCTGAATGATTTACATTACAAATTTAGTTCAAGCAATGAAATCATTAATGCAAGCTTGATTTTAGCTGCTACATGTGTTTGCTATTCCATGCACTTGTGCCAAACAGTTGAACATGCCTACCTATGAAGTGGTACCTTATCTAGAAACTGGGTAATCCAAGAAAATGCTTGTTACCTATCCACCTTTTCTTTCATCCAATACCTATTTTCCCATCACTCTGCACCAATAAGAAAATGATTTGTACAAAAGAGAAAATTGATTTTAGAATTCCTTTTATTTTTTCAAATATGCCATCAAAACTCCCAGCTAATCATGGGGTAGAAGCAATCTCCTGGCATTTGGATAAGATACACAGATCATTCAATCAGTCAAAAATTGTGTCTGCCTTTCCACTAGCCAACCTATTCCTGTACATTAGAAGCAGGTGGCCTCCTTACTCAAAGCTCAAACATGCAGAAGTTGCCTAGTGCATTTGCATTGCCAAAAAATATGTATTTTCACATCTGTGAATGTATGATCCTCTCTTTAACCCTTGCAGCTACTGAACTTCTAATGCAACAGAAGAAGAAACGACTGAGATACACGTGTTTTCAGGAGTCACTGAATGAAGAAAATGTGACAGAGCTCTATAGACTATGCTGTGTATTGTTTCAGCTATGATTTCAGAAAGGGACTGTTAAAGATGAGCTTAGGATTAATGAGCTTTTCTAAAAAGCAAGACAGATTTATACAAATGCTTGTTTGGGACTCAGGAAACTTCACTTTTGACACTTCTTTTAAAATAATCCTGGTCTGCATGAACAAGACAAAACTACCTGTTAACAGATACCTCTCTCCAAATATGTGTCTCCCAGGGATTTATTAGACAATGACCAAGCCCAAATAAGATATAACAAATATAAGACAAAACTAAAATGTTGTTTGTTTTATAGTCAATGATTTGCTGCAGAAAGTGAAAGAGTAAAAACAAGAGAGAATGGATGATGCAAGAATGCAAGACCTATATGTTAAGGGAAACATCCCTGCATTGCATCACAGCTACAAACTGGTTCCTTGGAGGAACTTTTTATCTTGATTTGGATTCAAATTTTTTGGCTTAGAGCTACATTCTGATAAAAGTATGGAAAGACCTTTGTGAGATCTCGCCCGCACAGTGCACTGAGAGCTTTCCAGATCCACTGCCCTGTTGTCTCTGACAGTACAGACTCTGCCTACTCAATTCCAGCAGAGATCGAAACGCAGCATCTGATTTTGTGTCTTACAACTCAAAAGATAAGTTTAGGCAAAGTCTGTGAAAGAACAGAAAGATCAGAATGTAAAGTCAATACAAGAGGTTTCTATTTGGAGCTAAGCACTCTGGAAAGATTGTGAATAACACTAATATCTCCATGGCTAATTTAAAAATAAAAAGTAAAAAAAATCTTGCCAACCTCAGACAGACCCACCTGAAATTTTACCTAGCAGTCATCGGTCTAATCCCAGAATGCACATTTGTTTCTGGAACATTTGAAGACATTTGGATAGGACATTTGTATGATATTATTGTCCAAAAATGGAGATGTTCTCACTCTTTGGACTTTTTCCTAACCCTTTTTTTGGTTTTTAGAACGCAAAAATGATTTACCCTAGAAATGTCAAACTTGATTCAATGCTTGCTTGGCAAAGAGACATGCCTTTGGAGCCTGTTAGAGGGTTTAGGTGGGTAATTGTAAAGTTATTGTTAGTTTTTTCCACACTCATGGCATAGAGTACATGGCCAGCTAGTGTTAATAAATACCTGTTGGGTAGATGTGTGGTTTATAAGGGCTTGATCCAAAGCCCGCAGAAGTCAATGAAAAGACTTCTCTGGCTATTAGCAGGCTTGGAGTCAGGCTGCAAATGTAAATGACAGGATGGAAGAGAGTCTGTCATGGTAAAAATAAAGTGGGAGAATCATGTCTCCTGCAATGCTTGGAGTGTTCTTGGGCAAACAGAGAGCAGAGAGAATGGGAGGACACCCACTGTCTGCAGACATCATGTATTATAGTGTCCAAAGGTTAGAAAAGGGAAACAGTCTAAAGAAAGGGGAAATCCTAGAGTCATAGTGAGGTTAAAAAATGTTTGAACAGTAACAGCTAAAGCTGATTAAACATTCCTGGCCTTCTGCACCAGTGGGAAAAACAATTAAAGTACATAATCTGTATCAAGTCTTATCCTTGCATAACTAATAGATAGGTGTTCAACTGTTCTTGAGCAATATATATGCATTTCCCATGATGGACCTGCCTCGTGTGAGTATGCATGTTGATGTGGGACTGTCAGATAATTGTTACCCAGCTGTGGAAGGAAATGAGCCACAGCAGTAGGTCACCCTCAAATCCAGCTGCATGCCCAGCCTCATCCTGCAATAGAATGCTGGAGCCCCTGTCATCACCTACCTCAGAGCTGTTCCCAGGGCTGCCTTTCCTCAGTTCTCCAAGGCGTTCCTGTGCATCTTGTGGGTCTTGGCAGTATGAAAGTTTTGGTAGGCAGTTGGGAGGGTCAGAAAGGTTGCATACCCGCTACTGAAAGCACTCTTTTGCTCTAGTTTCAGAAACCAGGCAGACATCTGCAGAATTAGGCTGTGAAAAATCTCCACAGCAAGGAAAGATCCTTCTCATTCCCTTTCTCTGTGCAAAGAAGGAATGCTTTTTCACAGATTTTATGTATGGAGTCGAGCTCTTTATATATCTACCAAAAAGTACACATCTCCCCTCACTTCTTAACCACTCACCCAAGGTCTACAATATGCCCTGCTAAGTTTTGTATATATATACATAAATATTACTTTTTCTCTCTGTTTTTGAATACCACTTCTAAGCAAGTAAGACACAAAGGTTTGCCTGAGAGAAGTTTTGTTTTGCTGCGGTGTGTGAAAGCCCAGCAGTAGCTGCTTGGTAGTTTGCCACTCAGAGTTGAAAGTTCAACAGCCACCTGTGTCACTTCTCTCCCTTTTTTTGGATTTAAAGGGTGTTATAGGAAAGGTGTGTTTGCTTTTTCTTTTTTGGTAGGACTAAAAATGGACAGGAGTGTTGTCTGTGAGGAACTTATTTCCTAATGTAGTGAAGTAGGCAGTGGGCAGCCAGATGGCACCAAGCCATCGAGAGGTCAAAGGCCATTGGACAACTGTGTGGGATTTGTTTCTCACTCAATGTGTTTGGTTTTAAAATCATTTATTTCTGGAGTAAGTCAAAGATATGGAAAGGGTTTTGCCTAGGGGATGGTTGTTTCCCCATCCAGTTGAAACCACAAACAGACAGAAAACTGGTCATGAGCCAAAGTGAAAGGCCAAAGGCAAACTGTCCCATATTTATCCTTTACTGGGTCAAAACTCAAAAGCTGGACAGTGATGGCAGTTCATAAATATTTTGCTGCTCCAATCAACAAATGAGATAGAAGGACATTGCATGTCAAGAAACTTGTTGACTCTTGCAGAGCAAATAGCCAGCTGGCACAAATATCGTTATTGCCCTGTCTCAGAGCTGAAAGGCCAAAGACAAATGGTGCCAGATTTGTTCCTGGTTTAGCTAAAATAACATAGGAATCATGTTTATATTTTGATCTTGCTGCGGTGTTGCCTGCGATTCTCCGCTGGACATGTGATCCCAACCTATTAGTAAGAGGAGACTGAACTCTCCAGAGAGAAATTCTGCCTGAAGGTTTACAATTCCTATTTCATTCAGGCTTCTCATTCATCTCATATATTTTATCCTCTCTGGTGTTTGCAAGTGCCTGGAGATTCACCAACAGATGCTTTTAACATAGCGTTTGGGATCTGATCCCGTACTCACAGCTCTGGAGAACTGTGGGTCAGGTTCTATGTAAGTATTGATGGACAAAATGCTACTGAGAACAGTGAAAGCAAGTCATTGCATGTCATGTAGGTAAGGCTTGTATCCCAACTAGCAGTGTTTCCATTCTTAGACAGAAGCAGTGGACCAACTCACTTATTTCAAAACACTTGATATATGCCTATGGCACCTTCTTTCACATATCTGGAAGGGTTAACACTTTAAAAATCTGCCCCTTGTTTGGGGTGAGAGATAAATGGCCAAGAAAGAATCAGCTATATGCTTTCCATAGAACATGCCAATAGACAACCTTCTGGCTCCTGGTGCTCAAGATGGCTCACTGCCCAGCATCCCTAGTGATCCAGAAACACAATGTTTTCACAATACCTGAACCAGTACAGTTAAATTTAGATTCTGATCAGCCTGGCTGTCGGCCCACATTAAAGTGAAGGGTTACAAGCATGCCAGCTGGTCTCCTGTGGACAACTCTGGCTTTTGGAAGGCAGATCTCTTTCCAGAGAGCTCAAATCCTCAGGAGATGGGTTGACTAAGGCTGTGGGTTTTCACTTATCCGTGCAAAGGAGCATGGCAAAATAGATTTCCTTGGCCCTGCACATGCTTTACATCCCTGTTCCAGGGCAACTCAAACTGTGACAGAAGGAGCTTCCAAAGGCACTGTGGTGGTCTAGTTTGCTGTAACCTAAGAAGTCATCCTCTGCAGCTCTCTGCCCACAGCTCTCTGCCGGAGGTTTCCTCTCCAACAGCAGTGGTGGCAACAGAAAGGTTAGTGTGTTTGGTTCCCCAGCAACTGTAGTTGACTGTCTGTTATATCAATTTAAGTTACAGTCGAGTTCAGTTTGTGTTAATGAGCATGATGATCTGTGAACTGGGCTAGCTGAGGAGCTGGCTGTTCTGCTGCTGTTGCTGCTGGGGAAGGAGCAGAAACCGGCAGGACTGGAGCTGGGCAGGTGGGAGAGGGAAGGCCGCTGCTTGGTTTGTAATGTCAGATAAGTTTGGAAAGTCAGACTTTCAATAAATCCAGAAAACTGTTGCAAACACTGATGCGTTAGTGCAAACTACAGCCCTAAGTTTCATCTCAAGGGACTACTGAAGCCAGGTCCTTGTCTAAACAAAAGACAAGGACAACTACAGAGCAGAACAAAATTAGGACTCTTAAGTGGCTTAGATCCTATAGATATGTAGGAAAAGTAAATTGATTAACAGATTTGTATCCTCTCTTCAGAAAAAATGTTTATGCTTCTTGAGTTTATTCATATTTTTCATCATATTTTTCATCAGAAAAAGGTACTAATAGTTTTTTCCTGTGACGAGTATAATGTATAACCAAGATAAATCAGTGAATATAAGGACTTCATAAGAACAGGAAGCAGTAGTAAAGTGTCTAGTAGACATTCAAGCGTTACCACAGGATTTACACTTATGATTTGCCACAAATTGTTCTGCATAAAAACACTAGACACAGTCCCCTCTTTGCTCCCTGAAACTCCATCAGCTTTGGAGCTTCACTGAGACATAGACTTGGACTGCAACCCAGGAACAAAAGCTGTGGCTTGGATCTATATCTGTATGTACCCAGAAAAAGGACTGATCCTTGTGTATCTGCAGGCAAACTGCACATGCATTCTCCCTGTCTGTGTCCTCCTCATACTCTCTGCTAACTCTGTCAGCTTCCTAAACCTATCCCCTGGCATGAATGTACAGCACACTCTCATGTCACTTAAATCACCGAAAGCTGATATGACCTTTTTTGTCAAATGTGGACTAACTCATTTTTATAAATAGGAACATGAACTGCTGTTTTATAGACTAAAAACCACAGCTGCAGACAAGAGACTGCATGCTACCTGAATTCTGGTTGCTAATCAGTTAAAAATAGATATTTGCTCCTTCTGTATTTACTTAAGTTTTCTCTCTATTAGCTAATGTGTATTGATGGAATCTCATCAGCATTTCAAGACCACTTTGAGATACGTTCTTGCCAAAAGTGTTAAACTACATTTTTCTCTCCAAACCAATGTACAGCTGAGCTAAAAATGTCATGTGCTGGCTTTGAAACAAAGCAAAAATGAAAACTGAGTTTTGCTGCTGCATTCATTTCAGATTTCAGGATAACTTCCATAAAGGGTATAAACCAGATCCTTAGCACACTGAAAGCAGCATAGGCCCACTTATTCTCATGAAGGTATGTTGATTTACAGCAGCTGAGAATCTGGCCCAAAAAGCTTGGGGCTATATATCTATCTTATGTTATGTTAAAGTCCCTTGACCTCTTACTTGATTGCACTGCTCCAGCGTGTGATGCTAGTGTTGGTAAATTACACCTCGGCTGGCCACTAAGCTTGCTGTTCTAGCAACATTAATAACCTCAAGGCTTCTAATTTTCTTACCAATGCTTACTAGACCCCCTGTGCAAGCCTCTAGGGCTGCTCCGACAATAATCCCAATATATTTTGTTTTGAATGAAAATAAACTTTATTGCAACTTGCGCTGGAGGTAGACCCATGAGCCTACGCTCTAGAATGCCTAGTGGGCAGCTGTGTAATCATTAGCAATACTACTGGGAGCAGCACTAGGATCAGTTCAGAAGGGCTCTTCATCCAGCTGGGACTATAATTTACAATGCCACCATCACTACGATAACAAGGTAGCAGAGAGAAAACACTCTGGAAGGGTTCGTAGTGAAATTCAGCCATCACAAGGTGTGGTCTTTGGGGCAAAACCTTTAATTGGCAGAAGGTTCACTAACTGTTCTGGTAACCTCAGACTTTCACCTTTCATTAAATCTAAATCTACAATCAAAATGAAATTGCAAAGGCATTCACATTGAAAGGTCTAGCAATCAGTGCCCCATCTTTCCATGCAGAAACAGAGAGATTCTGGTATTCAGGGCTCTTTATTCATCAGGTTCCTCTTGCCCTTCTACCCCACCAACCTGCTTACTCTGTTGTGCATTGGGACTATGGCTCTCCTTCCTGTACAACAGAAGAAGCAACAGAGGCAGTAGCAACCTCTCACATTCTGTTTTTGTTTGGCATCCAACTCACTCTACCTTAATTTCATAAAGTATGTCAGACTTAAATCCAAGATTCTTTTTTGTTGTAAACACTACAGTCAGCTCACAAAGTTCACTATCAATGACCGATCAAAAACTATGATAGTCTGATTTTACAACCAAAAATATGATGCTGAAAAGAGACACATTTTATTTTGAAATCTTATGTGATCACATGGGATCAAGCCATTTTCCCTTTCTAAAACCCCAATCCCAATTTGGGGAGCTAATTAGCTGAAATTGAAATCTTGTCTTTTGAAAATTGTGAACTCTTTCATCCCTCTGTCTTCCTGAAAGTCCCCTAAATGTACAGCATTTCATTTGGTGTTTGAATGAAGGGTTGCTGCTCTCTTTCAAAGATTAAATCAGACTAATTTTCTATTCATATTTTTCATCTTATCTTTTTACTACATTTTTTTGCTGTTAGAAAATTCTCCGTAAGCCTCTTTCGTCAGTTAGTGGTTCTCTCTGAACTCTCCTGCAACCCCTAAAGCAGTCATGACCCGCAGTGTGAGGAGCACTGCCAACATCCAGGCAAAGCAAAGACAGAAAGATAGGAACGCACACAGATGCAGTCCAGGTTTTTAGACTTTTGGAAAAATGTTTTGAAAAAGCCACCCAGCTTTACCATCACCACATATCCTTCTTTCGGTGACTAATCCTATTTTTTTTTTTTTTTTTTTTTTGATTCCATGGACTGATAGCTCATGATGGTGAATAACATCAGAGGGGAACTCAAGAACGACCCTCAGAGCATGTCCATCTCTGACAGCTGAAGGCAACATGTCCGGCCTGGTCAGCAACCTGCTGTCTTCCAGCTCCTTTCCTTAGTTTTAAAAACCAAGTCCAGCCCCTGAGAAGGTGACTAGGGAAGGCTCTGGAGAGACCTATGGTGTTCAGGATGTTAAGAGTACTTGTTTTAATAACAGAAATGTCAGGTAGAGTAACACTGGAATCCTTATTCAGTAACTGAGAATCTCAAAGAAAATAGTATGCTCATAGTCTTCCTCTAGTGCCAGAAACGCATCCCTTCGGAGTGGAAAAGGGGCCCATGTCAAGAGGAAACCCATCATTAGACAACACATGGTTTCCAGAAGAACATTAAGCAAAGCTATATCTAAATCATTTATTGTAATTCAGTAAATCAAAGCTTGTTTTATCATCTGCTCCATCACTTGTTCATGCTGCTGCATTGAACTGGTTTGCTGGTTTCCTGAATCTCTTGAATGACCTCAGTTATGTCTCAGGGCTTGTGCATATGCCTAGCTTCTGAATTAATCACACCAGATTGGTAATATTTACCTACTCTTTAAAGCACTGAGATGTCTGACTGAAAGTCTGCAAAACTACAAGTCTGAGTCCTGCAATAGACTTGTCCTTTGGCTTTGGCAAAGTCTCTTCATTACTCCAGTTCTCTGTTCGCCTAGCTAAGACAAATATTAATCTGGTCTCATCAGATTGAAAACAGAATCACAGAATCACAGAATGGCTTGGGTTGGAAGGGACCTCAAGGATCATGAATCTCCAACCCCCCTGCCACATGCAGGGCCACCAACCTCCCCATTTAATACCAGACCAGGCTGCCCAGGGCCCCATCCAATCTGACCTTGAACACCTCTAGGGACAGGGCATCCACAACCTCTCTGGGCAGCCTGTTCCAGCACCTCACCACTCTCGTAGTAAAGAAAAAACAAACAACAGTTCTAGGTCAATCTGAAGCTAGGTGCTTGATGCAAAGCAACTGGTAAGAATCTACAGCTCACTTTTGATGGAGAAGCTCAGATTCGACCATGATAATCTGTACAGCTTTTAAACCAAACTAATCATCATAGACCAGACTTAGTTTTTATAATTTACACACTTTATTTTTTTTGTGCATTGGAAATATAATTGTTTCGTCCATCAACAGACCACAGTAAAAGGTGTTTGCAAACACTGTCTATTACAACGTTTTGTTGCAAATTCGATGTAACTAAATGTTTACTATTAACTTTCACAAACATTTGCAAGTATCAGGGTCTGAATGGAGATGGTCTGAAATTCTTCAAACTCATGAATCCAAAGATTTTCACACTAATTATGATGTTCTAAGAAAACTCTTTAGGAAAAGCAAAAAAATGTTGTCTTATAGATTATTTAAAAATAAATCTTTTGAAACCATATCATACTCATACAAAAGGTGTGCAAGCCTTTCTTTATGGACTAAATCATTCTCATCAGCCTCAAGGGAGCCTATGGGGCTTGCTGAAGAAGACTGAGAGACAATGTCATTTACAGATATAACATAAACCTTGCATATACAAAATTACCTGATTGATCAATGTTTTGATCATGACTTATACCAGGGAAGATACAAGTAAAACTTGGTAATATCATTCTGATAACTTCAGCTTTAACCCTGTTTCTGACAAGAATTTTAAATCAGACGCTAAAAACAGGACAAGTCAAGGCAAAGCTTGGAGAAATGTTTTGCCCACTAATGGAAAAGCAGCTTACAGGGTTTGAATTATGAAATCGAAGTGTACTTAGCCCTACAGAGTTTCTTCATTTCTAACATAAGTTTTTCATTAGTTCAGACTTTCCCTACTTGAGTCTTATTCAATTTTGATGGCCTAGGGTCTACTCACACAGAATAGGAAGAGGTGAAGTTTGCTTTTGTCTGCTGAAACATGAGATAAGGTACTGTATAGGGAATTTGTCTTCAGTGTTGCTAGGATTTTGAATTTATGTGTTACAGACAAATAATTAGCAAATTTAAACAAGATGGTTAGATCCAGTATACAGGTTTCTGACGTGGATCAGCTTATGCATCCATGTATGTGATGGAAAAGATGAATAAAGTAGTAGAAACGAAGTTCTGTGAAATTAACTGAACTGCAACAAGATAAAATCTGAAGGAGGACAACTTCACAATTCCTCCTGTTACCAAGAACATGCCACTGCTCTGCCCCAGTGGACTGATGTATAGGTGAGTAATTGTGGTCAGCTACAAGAACCATTGGTAGCTACACATGTTCTTTTAAGAAAATCTATCTTGATGGATGTCTGCATTTCTTTTTTTTTTTGCCTCTTGAAAATAAGAGATGAATGAAAAACTAATTTAAAAACTGATTGGCTGATTCCAGGGCTAAACATACTTTATGGTTTAAGAGTTCACTCTTCAGGGAAGATCTAACTTGCATTGTTGAAGCCTTTAAGCTAAACGAAGGCAATGCAACCCACATTTAAAATAGCAATCCTGTACTAGCCGTACCTATATATTCTTGTCATTATAGGTCAGCAATTACATGTATTATAGCACTGTATGTCTTCTCTCTTTCTCTCCTTCCTCATTTCATACTAACTAGCCACAAGTCTATACATCATTCTCTGAGCTTAGTTATGTCTTTTATTTCCAAAACATTTGAATCTCATTGTTTTCCAAGGTCCCTCCACTGAGAAAACAATCCTGTCTAGAAACTCTTTACATAGCTTACTTGGCTGGAGAGATCTTCAGAAACTTCAGCATTCAACACAAAAGACCATCATTTATAAACTCAGCTAAGGCCACTGCTTCCTGGCTCATACAGCTCTTTATCTAGATAAGTACTTTTCTTGTTACCCAACTTAGCATGAATTCAAGTAGATTAGCTTTAATAATATTGGGGAAAATAACAATAATTTTAAAAAATAAATCTGTTTGCACCAGTCGCAGTTACTAATGGTGATCTTTTTTCCTAATGCTTGCCTGTGCTTATGCTCATCTTTTATTCACCTGACTCTGCTGTAATCTTACAACTTGATGGCAAACATTAATCTTGGTCAACTATAACATTTCAGCTGAGATAGGTGTTCATTAATGAGCAGACTATTGTAAACCATACATAGAAAAGAGAAAAAAAGAGGCATCCATCTTGGCAGTGACCAAGCTCAGCTGGGAAAGGGCGGGTAACCAGGGTCTGACCCTGTAATTGCCTGTTCTACACCCTTTTATGACTCAGCTAATCTGCCTGGTTTAAGAATGAGGCTGAATCTCATTTTGACTGGCTCTGATCTAAAATCAAGGCAGTTTAAAAAAAATAAAATCATTATTCTTTCCCAACCGAGATTAATTCACTTGAACCAGGATTCATCTTCACCAGTGTAAAGGTCCACATCCCAGATAGTGCTTTTTTATGAACAATTAACAGATGTTAATAACACTCTGTTCAATACAGTTTCATGTAAATAACTGAAATAGAATGGCTAGATAATACTTTATGTCATGGACATCTGAACTGAAAGGAGATTAATGTCTCCTTGCTAATGTAATATCCTTTTTGTATTTTGTTTCACTATTATCTTTATCTATCTGATAGCGTATCATGTTGCACAGAATAACAGTAACTAGATCTGAGTAAAAGGTATAAGGCAAGATTTTCATAGAAAGATCCTATGGTTCTGAAGACATCGTGAGTTTTTTCCCCACAAACGAGAGTGAAGAGAGAACTGCGGTAAGGCACCAGAGGGGTGTTTGAATCATCTCAGCAAAGTGAAATATTTATCAGACTAAAATAAATTAATGTACAGACTGTAACCTGCAGCTCTGCAGTTTGCCTTTGCTTATATCAAGATATCACTCTAATTGGTTCAGAGCTCTTTGTTGCTAATCTGGAGGTATCAGCTGAGTAACTGCAGTGCAGACATAACATTAGTGAATGAGAGTTTGAGAGTTTTGCTATTCTAACCCCTTCCTTCCTTCTCTTCTGTCTTCAGTACTTCCTCGTGGAGAAATTCAGCTACCAGTGCTATTGCACATGAGAACTCCCACTGATACCAACACGAAGGGGAACAGCATCTTTTTTTATTAAAACATTTCATTTCCCAGAAGATGTGTTCAGGTATACATTTAAGGTTTATTTGATGCTCAATAGCATGAGTGTCCTGGTGTATATGTTCACCATTAACAAAAAGCTAAAATTAACATATTTTGAATTTCAAGCAATTGTTGTAATAGGGAAAGTAGGCAGAAAAGCAGGTGACAGTTAACCCTAATGCTAGGATTAATAATAAAACAGTTGTGCTGTTTACTTATTTTAACATCTGGAAGAATTTGGGAGATGTTTTTTTTTTAAAAAAAAAAAGAGTTTGTTTCATGTCTGATTTCCACTCTGCTTCATTTTCACTCATATATTTGGAAGTTTACACAGTTCCTTGTTGGCTCAATCAGGATTCTGAGAAACTTGCTTTTCTGAGAAAATGCGGGGGCTGTATATAGCAAAACTTTCACAAGTCTTTCTGCATCCTAATTCCCTTGCTCTCCTTCATTGCAAAGCAAAAGACAGTGCCAGCATGAATTAATCCAGAATCACAGGTTATTTCTCCATGGCTTGCTTCTTGCCAAAGAAGTCCGTTCTTAACACCAGACAAGCCTAAAGAAGGAAACAAATGTGTCCTAGCAAGCAGTGAGATGAATTCCTGACTGCAAAATTGGAAACAAAAAAATGAAATATGAAAACAGAAACTTAAAACATAACTGATTCTGAAGTTCCTTTTTAGCTGTTCCAGTATATTGGCTACAATGAGTGCTAAGCTCTGGCAGTATAAACCCTCTCTTTACTTATCCCTCTTCTTTCTTCAAAGACTGGTGTCACCTTGAAAAGCTTGCTGAGCTTACATTTTGTCTTTCTCTACAGTTTGAGATATAATCTCCTTCTCACTTCTCTGTTTTCTTTTCTTTTTTCTTTTTTTTTTTTTCTTTTTCTTTTTTTTTTTCCTGGTGTAGACCAGCATTCGGTGTAAATGCATGAAATAGGTTCTTCCCCTACCACAGGGAGAACATCTGCCTGTTTTGGTTCTTGCACACTTTATTTCTTCTGAATTCATAAATATTCTTTCTCTGACAAGAGTTTGGGATTGTCTTGACATTTTATTTCATCTGTTAAAGTGAAATAATCCGTTGTAAAAATGACTTTTTGTTCATTTTGAGATCTTCATAAACTAAATTATCAATAACTGAAACTACGGTTTCCTTTGGTAGAACACCCCGTCCCTTCTCCATGCCTTTTAGGAAACATCCTAACTAAGTGTTTTAGTCATAAATTCAGTCAGAGATTGAAATGAGGTGAAGAAATGAAGGAAAGAGAATGAAAAGTGGAAAAAGGAGGGGGTGCAATTTCCTTGATTTTTCTCCCCGTTAATTAAATGTTCTCTTTCACACCACTGTCTTCCAACTTTTAAGTAGCAAACAGTATTGGAAGGCTGACTATCTGAAATGTCTCAGTTATTTTAGCGTGTTCTTTTATGTGAGTAACAGTTCACTAACCTAATGGGTTCAGATGAATCTCTTCAGTAGGAGAGATTCTAGGAGCTCTTCCTGCTAAAGTTAAGGGCTGTATTTCCTTGAGGTGAAGAACTTACCATTTACACAGGATCACACAATGGTTAAGGCTGTAAGGGACTTTTGGAGGTCATTTGGTCAGGGAGGGACAACTAGATCAGATTGCCCACGACCATGTCCAGATGGTTTTTGAAGATCATCAAGGAGACCCTACAATTTCTTTGGGTAATCTATGCTAGTGCACTGTCACTGGCACAGTGAAGAAGTGCTTCTTAATACTCTCATACCACAGTCTGTACATAGAGCCACGGCTGGCCCAGCCTAGATGCAGCACTTGCTGCTGTTAAATTTCATGCTGCTACTGATTGCCCAGCCCTCCAGTTTGTCTCTTTGGCTTTGCAGGAGTCAAAACCTTCTTACAATTTAGTGTAATCTGCAAATTTACTTAGTATATTTTTAAGTCTTGTATCCAAGCCTTTTATGAAAACATTGAAGAGAACTGGCCCTTAAATAGGGCCTTGTGGAACTCCACTAGCGACTGGTTGCCAGCCTGATGTAACCAAGTTCTCTTTCTCTGCATTTGTACTGTTTCTTATGGCTGTGATATTGCAAAAACTAAAAACTTCATTCCAAATGTCATACCTCTCTAGCATGACATAAGTTTACTGGCAGAATGGAAAAGCCAATACTGATACACAGCTTTGCTTAGTGTGGAGCAGAAGTTTCCAGACTGGTAAAGTGATACATAACAGCAGTAGCTGCCAGCTACGTCTAGGTAGAGGTATTTAGTAGAACTGCAGACAGATCCTTCAGCTAAGTACTTGAGTGCAGAAATATGTTTGCTCTCCAAATTCTGTCAGAACCCAGCTATTTTCAAGACCTCTACTCTCACCTGAGGATGTGAGGGCAGGTTCAGAAGGCAAAAAGCCTCTTGGAAGTAAAGCTTGCCAAACTGAAACATGCATTTGATTAGGAGATGGGTTTGGATGAGGGAAATTGGTGGTACACAGTAGGCACATGAGGAGATTGCTATAGAGATACAGCAGGGTTCTCAGCATGTTAAAGCTTTGTCATTTCAACTGAGAGCGTGAAAGGGACAACTAAGAGAAGATGGGAATGTGGTCCTCTTCTGCTCTCATAGGCTAGAGTTGAAAGATATTCCTCTCCCTTGTAGTGCTTCAAGTTGTCAGCAATGGTTTTCCTAGAGCACAGAATTCAACTTGCCTAATTCTAACATCTTTATACCAGAATTATGTGAAACTCCATCACTTAATTTTATGGAGATCCATGTCACTGTTTCCTTCACTTTCTTTCTGGGAGTGCTCAAAACTACACGTTTTGCAAGCCTTAGGTCCAAACAAACTCAAAAATCTAAAACTGAAACACTGTCAAACCTGCCAAATTTTATTTGGTTCAATGTCAAAATCATGTGAGAATGCAAAGCATACATCAGCCAAGGTTCATTCAAAGTCTCACATTAATACTTCTATTAAACACTGTCACATGAATTTTGCATAATTTGGAATAGCATAGAATATGTTCTTCTTGGTTCCATAAAACTCATTTTAGCACCTCATGCATCATTTTATCTGACAATTAGTCTCATTTGTGTTGACCAGACTGAACCCAAAATTTCACTGAACTTGGTGATAATTTGATGAAAATGCTAAGTATCAGCTTCAGAGCTAGATCCACTGGGCCAGCTGAAGAGAAGTCAAAGAGAAACTCTTTGACTTATTCCAGCTCACTGCTGAAGCACAAGTACTCATCTCTCCGACTGGAATATTTGAGAAAATCAGATTAACCAAAAAAAGTTCATTTTTATCTTGCTTCCTTTTGTGCATAGCTCCTTTGGCTACTGCGTCTCCAAAGAGAAGGACTTAGAGAGGATTCAATTTTTTCCAGCATTATATATCAAATAGTCACTTCTCTGTCGTACACATAATTTTATTTTTGAGCATTTAGGCAGTGACATGCATATTTTCTGATAAGGATCTAGCACACTTCAACATTCTGTACATTGGAAAGGAAGCACAGTTTGGTAAGCCCATCATTTATGTTCTTTCTGAAGTCAATAGTGAGGAATATACTTTTTTTGTTTCCCAGTGTGTAACTCAGTTCATCCTAAAATATGTTCAAAATATGGAGCATTCTTTTGTCCTGTGCGTATCTAGGCCTCTCTGTGTGTCTTCCTTCTCATTTCCTTCATAGTGACTGTTAGTGAGAACAACTAACTTACATGCTACTTAAATGTTTCAGATCTAAATAGCCCCGTTTACTCTTTTGACTGTAAGGAAATCTTACCATGGTATCCCAACTTCATTTAAGCTGGTTCTGTAGTTTCAAGGATTATTCTACATAGAAGTCTGCTTCAGGACTTGAGTTTTTTATGTACAGCCTTTTTATATGTTTTCTGAAAAGCACCCCGGAAATAAAATAAGAAAGAAAATACTTATGGTTTTGATTAGCTAGATTGGGGGTGAAATAGTTATTTTCTCTCCTGTTGTGTGTAATACTTCTGTAATAAGAAGTAGCTCACATGCAGAAACTCTGGAGTCACAGAGAACATTTAGTATGATGACTGATTATTTAAAATATGCTGTGAAACATTTTGGGTTTAGAAATACTTATGCCCTGAAGATTATCGTGAAGAATGGCTGTGTTCCACAGCAAGAACAGTGTTTGGAAAGCTTAGCTCATTCCAGCCTACTCACAATGATGATAAATTGCATGTATCGTATACTATATAGACATAGTACATAGTTTTATGCAGGTGGTTTTGTTTTGTTTTTTACAAAAAAAAAAGTTCTGACTTTTTTAAAAAAAAATTTAACCACTAAGAACATTTAGATTAATTCCTTCACTATTTCAACTCCTAAGGTACAAGCAGTACAACAGTTACATCAGCTTTGCAACAGAGATGAAAACAATACAGATATTCTCATCTGTTTCATTCCTAAATGCCCTGCTCTGGAACGAAACCGGGGAAACTCCCTCCAGAATTACTTTGACCCAAGTGTCCATGGTGTTAACTCAGTTAGCTCTGTGTAGCCTTTTGCCACTTCCACTGAGTGGGAGGAAGGAAGCAAAACTGGGTCACCGTGTACTCTAGGTCAGATCGTAGCTTCCAAGCTCTCACATTTACCAAGGTCTTAAAAAAGGAACAGCTTTTTGCCGACCCTTTTTCAGTGAAAACCAATTAAAATATCATAGTTAAACTCAATGACTTCTGCTCTATTGATCTCAACAGGAGCAACTTCATTGAGTATGAATGCTAATGAAAGACCACAGTCCTCTATTCCTGCAAAGGTTGAGTCCTTTATTCAGAGGGAGATAATGATGGAGATCATGGCTTGGTCATCTATACCACCCTCTCTTCTTTCTAAAGGCAATACAAACCTTCCTTTGCTCATCTGCTATATATTGTTCTCCCTGCTCACTTGTGTAGGGTTTTCAGAGAATCATTTATCCGTAGCAACTCAGTTATCAGGTTACATCTAAAGCATGGCCAGCTCATGAGCCCAAGTATGTTCTGATTGTACTTTGACCCATTTGTCATCCAGACTGCCTGGCACTAACCACGCTCTACCTGGGGCATGATCAGGAGTTAATATGGGCTAGGTATTTATCAAAGTATTCTGGTTTGGAGGCAAAGGTGTGAAAAGAGTTTAACTATATCAACATAAAATATACACCAGAGTTCAACAATGGTCTATGGTCATTTCATTTACTGGTATAGTTATACTCAAAGTGTTTTATACAAAACATCCATTTACTGTATAATGCAAGACTCAATAGTGTTACAAACAGATACAAGGTTTGTGCAAATGCATGCAATTTAATACACTTTATAGAAGCTAAAATATTTCATTACGAATTTACCAGCATGACAAATAATGCTTCCTCAGAAATATGTTGAAATTCTGAAATTATTTTTTATTTCCTTTCCAGTCAGGAGCAAAACTTAAGGGAACATAAGATGCAATATTTCTGGCCGTGACAAATAAGTGTTGCAAAACTGAAGATGCTGAAAATTATTTCCTAAAACTCTGTTTTCCTCTGTGCACTTTGAAATATTTCATTATCTCACAAAAAAAAAAAAAAACCCAAAAAACACCCAAAACCCAAACATATCAATTTGTCTCACAGATTAGACAGCAATTAATAATGTAGTAAAGGAGCTTAGTTTTCTTCATTTTCTCATACTCCAAAACTGCAGTGAGCTAACTACATTTTATCTTAGGAATATAGTCACAGAACATTTTTTCAGTCATGTGAAACATATTCACGAGGCTCATATACTTAGTTTTAGATTCTTTCCTCAAACTGAATGTATGGGAATTGTGCAAAAGCATATGCAAAACAGAAAGGCACTGTCAGAAGAAATCCAGTTATTAATTTTTTTTATTATTGTTATTTCCCCTCCACTAAAGCCATTAGCACTTGACAGTAAAATATAATCCACTGATTCCTCTAGGCAAGAAAACGTTATAGGCACAAATATTTTTGCTGAGAAGTGGAGTTAAGTGACAATCTCTAACCTCAGGGATGATGGTCTCGAAATAAATATAGTAGATAAAAGTGATCTTTCTTCATGAAGAACCGTAGTACTTCATTTGAAAGGGAGTGTTTACTTACCTCTTGAAGATGCTTCATTGTCCCGAATCTGGATTTAGGTATTTCTGAGCAGTGGAGAGGTAGGTCTTAAGTCACAGCCCCTGTTCCCACCCTTCCTCTCCTCTACTCATCTTCTAGACTGGGCAGATTTCTTGGTGCTCTTGTTTCTGAAGTTCCTACTGTCTCTTAGTATCACAAGGTGAAGCCCAATTAGCAAAACTGGAGTTGTGAGTTTGTTCACTTGCAAAGCGCTTGAAAAGTTGCAAGGCACTGTGTTGTGGAGTCTAAGGTAGTCCTTTATCTTTCTGTAAAAAATAATTTAAAAAACCCTCCATAAATTAGGCTTATTTTGCCTTCTGCGCAAAATTGCTCGGTTAAATAAAATTCTGAAGACCTAGACACTGAAACTCAATGGAGTGTGGACTTAAAAAATCCATTTCTTTACAGCATTCTTCATGTGCTATCAACAGCTTTCACAGACTTCTACCTGTAGCAATGCTAACCCATCCAATTTGCAGCACACTGTTCCACAATTGCAACAAGTCTAAGAACATGATTATTTGCCAAGTGGCTGTCACTGAAAAGACCTCCAAAAACTACATGAAGAATAAGTTTTTGCTCAGCAAAGTAAGATTGTAACTGCTTGGTCCTTTATGAAGCCGTGTGACAAAAATAATAAAAGCATTTTCAGTGAACAGTCTCTAATTCTGTCATCATCCTCTGCTTGCTATGATCAACAAACTATCTTGACAGTCCCTTTTGGAATTTATATATGAACCAGAGTTAACCTTTTTGTAACCACAGACCTCCGACTCAAAATTGTCTGCTACTTATTCTATCAGAATACTTTGTGACCTGGGCTGTTGTGGGACAGAAGCTGTATGCTGCTTAAGCCACACTCTGTATGGAATACAAATAAAGAACTGAAACCAAACTCAATTCAATGGAGTCTGAAATAGGGCTAAGCCTTCAATATTCTCTTTTGGAAGAGCAGTTTAACTACTAAACAAAAGTGGAATGTTTCTGTGAGGCTGACCTAATAAAAATGCACAGAATCATTCTAAATATTTGGAGGCTGGTGGATTTCTCTTTAAGTAATTTATTTTTATACAACCTTCAGCTAGATAAAAAATGATACTTTATATACCTAAGGAATGATATCAGGAAAAAAAAAAAAGCACATGCTGACTAACTACAGCCAAAAATCTTTCAAAAAATTAGCAAAGTAGAATAACATGGTGTACATTATACTGGGGTATTTATTTATTTTGTTTAGCTTGATTGGTTAATACAAAAACCTCATAGATAAGGTGATTACAACACAGGAATAGCAGCCAAAGCCCTGACACAAACCACTAAAATCTCCCACCTCGCTTTCTTCAAGGTCAGCATCGTTCACAAGCCAAATTTCATAAAAAGGATATACTACTGGAAAACTGAGCAGTGAGAAAGAAATCACTGGAGACTTAGATTCTGGCAACCAAATTCCGGGAAATTCTTTTGAAAAATGACTAAACTGGAAGCTGAGAGAGGCCTTCCTGAGTTTTAGAGGGGTTCTGTATCATAGGCAGTGTACTCATCACAGTAAAACAGATTTTTCTGTATGTCATATATATATATATATTAATTAGAAATAACCTTGGTCATTATTAAAACAAACAAACAAATGAAAAGCAAGCAAACAAACAAAATAAACACTTTTCTGTTCAAAACTGAATAGTGACTTGTCTGGAGTTCACATCACCTAACTTTAACACATGTCTTGGTAGCACAGCAAAGGTAATCTGACAGGGTTTTAATATGGTCATGCAAGATCCATTAGAGTCTTTGAGAATTTGGATCGATTGGAATTTCAGATAAAAACCATACATGAGAACAGGTTCCTCTACAAAGAATCCCATCTTCAAGAACCTTCTGTGCTCTCTGTCATGAAGATGTGACTCTTCAGCTCTTCTTGTATCCTTAGCTCATGGCTAGGGAGACTAACATACAAAGCTTATGTTTCCAGTGTTTTGCAGTAAAATATCCTAGTGCTCCTATCAACCAAATGTTGGGCCTAAAGTGACTGTCTGCCATATAGTTTTGTCCTGGTTTCAGCTGGGACAAAGGGCTATTTGTCTTTTCTTCCTTTTCCACTCACAGTGTCTGGTATGTTCTGTTTCGGCTTTGGGAGAAAAACAATGTTGATAACGATACCAGTGTTTTAGTTGTTGCTGAGCAGGGCTGCACAGACCCAGGGACATTTCAGCTTCTCATACTGCCCTGAACCCTCCATAAACACATCCATAATCTGCCATAGAAACAGTAAAAAAATGTTAAAAGCTTATTACAATCCATTGCCACTATGACAGCAAATGAACATGTACTGTAAATGATACTAATGCTCTAACCAAATAGCAATGTTAACTCTTCCACTCAAAATATAATAAAAAATGAGAGTTTGTGTCCAACGACCCACATAATTCTTGTGCTGCATAATTACTCTAGTCATTATTTGACCTCCACATAATTTGATCTCAAAGGATGATTATCTCTGTACCCTGCAGCTGGAAGGAAATGTTTTCCAGCTATTAGAAGTTACTCTACATCCTAGGTAAAGTCTCCCTGTTGCAGTTTTTAATTCTGAAAGGGTTGCACTCATTCCAATGATGGAAAGAAATTCTCAATGACTGAATACTGCTTATATTTCTCACACAATGTACCATAAGATTTATATGATGCAGTTTAAAACAGTCTGATTTTCCTTATGGTGCAGTTTATTACCTCATTCATTTATTCACAGAAGATTAAAATTATATCAAAGAATTGATGACATTCTTCAGTTATAAGCATAGCTCTTATCTAAGAATACATCACGGTGAACTTGAAGAAATGGATTTCATTTAAAGATATACATTAGTTCTCAGATGTCTGACTCCAGACTTTGACTTCATCAAACAAAACTGTGTTAGCCCAGTTCAACTACCTGGTTTTTTTTATGGAAATTGAAACTGTTATTGAAAACTGAAATTTTCTGAAGGGTAGTATGTGAGGAATATGTGTTTTTGAAAGATTAAGTAAAGTATTTTATATCTTGGATGTCTTGTGCTAGGAATTAGCTTATTGATCTATTTTCATATGCTTTTTCTCTTGATTTTTCAAAACACTTAAATATATTCTTAAATCAGATGTGGAAGTGGAAAGACTTTTTTTTTGCATAAACAGGTAAGAATAGATCACAGGCACTAGATAAATCTAGAGTAGGAACTTTCTACTAAAACTGTTTTCAAATGTATATGCAAGCGGTCTCAGAAGGCAAAGACAAAATAAAAAGCACTATTTATAAAAAAAACCACTATTTTCATTGCAAAATTGAGATTAATTACTGCAGAATTTATATTGAGAATTTATGTTTGAACAGAGTATCAAGGTACACTTGAAAATAAATGCACAATATGCAAGGTATTTGCTTTCTCCTGAATAACATTCAAAATAAAGTACTGGCCATTATTTTTCACCTGAGCATCCTTTGTTTCCAACCAAGCAGTTCAGAAAATGACTGATGATCTTTGAGGAAGAATTCAGAATGCCTTTTTTTTTATTCAAAAAGGAGAAAAAAAAACAACAACCAACAAACAAAAAAATGCATCCAGCTCTTTGTTTTGGTTTGATCATGCTTTTCCAGACTAGTTTATAAACAGATCAGAAATGGTTTTGTGACTTGCATCTGAAATAGATGAGCAACTAGAAAGAAGAGGGGACAGGTACTTATTTTCTGCCAAAGCACATTCAGCTATCCATTTGTTTCCATATCTCTTTTAGACTGGGCCTTGGAAAGGAGGCCGATACCATTTAGTTGTCAATCAGTTTCTCTTCGGAAGACTGCAGACAGCACATTTTGGCTGAACATGTGAAAACATGATTTTACAACTGTCTCGCTCCAATTTATAGGAGGGAGAGGAGGTTCTTTTAATATAACATACCTGGCGTGAGATTAAGAAACAACGGTTCAAATGTTGGTCCAACCAGTTTATTATAAATCCTAATCAGGGAGAT
>JAOWBP010001760.1:83414330-83437150 GCA_028571105.1 Tragopan temminckii
GGACTTGCTTGGACTTGTTCATCTGTGTCCCCAGCAAGCTTTGAGACAATGATGTAAAAGAATAATCTCTTACAACTTTGTTCAAAAGGCTCCCAGATCAGAAACAAAGATCCAGATAAATAGTTATTTAATTTTTTAAAGCCAAAGTTATATCTTCTTTGCAAGATATATATATTTTTTTACCCTGGAGATGTATTTTTGTTTATATGCATATATTTTATATATATATATATATTCATACATATGTGTGTATAATCATCTATTTCATCTGAAACTTGGTTATAATGAATATGTGCAGCATAATCGTGAACATCACTTGAAATTAATGAAATCTACTAGAGCAAACCTATTTAGTCACATGGAATAAATCATTGGACTAAATGTTCCACTGATGTCTGATAGGGAATATGCCAGCAAAAACCTGGATGTAATCACCATGTGAAGCATACCAAATGAACTTGTACTACTAAAGGTGAGTAATGGTCAAAAATCAGTCCTAAAAGTCATAATGGTTAATAACTGCTTTGATTCTGGCCTTTAACCAGAAGGATTAGGAGACAGAACGCCAACTATTAAAATAAAAGTGTTACTTTTACATCACGTTTATTACGCTTTCATATTTTTCTGAATGCTGTTGCTATCTTTCTGACTTATCGTGATAACTTGTTTCTGGCTCTTTCTCTATTTCTTCGGATCCAAGGGACTTATTCAGTACCTACAAATGTAAGGAGGAATATTTCCATGACTTCAACGAACTCTGGATCAGATCTCACATTTTCTTAACTTCCACATCCTTTGAGATCCCAGCTCTCACATTTTTACCTGGGACAGTACTGTGTTCAGAAACTGATAATTTTTTATTCTGAAAGTCGGTCTTCTCTTCTCGTTGATGAAAGTGATGCCAGCTGCGTTATTTATATCACATTTAGCAAACCCATAGGAGTTACACAAATCTGGAACCCTCCAGGAGATTGACTGCCTTGATGAGTGTAGCATAAGTCACCCAGGCTGAGGCCAGTCACTCAAATATTTCCGTGTGTAAATATTAAGTTACAATATACTGTAATGGAATTAACAGTGCGTGCCCCAAGTCAGGTGCAGTAAATGAGCTCAAGTTTGGTACCAATAGTTACGCACTTGCATCACCCTTTACTTTCAAAAGGACACAGGTTACCTTAGATATTTAGACCAAGTTATCTGTAATTTTCCATCCTTGGGACACTTGTATTTTGTTGTTGTTGTTGTTGTTGCCTTGGCCTAGCCTTTATTCTGGGAGTAAAAAATGCTCCCAGCCTGAAAGTCCTTGCTTCCATTTCTGTCACAAAAGGGGTGAGACACATGACCCACTGGGACCACTCACAGAAGCATGTCTGTTACCTCTATAACATCTGACTTATTGGAGTTTAAGAGCAGATCTGCTCTCCTTTAACAAACCTCTTTTCAAGTCTGCGTGAGCATTACCCAAACATGTGATTGTATTTTGTGATTTTTAATCCTGGTAACAGAGGGGAGAGTGGGAATCATTTAGTGCATATGAGATACCTTACGAAGTTTTTGTCTCTTAAAAGTCACCCATTTCTGAGGATTGTCTCTGGGAAGAACACACAGGACTTTATGCCATCCTTTAATAACTGCTAGAACACAGAATCTTTATGCTTTCTGTATGTCTTGCTCATGTTATTGAGAACAAAAGATTACAAAATTGGTAGCATTCCTTCCGCCTTTCCCAGTAAGTCTCAAATGATTCTTCTATCTGGACAAAATGCAAAAAGCATTATGTCTTAAATCAGAATCATTTCTGAATTCTCTGCTAAAGTAACAACTAATTTTCTCATGCAAATTGGTGATGAACCTGCACAAGAGTCATTTCTCCACTCAAAATCCCCCAATTTAATTAATATTTTCAATTTCCAAGGCAGTATGTGCTTCAAATCTTCATTGTGAAAATATTTTTCACGTTATAATTATGTAAAGCAAGCTTCTGAAAGCTCATGTCTGATGCATCTAATTTGATTTTATACTCTAATAGGTTACAATGATTGTTTTCCCTGTGCACTTCAGTTCAGTCATCATTCATCAAATCTCAGACTAAAAGGAGTTTTTACAGGTGGGTCATAAACCAAATCAATGGAAATGTTGATGCATTAACTGTATCAGTCCTAACAGGTGTCTCTGTAATAACCCTTGTAAAAGAAACACCTCTGTGCAGCTCAATAGCAGCTCCAAGCAGCATGCTAAAGTAGAGAGTACAGAGTAATGAATAATTAGGATTTTTGCTAACCAGAAAGATAGGTTCTTTCAACTTCTGTCCATTAAAATTCACACATATAGGCATTATGGTAATATACATCCCAGCTGCAAAATTGCAGTAAAAGCATGATGAAATATTAGAAACCAACTCAAAGAAAAATTGTTAACCATCCAATTACACTCATTTTATGCAGCCCCATGAGCTCTGCCACATATTCACATGCAGGTGTCCAGAAAATGTATTTTAGCATAAAAAGGGATGTTTGCTGGAGTGATTAGTAAGAAAAATATGACACTAGCCTGCCATATTTATCATTTAAATCAAATTTTAGAAAATGTGTTTTGTTTTGGAAGCCCAAGCTAAGAACCCCCCAGAAATATGACCAAGACCTCAACACACAGAAAAGGAAATAGGTGTGTGCCCATACAGCTCATATACCAGACCCTGAACTCACTATACAAAAATATTGATATTCCTTGTACAGTCAGCAGTGAAACAACAGCTCCTAATTCTGAATACTACTAGAGACAGTGTGGACAAAACTCAGCGATCATATAATGTTCCAATGCTACTTGCTTTCTAACTTTTTCATACTGGAGCTTTCTCTCCAGTGAAAACATCCCAAAGCTTCCAGTCAGATGAAAATATTAATTCCTCATTACAGTCTCCTCTACTTTGTCTGTCAGTGGCAGTGTCCACGTTGGGTCAGCAGGACTTTGAAAGTCTTGTCTACTGCTGGTGAACCTTCATTCATCTTGGGTGGAAGAGAGGGCTGGGGAAAAAGTAGTGCCTACCAAAAGTCATATAGAATAGGGAAATATTTTCCTCCCCATGTTTCACTTCACTGCAAAGTACAGGAAATGTTTCTCCCTTATTTGGAAATACTTGCTATTCTGATACCTGTAAAGATGTTGTCCGAAGTTCTTTAGTGTCTCAAAGACCGTTATGCAGAACTTCTCATGGGTAGACAAATATGATATTATACGATAGATTTAGGAACTGTACTCATGTAAATGTTATACGTAAACCAAATTTCCTCATCAGAGTTTCCTGGAGAGCTGAAGTCTTTGCTGGTGGGTTGCCTGGAGTTTTCCTGGAGGGAAGAAAAGAGTGATGAGATGGGAAACACAGCACAATAGCACTGGAGAGTCTGCTGGGAGCTGCTCAACTCGGATGAGAACATGAACTTTGGGAAAGGTAGAAAGAAACACAATTCCTTCTCCTCCATGGAAAATGAAGGAAGAAGTGTCTCATCATAATTTAGGTCAACTCCAACACAAGTCCTAGTACGGCCGCATTAGCACAGTTAGAGCTCCCTCTTCTGATTTCCTCATGCCTCCTCTTGGAGATGTGGATCTTAATAATCACATGCGCAATGGCAGCACACATGCTCACTGGCACCCAGTTGGACTCTCCACTACTGAGCTGGTATTTTCCATATCCTGTCTGTCAGCAACAGATTGTGATTTACAGGGATATAAAATCATTGGATGCAAAACTTGGAACTGTGTGTAGACAGTTTGATTCAGTGGATTTCCTTAAACTTGCTTCAAGTGTTTTTTACAGCATGCTAGAACCAAAGCTAAAAGTATCACTTCCAGGGAAAACTTACCATTTGGAGGTAGTCACCCACCCAGGACACCTTTAGGTAACAACCGTTTGCCATGTAACTGTCTTTTAATCCCTATGCAACTGGGCTTTCTTTTCAGACCACTTGTATCAAAGAAGTACAAAGAAATGTCTGTAAATGTTTATTTTTAATAGTAGCACGATCCTGCACAAATTCCAGAATAGAGTAACTTGGCAGTCTGTTACGTCTCAAAATATTATTTATTTTCTTACAGAAGAAAAAAAGAATAAAGAAGCACTTGACATTCATATTTTTTATCATCTTGACATTATGAAACCCAAAGGAAAGACTAGTAATTCCCTTTTTGTATTGCCAGCATTGATCTGCCTTTGATTTCCACATTGCTGTGTCTAAACGTGCAAGTGCTCTTCAGAGAGACCAGATAACAAAATGTGGAGCATGCAGAGCTTGTTCTTCCCTATTTCTTTGGAAGGTAAAGCCAAAATGGAGAGTATCACACTTCCCAATAAGCCACTCTGTTTTCCAGGCATGTTCATGTAGAATTAGATCAGTCCCTTTAAATAAAATTAAAAAACGATAGTAAGAAGGAAACATTCTCCATAGTTTAATCCCACTTTAACACAGCACCTGAAATCTAGCCAAATGCGCCTTGAGCAGAGTGCTCAATATATACAGAACGTATAGGAAGTCAGCAAAACACACAACTGTGGGGTTTTGATTGAGAAAAAAGCAAGTTTGACTTTTTTACAGAGTGAACATTGCTTTGTATCCAGATACGTCAATCTGGCTCATCATTTACTCCACTTGTCCTTTTCCTTTTCCTTTTAATTTTCCTTTTTTCTTGTCTTGGTTTTTTCACCTTCTGCTTCTTCTTTTACCTCTTCTTTTTTGTCTTCTCCTTCTTCCTTTTTTACTACTTCTTCTTTTATTTTTAATTACTATTTTAAAATTATTCCTGATCATCTAAAACCCAGAGGAATCATCTTAATGATTATAATCCTTCCTCCTGCTCCCACTCTTTCTTTTTTTAGCATGTTGGCAGCCCTGATCAATGTTGATTCATTGAAGGGAAAAGAATCTGCAAACTCTTCAGTAACACTAGACAAGCTGCTACTACAAGCAGCTGCAGTTGCAGTTTGCATCTCACTAGGGGTTTTTCAGAAAACCCACCCACAACACACAAGGGGAATTCTCCCAGACAAGCTGCAGGTGCTATGGATATTTTCATTTAATATTCATTCTTGCAATTCAGCACATTTGTAATCCATGTGGTAAACTGTTACTTACATTTCTCCCAGTGGACCACAGCCAGATGTCGAAAATAAGAAGTCCAGTGGAGATATCGCTTCTTCTCTTCTTCATAGTTTATACATTTCAGTGGTCTTAAAACAAATCTGCTTTCTCAGCACCAAAAAAAAAAAAAAAAAAAAAAAAAAAGTGCCTTTATATTTAAAGACACTTTTGTTGACACTAAGTAATAATGAATAATGAATACAAGTCCCACGTAGATTATGAAGTACTTTAATTGGATGAGTATTCTTTGCTATATTATAAATACATGCACACATTTTTCTAGACATCGCTATCATATTGTTAAACAAAAGGAGAAAAACAAAGATCAGAATGAAATATTATATAATTTCATAGTTAGTCTTCCTTATATATCAAAAAGGTTTTCCAGAAGGCATGATTTTCCCAATGTCAGTAGGTAGCTCGTATATCTATTTGTTTTGTTTATTTGTAAGCATTTCCGTGACACTTACTATCATCGTGCATGCAAACTCTGAAAATATGCCAGTTAGTCGTTTTTTGATACTGCAAAGTAGAAATTCTAGATCTTTCTGAAGGAGAATTGCATTTAAATGTACACCAGAGGTTTTTCTCATACAGTTTTACAAACAATTCCCCAGATTGTGCATCAGTGACAGTAGAGGATCTACTGCTCTCTTTGTTTTCCTAAACTCTGCCCATACACAGCATCCTTGGGAACATTCCAGCAGTAATTGAAACAACATCAAAGATTTCATCAATACCTCATTCTCTTCAACAAGGGAAGTAGGAGTGGGATCAGGATCATCCAAAAATATTTTTAATATATATTTTTTTCCTGATCCTAAATTTATTTTCTAAAGTATACCTCCATATGGTCAAAAGGTATGCAAATATATTGTAGGAGATAACTTTTGTCCTAAAAAATCTTTTCACTGAGGTTTAATCTTATCAAAGTCATACTCTCTCTTGACTGTTTTGAATCAGAGAGAAACCAGCATCTCTATTGGATGTTCCTGAAACCACAATTTAAATGAATATAAAAATGTAGTGAATGAGGACACCAAATGCAATGCATTTAATTGGCTTATTAGGGCCCACCAACCTGGTTTCTTTTGCATCTGTCTCTCCAAAGACAGGAATTTCAGCATAGGCTTAGGTCATGATTAGATTAGTGACCTCATCCCAGTCTCATATTGCAGATGGTGGCCATGACCTCCACTTTCAGGGCACATGGGGTGAAATACTAGCTATGATGAAGCCAGAGGGGCCCTGACTAGCTTTCTCTTCACATTCTCGAGTCCTTCAGGCTTTGCAGCTGTGCTGCAAAAGGTAACATGGATGCAGAATCCAAAGGCTGAGTCAACTGTGCTTTGCTTTCTAATATGTAAAAATGCTTACAGAAAGGGTTTATTTCTTTTTCATTAGGAAAAACAACTAACAGGAAAAAAAAACAAAAAAAACACCAAAAATGTATTACTTAAGTAATTCTAAGATTGCTTGAAAATGTTTGGAAGAGAAGGGTATTTTCCACAGAGAAGTTGCCGTGTAAAAACAACGCACCCATCATGCAGGGTACCAAGGAAAATCCTGGAATCAACCAACTCTCACAGATCTACATGTAGTAACACGAGTAGGTAGTTAGCATACACATGAAATTGTATCTTGCCAGAGTAGAGGGACTCATTCATAAGAATGACATTGATTCCCATATGGAGGAGGGAGAAAGAAGAAAAATCTCAAGGGCCTAAAGCTCTGTTTTTTCCATGTGTATTGCCATTACAGAAACACCTGAGCTAAATAGCCTATGTTGAGCTGCTGTAAAAAAATTCAATAGGTCTCATTATAGCTCAGAATTTCTCATTTCCTACTTGTGGTGAGGTGCCGTTTGCACCCTGGGTTGCTGTCTGGAGCATGTAATGACAGTGGTTCAAGGGCTATTAAAGGTATTCTCTTTTTACAATGCCAACAAGGTAGTGGCAGTAAAAAGGGAGGGGGGAAAAATTGAATGCGTAACAATATTGGAGAATGAGAAGCATATGTTCGGACACAGGAATGCATTCTGTGGAGAATTGGAGAGTGTTAGTTAAATCTGGATGGTCTATGGGGTTCAGAAAAGTGACAAGAAATAAGAAGCAAGAAGGAGGGTGATGGGAGATGCCAGGACAAAAGAATTCAGAAGATGATCAGCACATTAGCACGTGGCTAATGCAGCAAGAACATTTTTGCAGAATTTTCAAGAGAAAATAAATGTGAAATATGATTGCAAAACAGTTTCTAGACTGAAGTGTATGGAGATAAACATTCAAAGGTGCTTAAATGACTTTGGAATTTATATTCCATTGACAAAAATGATGTGTAACATTTAAAATGCTCACTATTACTATGTTTCTGTGTGTGAATCTATTCTGAAAGTGAAAATTCAAGGTCAGATCATTTTATGCTGACGCCTTTAACTTTCGTTAAATGAAGTCCTTGATAATTCCACTAATTACGTAAATATTTGGAAAATTTTATTAATGCTAATGGAAAAAAAAATAAAAGACTATTTATTCCTGAAATATTGTAGCTGTCAAGTTAATTGTACACACACAGACTTGAGATAAAGACTGATAATATTGTTTAAAATATAATGGAATAGCCATGTATAGATGATAAAATCAGCCAAGACAATATGTGAAGAGGTTGCCCTAGATTATCTCATTTTTGTGGTCACGGAAAATGAAAATTCAGAATAGCCCCAGAACCCGAGAAGTAAGAAATCAATGTATTGTTTGTAGGTGCTACGTACCTAGACCTTCTGGTTCTGAATACAGATACATGCAATAAGGAGTAGTTCACATTTGAAAGAAAGCTGAGACCTAGTTAACTATATGTTTGGATACTTTGCACTTAATATAAGAAAATATTAAATTCCAATATTTTAGTTAGTTCTGATGAATTCTTGCCTCTAGTTGACAATTTAAGTTTTTTTTTACTTGCTTTTGCTTCCTGCCTTTAGAATGCAGCTGACTCTAAAACCTCTTTTTTTTTTTTCCACGCATAAACCCAAGACAAACCCCTCTCAAATCAAACCCTCAGATAACACACAACCCACTGCTTGGTCCCAAATTTTTCCAAAGGAAATAATGCCTACTTGGTAAAACATTATAAGATAACAGTGATAACATTTGCTTGGCTGTCCTCGCTTTCAGCTACCAGTTTGGACTGAAAAGTCTTCAGGCTATGGACTTTTTAGATTTATTTTATTTTATTTTTAGCATTCTCAGATAAGTTTGTCCATAGTAATTACTCAGTCTAGCAAATATATAATATGCATGTTGGAGTAACTGGAGATTTTGATCATCATAGAAATTTGACAATCTAAACAAAACATATTTTGAATGCTCCATTTGATTTTCTCCTGCACTTTCCCTCTTTTGAAGATTCTTCTTCATTGTTATATATGGTACTGAACTTGAAACTGCTGGCATTCTGAGACTAGGAATAGAATTTGTCATTTTATTTTTCAATATACAATGTCAGTGATATCTCCTATGACAGTCAGCACTTGAAAGCAAAAAATTCATTTATCCTACATTTAAAGTCCTTTGTTTTTGTGGGAGTTTGTAACAGAATTAAACCCATGAGCAGTTCTTGAATCATCATGGTTTTTAGGTTTCCCTTGTTTAGTTATGAAGAAAATGAGTAGTCCCAATTAAACGGAGAAATTGGTCCTTTGTTTGCCCATAATAAAGAGTGAACTGGACACATCAAGAGGAAAATTTCAGTATATTTTTGGTATTGTATAAAAAGTATTTGTTACATAACTTAGAGCACCTAAAATCCCCAGCACACCTAGGGAAACAAATTAGTTTTTAATTTGCAAACGATTCTTTTGTCCAGAACATGTGTCCACGTTTGCTCCAGTGAAATACAGCCTGAATAGAACCTTCAGAAACAGAATGGATCACGTCTGACAGAGCTTGATTTTATAGGCAGTGGGAACTTAGCAGTTAAAGCCAAAAGGTATGATTCATATCAGATAAAGTATGGGCTGCAGCCCATATTTTGTAACCTAAGGGTTACGTTTCAGCAAATGTAACCCTCAGGGCTACCTATCTCTTAATTTATTACTTATGAGGAGATGGCATTCCAAGGAACGAGGCCAGAAGCACCTTGGAACTACAGAAAAAAAAAGAGTTTAAAGTACCAAGGTAAAAAACTGACAGTGGGAAAAGTATTTCACAGTTCTCAGCTAGCCAACATACACTTCTTGAAACTTCTTTATCTTTTAATTCTCATTTGGATAATCTGGAAAAGCTCAGTTAATAATTGCCTAAAGATGAGGGTGGCCTAGAAGGTGCTTTAGCTATCAAGAAGAATATGCCAGCACATTTTCCTTCTACACATGTGGGCTTCAATACAACAGCACTCTTATTTGGTCTATGAGTTGTATGTTTTTCCTTCACTAAGACCTTATTTGAAGAAAAGAAACCGAAGAAAAGCAGCAAGACCATTTATCTATGTGTTACCCAACCATTCTTAACTTTTGGCTATCTCACAATTTTTATCAGACTCAGGGGTTTTTGATATGGCTTCACATTTCTAGAGTAATGCTGGAAATGCTCGAGTCCCACTGAGGATAGCACGATGTATGGGAACTGCCTTTCTGCAATCTCATTTTCCTCTGTGCAAGTAAAGATTACCATTGGAGGCACAAGGGAATGAAAATATCTGTTAAACAGTTACTCTCTTTTTGTCTTAGGATCGAGGCACAAGGGAATAAAACAACCTGTTAAACAGTTACTCTTTTTGTCTTAGAAGAAGGTGGAACAGTGCTCTAACTGAACAATGGATCAGTTTTCCAGAGACAAAAGGAAGGCAGTGTACAGTTAAAGCCAAAATCTCTTATTATAAAAACAAAAATGAGTGCACTAACAGTAGATAAAGCCCCAGGTCCAAATAACATGATTTCACAAGCATTGGTAAAAGGCATGAAATTAACTGACATTCTTAAAACTGAGAAGGAGATTCCGGAGGATTAGGAAGCGGCAAATACAACTCCATTAGTTTAAAAAGGGTCAAGAGATTAAAGACCAAGAAACTAGAGACCAGTGAGTTTAACATCTGTTGAAGGGAAATCTTGGAAACTTTAAACTATGCAGTAGGCAGAACACCTGGGAAAGTGGTTTGGTTAAGTGCAAGCAGTGTGGAATCAAGCAGGTTGTGTTTAGCTTACTATAAATGCCAGTGATAAATAAACAATAGACCTGATCTACTGGGGTTTCTTGAAGAAACCATCCCCCACGATAAGAAAAAAGGGAACTTAATGGCTGTTCATGGCAACACTCAGTCATACACTGAATGAATGTATAAAGTAGGACATGAGTCTGAAAGACAAAAAGTATATTGGGTAGAAACGCAGTTTAAAAATATGAAAGAAAGATTTGGATTTTTTAAATTAGAAAGGACTTCCGAGTAGAATAACTGAAAGATACCTTAGGATCTTCTCTTATGTATAATATAGATGTTGTATATAATGAGAGAAAAATATATTAAAAATGAGTACTCAAGTGTTAAGTGAATTTTGAGAGAGTAAATTCGGGTTTACTTATACATTATGCTACCTTTACTTATTTTTACAATATTAATTGATTTAGGTGAGCAATTCCAATTGCATATAGATACAAAGTCCTACTTCTATGTCTTCCAAACATCCATCCATCCTTTTCTCCACCTTCTTTGGAACTAGTATAACCTTAGAAATAAAAATACTTCCTATCTGTGTCTTTATACTCAGTGCAACGGGGTTTCAGCAAAGACCGGGACCCTTAAGTAGGAAGTCTGCAAAAGAAGAGTAACAAGACTAATAGGTTTCATGAGGTTAAAAGAGTTAAAATTGTGAAGTATAGAACGTGAGGATCTATAGAAGTACTAAATATTCAGACAAAAATGTATGTTGCATGTTAGGCGTAGAGGTTCTCATTTGCTGTGAATCACAAGTACTATACATCTACATGTATCAGCTTATAAACCTTTAGACAAGACTTGGACATTAATCTGTCTCCAAATGCATTTAACCTCTTTCTCCTATGCCATCATGAATTTCAATACTGAGAGTGAGAGAGAGGATAAGCAAAAGAAAACACATCAGAATTCTAACATCCTGTGTTGCCTCTCAGAAAGGGACTTGATATCCTGGCAAGAACCTGTCACACCAGCAGGTCACACGAAATTAAGCCATCACTCAAAATTCATGAGAATCCTTTGCAGCTGAGCTATTTGAGCAGCTGACCTCCTCAGCAAGCACTGGTTTCTCCAACAGATTTTCAGGAACAAGTCCATGCACTGCAGGAGAGCATCTCTAGCTCTTCACCTTCACTTCAGCATCTCTCTCCAGCATGGTTGCTGTCACATTATTGGGAAACATTGTTCGTGGCCTAAAGCTTATAACAGTGTGGAAACTGAGGCTGCACAGCAATCAGTAGATTGACCCTTCAATGCAGCAATGAAACAGGACAAAATTTTAAAAGAGCAGTTAAACAAGAGAGCAAATCCAGGCCTCGAAGGCTGTTTTCAAAAGCAGATTTTCCAAACAGATGCATGAAGAATGATCATGCTAATGAAGAAATAGATTCTTTTACTTTTGGTTGCTATATGAAATGCTGCAAACAGAGTACGTTTTCGGTATGTTTTTTATCCTACAAGGAACACAAACTTTCAGTACTTTTTATCACAGTTTTGAATGCAATATCTGTCTTCAAAAATGCAGCTGTTTGGTGTTGATTTTATCAGTATTTTTTTCCATATAATCCCTTGTTTTACACTTTATTCAACATTGCAGTTGGACTAATAGAGGGTGTACAAGCTGACTAATCTTTTATTTGCCCCTAAGTACTAATTTATGTTCATCATCTGCCTGTGTTATTTATTGACCTACACAGCTGATGTTTGGGGGAACACCATGATGTTTGGTAATTTTATTTATTTTTAACACTGGGTGTTTACCTTTATTTCATAAGCCAGTCTCAAGCAATAATGTACTATTTCCTGAAAACTAAACTTTTGTTTCCACTGCTTCTTTTCCTGTAGAGCCAGACATTAATTCTAATGAAGATTTTGTGTGGAAGGGAGAGGCCAAAGAAATCTTACATAAAAGTCAGAGCTGAGGTTAGAGAGAGGTACAGCTGAAATTAATTATTGTATCTCCTTTGACTTCAACTGACTATACTGATATTTAGCAGCTAAAAATCTGGGTTGTGATGCATTATATCAGGGTAAAATATTTTATTTTATAATACTGTGGTCCAGATCCATCCTGCCTTGTCAGCTGCTTCTACACTGAAAGCATACACACATCACCTGTGTTCTGCTAATAGGAAAGTAGCTGCTCTAGCAGTATAAAAGACAAGGATGTTGCCAGGGCTTCTGAATGTAATTACGAGCGCTGCTCCAAAAGCAATGCCTTCTATTTTATTTTACATTGGCCCGCAAAGTCAGAGGCAGATGATGATGGTATGGCAGTACAGGTTGAACCTTCCCACCATTATCCTGTTACATTTTGTTGCCGCATTACAAAATGGCATCTGACATGGAAGCAGAGGCGTGTCGCTGCATTCCTCTATGGGGAAAAAATGACACCCATTGACATTCATGGTTGCTTGCTGAATGTTTATGCATACCAAACAGTGGATATGAGCACAGTGAGGTGGTGGAAGAGTATGACAGGAAGTGCTCCTTCACAGCATGTGGTTAGCCACTGAGAAGAATACTTAAGCTTATGTGAGGCAGACAAAGTGAGTTATGTTTACCGTTAAACAGAGGAGACTGATTTAGGAATGACAGAAGCTGACTGGAATTCCTATATTCTCCACAAAAAGCAAAAAATAAAAATCCAACCATTAAAAAAATTTAAGTATTTTTTGCATGTAAAAATTCTGCTTCTACGGAGTAGAAGTACTGATCCCTGGCATCCAGCCTCAATAAGAGGAGGTGACACATTACCAGATCCTGAAGGAAGAACCTCTGTGAGATTCTGGGATTACAGGGCTTGGGCCATACTCCTATAAGGATGCACTAAATTCAGCACAGCAACCAAAGTAAAATATTGTGATTGTCTCAGGTTTTGGAGGAATTTCTGATCAAAATCAAGCAGACATCCCAAAACACCACACACAGGAAGAGTACTTTTCACCAGCAATAAAATATTTCATACAAAATTTAGACAGTAATTTAGACAGACTTTCTTGATCACCTTCTGGATATAACCTATTAAAAATGCACCTCAATCAAGATGTATATTTTAGGTAGATAAATATCAGTGATTTAAAAAAAAAAATAAAAGAGAGCTTGATTCTTTTCACATTTTCCGTGTTCACATGAGCAATCAGCTCTCTGAAATAATGGTATTTCTGCTTTGCACCAGCATCAGAGCTAAAGTACTTTAGGGTCAATTTTGGACCTGTGAACAACCTCTTTGTATTTCCAGAGAAAAACACTCTAGTTTTTTGTTTTTGGGTGAGGTGTTTACTTTGTGTTTTCCTTTTTTCTTGTCTGCCTCAGCGCAAGATCTCCCAGGCACTTGAATTTGGTCTGGTTCAGGAGCAGCAGTCAAACTGTAAGAGTGGAGGATCAGAATGATGAAATCACTGTGAGATAAGTGTCCTCCCTCCTTTTGCAGAGTGATTTTTGAGATGAAGCACTTTTCAAAGATTGTTTTGCAGGGAAGACTACACAGCAGCAGAACAAATCTAGCAATTTTTTGTGTGTGTGCATTGAAAATATATGGAGTTCCTTCTCCATCTGTAGTAAATCAACTAAACTCCAAGTGAAAATCTGACCTGACACTTAAATCTAGTGACAGACTGTGAAAATACTGGAAACAAGAACTGCTGAGCTAGGAAACCACTAGAAGACCTTAGAATTGGTTTCCTCGTGTATGTGATAGGCGAGATAATGCCTACTACCCTCTCCAACATACAGTGCTTTAGAGACAGAGATTAATCAGTGCTTTCGTTGGGAAACTTCACACTTTGCTTGAAAGCTAGCTGTCAAATAATATCCATGAAGCTGTTTAGCTTCTGGTTCTTCAGTATTTCTTAAGAAAAGCCAATGGAAAAAGATCAGAGGCTTAAAGACCAGACTACTAAATTTCCTGAAGACTTTGCGCCAAGTATCCAATGAAATAATCACACCAAATAAGCATTACCTTACCAATCTGCATTTTGTTAAATAGCCAAATAATGAAAATTTGATAAGACACAATTTTTTAAAGGAAAACAACAAACCACCCTTGATTTACATTCCAGATGGCAAAATTGGGGAAAATGGGCAATGAAACATTAGAAAAGGGGTAAGACCAGCCAAAATCTTACTTGTTTTTCCGAGACTGAGTTAGGTTTAAAAAAAAGTGCGGCTCAAATCCTTGTAGTCACAAAAATACACCGCCATAATTAATGTTTCTCAGATCTGGCAAGCCAATGAACAGACATTCAGTGTATAAATAACAGCCAGACATTTTATTAGTTTTTCTCCAAATTTTTCATTTTTCAGGAATCATAAACTGAGATTTGTTTTTTAGATGTTTGTGAAATTAAAATCAAGATCCTGAGCATTTCTGAGGGAGTAGGTAGGAAAATTCCAAATATAATTAAGGCCAAAGTGTGCTCTTGTAAATATCCGCTTTAGCCCCACCAAAGGATGCAAATCAGAGGAGAATTTGGTCCTTTAATTCATGATGCTAAAGAAAAAGATTGCTTGCAGGAAAGGGAACTAACTGGCACACTTAAAGATTGGGGAATCATTAGTCGTCTGAACAGAGTCTGCTGTGAACTGTTCCAGACAGCACTTATTCCACAGCATTTCCATATGGTTACAGGGAAACTAGAGTTGCATGACGGTAAGACACTTGACCTAAACCACATGGCAAACTTAGGGGATGGCACATGCAGTTAATCATGGACAAATACATTTGTCTGCATTGAACAAAGCAGAAGTGTAGTTAGACAGAACAGCTGCTGGTGCAAGATAGGAAGGTAAACAAAGATTGCTTTCACTTGCTGCACACTGTGTTTAAGAAGGTTAGACAAACCTTTAAAGCTCATAGAATCATAGAACCACGGAATTGCTCAGGTTGGAAAAGACTTTAAAGATCAAGTCCAACCACAACCTAACCATACTGCCCTAACTCTAACAGCCCTCCGCTAAATCATGTCCCTGCTCAATTTCATGGCTGTAATGTCTTTATGCAAGACACTAAGCAAGGACAACATAACAAAGCCAGGGCATTTGGAGAAAAGCATCTACATCTAGCGAGCAGCCTGCTGGGCATCCAGCAATCTGCATACCTGTTCTTAATTCTTCCATAAGAACAGGTTATAGTACAACATAAGTGCATAAATTCAGATAACCTCTAACCAAAACATCTCTCCATGCTAGACATGAAAATTCAGTCTGGTAAATATACAATAGTTCCATTCCTGTTCTGACAGTTCTGAGAGTCCGGCAATAAATTTTGGACTGTTTTTTATTCGATTCTCTCATCGTCTCACAATAAATTTGTGCCAGCACTGACTCTCAAAGTACAGATTATATGCTTCCCTTTCACATCAAGAGACATTAAATTCCACATATATCACACATTTATAGCAGATGTTCCTAAACAGACAAACCAGGTGCTAAACATATTTTATTCTGATGGGTAATTTTTGAAATTATTGCAATCAATGAGCTAATAATACTGGTGGTAATGATGAAGTCAAGTTATTATTACCCATTACATTTAATCATTGACAGCAAGTTAATTGGACTTAATTGAAGAAATCATCATAAATAACATGGAGCAGATGGTAGACGTTTGTTTTTCCACTCCCAGATCTCTTTAACAGTTATAGATAAAGTTTGGATGAATCAATGTAAAAGGGCAGACAGCATGTATATTGTCCCATAAAGCTACAGCTCACACTGACCGTGTTACAAGTCTAATACACACAGACAGCTTTGACAGGATTGGTGAGATAAACACAACTTCTTAGCCACTAACTATGTGTCTGAGACTTTTTATATGCCGGTTGCATTCTCTCCGTTGAAGCAATGAGGTTGGAGGGTGATGGAAGTAACAGTGCAAATTAACAAGGAAGCAGGAAAGGCAAGCTGATCTGCTGAAACAGATGTGTTTAAAATACAAACTTTTGCTTCTGACCTTATCACTGGAGACTTCCTTTGGGGATAAATAGGTGCTTCCTGGGTGTGACTGATCTTATCCTAACACAGACTTCTCAGAGAGGCTAGAATAGCAAGCCAAACTGTCTGTTTCTCCCCATTAAGTATAAATGGTGTCAGATTGGAATGCCAACACACAGATGTTGAAGTGAGAGGATCCCACCCAACTTGTATACAAGTTGAGTAAAAGGATAGGGAACAGAGCAGCAAATTGTGCTCCTCTTATGGCAGCATGTCTGCACATGACAAGAAGCAGTGACAGCAGAACCAGGAGCAATGCCTGTGCAAGCTCCAACTGACTGGCACAGGAGCTGTGAGACTGATTTCAGCACAGGTGAGCAGCCCAAGTTTGCTCTCACTTTCATTACTAAATCAAACCCTTTCAAGAGACTGAAACTCAGTCCAGGTTAGCAGCAGGAATAGTATCTTTTACACATGGAGTCTGCACAAGTTAACAGTCTAGCAGAAGATTCCCAGGCACAACTTCAGAGACAGAGCAAGCCTTTCCGAACAAGCAGCTAGAGGCAGCCACCCAGTTCAGAGGGTGAGAAAGTTTACAAGTATGGAAGCAGCCGGACCATCATGACGATTTTTGGGCCTGAGGACAGGACCTGCTGCAGTTCCCTTCATTAGCTCCAAACAACCTGGCCTTGGACACTGCCAGGAGTGGGGCATCCACAAGCTCTCTGGACAACTTTACTGCTGTGAAAAACCTCCCCAACAACTAATCTAAATCTCCGCTCCTTCAGTTTGAAGCCATTATCCCTCGTCGCTATCACTACCTTATCACTATCTAACAATGCAGAGGTGCCCTGCCAGATGACAGTATTGTAAGTCTACAATCATTATTCTGCTTTTTACATTAGTGGTTTTTTGTCATTTCTACCTGTCCCCAAGCCACGAGGAGAGCACTTTACAGCAGGGTAGTAATTCTCAGGAACACTTTGTGATTAGTGCAGACATTACCCTTCCCATGAAGTCAGTATCTCATGCAGAGTGTATTACGTGGCTTTCCTCTTTGTGTCCAACAAGCAACCTGTAATTTGCTATTCCAAAGATGATTTCCTCTTTTTAGAAACATATACAAGTAAAGCATTATGACTAATAAACCACAAAAATTATGCTCTGATCACAGCATACAGGTTTTGTTTCCTGACAGGAGTGTAGGTAGGAAAGACTGTAGAAGGCATCAGTCCTAAAGTTCTGGTTGGCCTTCCTATTTTGCTAAACCTTAAAGCAGGTGTTTTTGAGAAAAATTTCCTACAGGTGGAGTTTACTCCTAATGCCTTATATTCAGTGTTCCTATAACAGTTTACTATCCAATAACTAAACCACAGTTCAGAAGTCAGATATTTTGAAACCTGTTGAATGTTGCAGATTTTTTACTGATGCAATGCAAGGTTATTTGATAAATTAAACCAAAAGTTTAAAAACTCATGCAAATGTTATTTCAGCCACCCACAAAAATGTCTTTTTAAATTTAGTTTAGCTGATATATAATTAAAAAAAAAGTGGTGAATGCATTTTAAATCGTCCCATTTGTCTTTAAGTGCTTCTGTTTGTTTGTTTGTTTTTTAAGGAAACTTTCTTCCCTGGATAGAATTTTTATTATATTCCTTCTTTCAATTCTCTGTTGTAAAAGTTCATTTGATGTCTTGCATTGATTCCTCAACTACATTTACACTGTAGTTTACTAATTCATTTCTACATCCATACACGTGGTTCAAAAGACAATTTCCAAACAGTAAAGCTGGGTGATTCATCTAGTTTCAAGTTCTGCCAGCTGATCTTTGACTTTGTAACTCTTTCCCATTATAGAAAGCTAAAGAAGAAGCTGAAACCAGCAGTGCTGGAAATATTTCATCCTAGAGTGAAAATATTCACCCATCAGGGAAGCTGGTAGAATCAGATGACAGAGGATCCACCTTACTGATACAAAAATTCAGTATACATCGATTACAGTAAAATAAGAACCCACTGAGTCTTCTGATGTCCCTTAACTGAATTACAAATTCAGGTGCTATTGAGATGTTAATATTTGAAAGTCAGTTTTCTTAACAGAATATAAGCCAGAGGACCTGAGCAATGACTAAAACACTATCAAAGTCCACATCCAATATTAAATAACATTACTGTCCCAAAATTTACCAGATAGCAGTGGGTTCACCTAACAGCTGTAAAATGCTGTTATCTGATACATGCTGCAAGAATAGGGCTGGATGTCATTCAGGAATACTTTCACTTATGCTGCTTCAAACACTCCAACATTTGTATGTCAGTCTTCCAGCTTGCCCATGGAGCTGGGTGCACATTTAGAAGTTAAGTGCAAATGCAATGAGCTGAACCCTATGACTCACTTGGTAACCCAAAGTTAGCCAGAATGCACCTGAGCTCCCTCTATTTCATGGAGGCAGGTGGTCCCCATGGAGTAATGCTTCCTCGCTGAGAAGACACAAACACAAGGCGGAGGATGTATAAAGCTTCCTTAAATAAATGGTCATAACCATGCTCCTTGAGCTGTATTTGAGTGGGCAACAGCAGCACTCTTTGAATGTCAACTAAATCAATGAAGGTCAGTTACAAAACATGAAGCACTTCCTGCACAGAAAGGAGACCAAGTAGTTGTCAAGTAGCGATAAGCTTTCATCAAGACCTATTCACACTGATTAGGTAATTTAGGGAAAAAAAGTTCTTTGTATCTACTTGTCAGTCATGTCAAAGTGGGAGGACCTGTGTTAAACTCAAGTACCATTAGCTCAAGCGTGTCTCAGCTACAAACACATTTTTACTTTTGAATTTTTGAGAGGAATATGAAGAAAAAAGCTTTAATCACCTGCCAACATATTATTATCCTAATAAAAACTACAGTTGTGTTAATGGGCCACTGGTAAAAGTGCTATTATTAGTCAATTGTAAGGAAAGAAATCTGGAGATTGAAGAGTTTGTGGAGGCCAAAGCAGCTGGGAATGTTAGACTAATAATAATCAGATCCTGAAAAGATCTATTAAATCATCCAATCGATGCCCAAGTTAATATAAGATTATTCCCAACAGCACAGTTTTTAGCATTCTGTTCAGTCTGGATTTAAATACCATGAGAAATGAGGTTTTTGACACTTCCCCACATTCCTGTGGATCACTCTGCCAGGAATTTTCCCCCCTAATATTCTGACTGTATTTGCCTTTTCCCGCTGATCAGTGTATGCTAAGATTTCTATAGCAATGCTTTTCGTCTTTTTACTGTCAGTTATTTTTACAAGATGTTTTAATTGACCAACCTGCTTTATTCTTTTCATTTTAATGTTCTAAGAAGAAAAATTAAAATATAACAAGATTTAACAAGTTATGAATTTTGGTTTATTGGATCAAAAACTCAGTGGAGATTCTAAAATATCACAGCCAGTCCAAAATACTTTGAAATCATTTAATCTTCAATGTGCTTGGGATGTTTTGAGAGCTAGACAAGTATTTTGCTGGGGAAAATAAATTTTATATTCTAGTGTTATCAGCTAGGTCCCTTTCTTTTCTCACTTTTTTCCTTGGTTCTGCCTTTCTCTGATAATTCTGAAGAAATGCACTCCTGTAGAATGTAAGCACTGATGCATCTTATTACATTTTTTGCATCAAGATGCAACCAATTCTTCAATATGTATTCCTGGGAGAACTCACATTTACACACCTTTGTTCTGTGAGAGATTAAGATGCTATCCCGATCATTTTTTCGTTCCATTGTGTTCTTTTGCCCCTGTAGGAAACCTGATGTATATAATTGTCATGTATTTCATCTCCAGCTTTCTGCAAATCCTGTTCTAGAGAGAAACACTGGAAGAAATTTTCACCTGTGAAGAGCTCAGAGAATTTGATGGTCCCAAAGACCCTGTCATGCAGATCAAATTATATCAACATTTTTTAAAAAGAAAGAGGGGGTGCAGGTTAAAACGTACGAGTCTAGCATAAATTTGGTTGCTCAAAGATGTGAAGTACTTAGTTACTTTTGCATTCAAATTCCTAAAAGGCAAGGCTTGTCTCTTCTAGGGCTGAAGGTGGGCCATGTAGCCTTAATATCACGAGTCCAAACAGTGACAGCACTTAAGCCAAGACTAAGTTTAAAAAAAAAAAATAAAAAATTAATTCTTACAAGCCCAGCACTCATATCAGATGAGGTTAGCATTTGAGTAAGAGAGGACACCTCAATAAAAAATAGTAATAATAAAGACATAAAGAGATCAAGCAACTCCAATACAGTTTGAAGCTATCTTTAAAAAATAAGAATAAACATTAAGATTAAACATTAGATGAGGATCATACAGTATTGAAAAAGCTTATTAGGAATATGACAGGCTCTTTAAAACTTAATCAAGTTTGATTAAGTTTCTAAAAATATAGATTAGTATTTGAATAAAAAATGTTGGCCTGAGGCAAAGTCTACTGGCTGACTGCTTTAGTTTGTGTTATATTCTGTTGTGATAATGGTTGAGTCTCAAAATCTTTGTATTAATTTTATCACAATAGAGGTGTATATTTTGTTCTGAAACTATAGAAGTTTCAGAAAGAAAACAGAGTAAGAAATAAAAAAGCATTTTCGCCATTGTAATTAATTTATTAATTAATTAGTCCACGATTATTAAAGTGAGATAAGTCTGGTAACTTTATCTTCTGGTAACACATATCTTCTAATTCCACACTAATTTTCTATCAGAAATTTATTGATTAATTAATATATTTCCCCTTCATTATCTTGTGGCAGTTCTATGACTTGTTCTAATTAGCAGACTTCTTGGCTTAGTAGCAGATTACCATTTAAATTCATCTGCCAGGGGCAAGACATAAGAAATCTGGGTACAAAGCTACATAAATTTTAGGATACAACCATATAGTACTTCAGTAAAAATCAACAAATAATCTTCTGATTTAGTATTGTATGTTGCTGTGTAACAAACTAATTGTTTCTTATGTGAAAGGCAAATGTGAAAAAATGTACATTATATTTCAGAAAATCTAATTTGGTCACCACATACAGGATGAGTTTAAAAGAACTGTATGGCTTCCACAATATCCCAGGATCGTTTTACAGATTTCTGAGGTAGTTTATTGGTTCCCAGCAGACTCTGAGTTTAGAGCCAGTGTGTTTTTAGTCTAAAAGGTGAAGCAGTATCAGGTTAATATTCTGTATGTATTAGAAAAAGCCTGACTTCCTGATATAGCCTTAAATTATTAGTAAGGAAATAACGGCATTTACACAGTTTATTGACCAGGAAAAATAATTTTGGAAAAGAAACTAAATTAGTCAGGAAATCCAAGTTCATTTCTTGACTCTGCTACAGATTCTCTGTGCAGCTTTGACTGATTTGGTACATGTTCATACACCTAAACACCTATTCAGATCGCCTAAATCAAGTGCTATATAGTATTAAAATGGAAGGGCAGGTCTTTTTCTTATGTCTTTAAAACCTTTTATTCAGAGGAACCTGCCTTCAACACCTGAAAAAGGAATTTAAGTGTCAGTGTATCTGGCATAAAGTGTCAGTTTTCTTGGCATAAAGGCCAGGCACCTTCCATGTGGTGACTGTCCTACTTGAGTACGTAGGATATGTCCTGTAAAGTCCACTTATGGTGGTACCGTACTGACAACATCACTGGAGAGAAATTTAAACTACTAACAGTTCATTAACACTTCTTTCTAAGTATGTTTTAAATCAATTCTTGCCTTCATTTTAGACCCCCTAGATCCCTAGGCACCAACATGAAATCTCCAGCTTGTAGTAAAACGTACTCTAGTACGGGAATTGATGCAGAGCAGTTAGCTTGCTGTGAGCAGAGAAAGAAATTCCCATGAAAAAATGCATTGAAACCTAAAGGCAGATATATCCACCTTCAGTAGCACATGGTAGAATAGGAGTAAACCATCCTAGCTGGTTTGAATAATGTCTATGGTGGACAGAATTCTGAAGGCGGATTTCTAGAACCAAACATCAGAGGTCTCCAAACACATCTCAGTAACAGAAGCTCTAATTCTAAACACTTAATGCCTTAGATGTACTCTTTGGCCCACAAAATTAATTTCCACTAACACAACTTTTACTAGTCCAAACCTACTACACACTTATAAGTCTTGAAAGAAGCTCTGTGGAGAAGGACTTAGGGATCCTGGTGAATGAGAAGCTGGACATGAGCCAGCAGTGTGCACTTGCATCCCAGAAGGCCAGCTGTGTTCTGGGCTGCATTAAAAAAGGGGTGGCCAGCAGGAAGAGGGAGGTGATTGTCCCCCTGTACTCAGCTCTTGTGAGGCCCCGTCTGCAGTACTGTGTCCAGGCCTGGGGCCCCCAGTGCAGGAAGGACATGGAGCTCTTGGAGCGGGTCCAGAGGAGGGCCACTGAGATGATCAGAGGCCTGGAGCACCTCTCTTGTGAAGAAAGGTTGAGAGAACTGGGTTGTTTAGCTTGGAGAAGAGAAGGCTCCAGGGAGACCTCATTGTGGCCTTCCAGTACTTGAAGGGAGCATATAAACA